>CANNWQ010000009.1:0-598042 GCA_947532105.1 Athrips mouffetella | reverse complement strand
TCAGATATCGATTTTGAAAGCAATCGGTCTAGAAACAAAAAAATTCAAGATGGCGGCCATTTTTTTTAATTCTGACATATGATTCGGTATCAAAGACGTCTCGGACCCTTAGATATCAATTTTGAAAGCAATCGGTCAAGTAACAAAAAAAATCAAGATGGCGGCCATTTTTTCAAAATTTTATTCTTGATTCGGCATCGGAGACGTCTCGGACCCCCAGATATCGATTTTGAAAGCAATCGGTCGAGAAATAGAAAAATTCAAGATGGCGGCCATTTTTTTCAATTCTGACATCTGATTCGTCATCGCAGTCGACTCGGACTCTCAGATATCGATTTTGAAAGCAATCCGTCCAGAAACCAAAAAATTCAAGATGGCGGCCATTTTTCCAACGAAGGGGGGACGCTTCGGGCTTCGCCCTACGCGGAGCTCGGCCTGCGGCCTCGCAACTCGGCCTCCGGCCTCGTAAATTACTTATTGTAGGAGAAGGTTGCAGGGTCAGCCGGAGGACGCTTCGAGCTTCGCTCTACGCGGAACTCGGCCTTCGGCCTCGCTATATGATGAAAGTTACTTGGGGGGGGGGGTTAAGTAGGGGGAGGTATTAGTAAGGGGGGACGCTTCGGGCTTCGCCCTACGCGGAAGCTCGGCCTACGGCCTCGCGACTCGGCCTCCGGCCTCGTATGAAACTTGAACTAATGGATGTATGTGAGAGCACGACATGCTGGGGGACGCTTCGAGCTTCGCTCTACGCGGAGCTCGGCCTTCGGCCTCGCCATGTTGGTTTTAGTTACTTGGGGGGAGGGGTTGGGGACAGGCAAAGTATGGGAGGGACGCTCCGAGCTTCGCTCTACGCGGAGCTCGGCCTGCGGCCTCGCAAGTTACCTAGTGTCGGTCGTTTCTATGGCGGCCATATTGGAAAATGGCGCCAAAATTTTTTTTACACCAAAAACGAAATCTACACCCACAAAAACCCCCAGATACCAAATTTCACTCGAATCGGAGCACCTTTTATTTTGGCCGCCATTTTGAATCCGCCATTTTGTTTTTTTTATTAACAGTTAGTCGCCTTTTATAATCCTCTTTGACATTTGTTACAGAATATTGTACTTTGCTCTTTTTGTTTAGGATTTATTGGACTTTGAATATTTTTTTAATAAAATTTGTATGGCGGCCATTTTGTTTTCCGCCATTTTGGATTTTTTTCACCCCAGGTAGAATTTGACCAGGGTGTGGGTCGACTTTTGTTCGAGGTCGACCCACCTATCCCTTACAGTTTTTACGGGCCGTTGACCCCTACCCTGATGCTGAAGACTTTTCCAAGGTTTAAGATTTTTCTGGTACTCATCAGACCTGGTCGTACAACTTGTCCATACATGACTTTCACCGGTCTCGCCTCTTTCATGGAGAACAATTGTGTCAATGAGTCAGTCAGTCAGTCAGTGAGTCAGTGGTAATTGAGCTTTATATAGTATAACTAGAGGTCGCGTGGGTGCGCGGGCTGCAAGCAGCCCGCGTGAGGTGTTGTGGCTGTTGGATATATTATCCGAGCCTAAATGTCGATTTTGAAAGCAATCGGCCGAAAAACAAAAAAATTCAAGATGGCGGCCATTTTTTTCAATTATGACATTCGATTCGGTATCGAAGACCTCTCGGACCCTCAGATATCGATTTTGAAAGCAATCGGTCAAGAAACAAAAAAATTCAAGATGGCGGCCTTTTTTTTCAATACTGACATTTGATTCGGTATCGAAGACGTCTCGGACCCTCAGATATCGATTTTGAAAGCAATCGGTCTAGTAACAAAAAAAATCAAAATGGCGGCCATTTTTTCAAAATTTTTTTTCTTGATTCGGTATCATAGACCTCTTGGACCCTCAGATATCGATTTTGAAAGCAAATGGCCAAATAACAAAAAAATTCAAGATGGCGGCCGCTTTTTAAAATTTTGACATAAGATTTATTATCAGAGTCGACTCGGCCCCCTAGATATCGATTTTGAAAGCAATCGGTCGAGAAATAGAAAAATTCAAGATGGCGGCCATTTTTTTCAATTCTGACATCTGATTCGTCATCGCAGTCGACTCGGACTCTCAGATATCGATTTTGAAAGCAATCCGTCCAGAAACCAAAAAATTCAAGATGGCGGCCGTTTTTCCAACGAAGGGGGGACGCTTCGGGCTTCGCCCTACGCGGAGCTCGGCCTGCGGCCTCGCAACTCGGCCTCCGGCCTCGTAAATTACTTATGGTAGGAGAAGGTTGCAGGGTCAGCCGGAGGACGCTTCGAGCTTCGCTCTACGCGGAGCTCGGCCTTCGGCCTCGCTGTATGATGAAAATTATTTAGGGGGGGGGGGTTAAGTAGGGGGAGATATTAGTAAGGGGGGACGCTTCGGGCTTCGCCCTACGCGGACGCTCGGCCTTCGGCCTCGCGACTCGGCCTCCGGCGGCCTCGTATGAAACTTGAACTAATGGATGTATGTGGGAGCACGACATGCTGGGGGACGCTTCGAGCTTCGCTCTACGCGGAGCTCGGCCTTCGGCCTCGCCATGTTGGTTTTGGTTACTTGGGGGGAGGGGATGGGGACAGGCAAAGTAAGAGAGGAACGCTCCGAGCTTCGCTCTACGCGGAGCTCGGCCTTCGGCCTCGCAAGTTACCAGGTCTCAGTTTTTTCCATGGCGGCCATATTGGAAAATAACGGCAGAAAAAATTGACACCAAAAACGTTATCCACACCCCCAAAAACCCCCAGATACCAAATTTCACTCGAATCGGAGCACCTTTTATTTTGGCCGCCATTTTGAATCCGCCATTTTGAATTTTTTTTTCACAGTTAGTCGCCTTTTATCATCCTCTTTGACATTTGTTAAAGAACATTGTACTTTGCTCTTTTTGGTTAGGATTTATTGGACTTTGAATATTTTTTTAATAAAATTTGTATGGCGGCCATTTTGTTTTCCGCCATTTTGGATTTTTTTCACCCCAGGTAGAATTTGACCAGGGTGTGGGTCGACTTTTGTTCGAGCTCGACCCACCTATCCCTTACAGTTTTTGCTGGCCGTTGACCCCTACCCTGATGCTGATGACTTTTCCAAGGTTTAGGATTTTTCTGGTACTCATCAGACCTGGTCGTACAACTTGTCCATACATCACTTTCACCGGTCTCGCCTCTTTCATGGAGAACAATTGTGTCAATGAGTGAGTGAGTGAGTGAGTCAGTGGTAATTCAGCTTTATATAATATAACTAGAGGTCGCGTGGGTGCGCGGGCTGCAAGCAGCCCGCGTGAGGTGTTGTAGCTGTTGCTTTTGTTATCGTGGACTAAATTTCGATTTTGAAGGCAATCGGCCAAAAAACAAAAAAATTCAAGATGGCGGCCATTTTTTCAAAAAATTATTCTTGATTCTGTATCGGAGACCTCTCGGACCCTCAGATATCGATTTTAAAAGCAATTGGCCCAGTAACAAAAAAATTCAAGATGGCGGCCATTTTTCAAAATTTTATTCTTGATTCGGTATCGAAGACATCTCGGACCCTCAGATATCGATTTTCAAAGAAATCGGCCCAGTAAGAAAAAAATTCAAGATGGCGGCCACTTTTCAAAATTTTGACATGAGATTCGTTATCAGAGTCGACTCGGCCCCTCAGATATCGATTTTGAAAGCAATCGGTCGAGAAATAGAAAAATTCAAGATGGCGGCCATTTTTTTCAATTCTGACATCTGATTCGTCATCGCAGTCGACTCGGACTATCAGATATCGATTTCGAAAGCAATCCGTCCAGAAACCAAAAAATTCAAGATGGCGGCCATTTTTCCAACTAAGGGGGGACGCTTCGGGCTTCGCCCTACGCGGAGATCGGCCTTTGGCCTCGCAACTCGGCCTCCGGCCTCGTAAATTACTTATGGTAGGAGAAGGTTGCAGGATCAGCCGGAGGACGCTTCGAGCTTCGCTCTACGCGGAGCTCGGCCTTCGGCCTCGCTATATGATGAAAGCTACTTGGGGGGGGGGTTAAGTAGGGGGAGGTATTTGTAAGGGGGGGACGCTTCGGGCTTCGCCCTACGCGGAAGCTCGGCCTACGGCCTCGTATGAAACTTGAACTAATGGATGTATGTGAGACCACGACATGCTGGGGGACGCTTCGAGCTTCGCTCTACGCGGAGCTCGGCCTTCGGCCTCGCCATGTTGGTTTTAGTTACTTGGGGGGAGGGGTTGGGGACAGGCAAAGTATGGGAGGGACGCTCCGAGCTTCGCTCTACGCGGAGCTCGGCCTGCGGCCTCGCAAGTTACCTAGTGTCGGTCGTTTCTATGGCGGCCATATTGGAAAATGGCGCCAAAATTTTTTTTACACCAAAAACGAAATCTACACCTACAAATACCCCCAGATACCAAATTTCACTCGAATCGGAGCACCTTTCATTTTGGCCGCCATTTTGAATCCGCCATTTTGAATTTTTTTTTTTCAGTTAGTCGCCTCTTATCATTCTCTTTGACTTTTGTTAAAGAACTACTATACTTACTCTTTTTGTTTAGGATTTATTGGACTTTGAATATTTTTTTAATAGAATTTGTATGGCGGCCATTTTGTTTTCCGCCATTTTGAATTTTTTTCACCCCAGGTAGAATTTGACCAGGGTGTGGGTCGACTTTTGTTCGAGGCCGACCCACCTATCCCTTACAGTTTTTACGGGCCGTTGACCCCTACCCTGATGTTGAAGACTTTTCCAAGGTTTAAGATTTTTCTGGTACTCATCAGACCTGGTCGTACAACTTTTCCATACATCACTTCCACCGGTTTCGCCTCTTTCATGGAGAACAATTGTGTCAATGAGTCAGTGAGTGAGTGAGTGGTAATTCAGCTTTATATAGTATAACTAGAGGTCGCGTGGGTGCGCGGGCTGCAAGCAGCCCGCGTGAGGTGTTGTGGCTGTTGTAAATTGTCAAATATCGATTTTGAAGGCAATCGGTTCAAAAATAGAAAAATTCAAGATGGCGGCCATTTTTTTTAAATTTTATTTTTGATTAGGTATGGGAGACGTCTCGGACCCTCAGATATCGATTTTGAAAGCAATTGGTCAAGAAACAAAAAAATTCAAGATGGCGGCCATTTTTTCAAAATTTTATTCTTGATTGGGTATCGGAGACGTCTCGGACCCTCAGATATCAATTTTGAAAGCAATCGGCCTAATAACAAAAAAATTCAAGATGGCAGCCACTTTTCAAAATTTTGGCATGAGATTCGTTATCAGAGTCGACTCGGCCCCCCAGATATCGATTTTGAAAGCAATCGATCGAGAAATAGAAAAATTCAAGATGGCGGCCATTTTTTTTTAATTCTGACATCTGATTCGTCATCGCAGTCGACTCGGACTCTCGGATATCGATTTTGAAAGCAATCCGTCCAGAAACCAAAAAATTCAAGATGGCGGCCATTTTTCCAACGAAGGGGGGACGCTTCGGGCTTCGCCCTACGCGGAGCTCGGCCTGCGGCCTCGCAACTCGGCCTCCGGCCTCGTAAATTACTTATGGTAGAAGAAGGTTGCAGGGTCAGCCGGAGGACGCTTCGAGCTTCGCTCTACGCGGAGCTCGGCCTTCGGCCTCGCTATATGATGAAAGTTACTTAGGGGAGGGGGGTTAAGTAGGGGGAGGTATTAGTAAGGGGGGACGCTTCGGGCTTCGCCCTACGCGGAAGCTCGGCCTACGGCCTCGTATGAAACTTGAACTAATGGATGTATGTGGGAGCACGACATGCTGGGGGACGCTTCGAGCTTCGCTCTACGCGGAGCTCGGCCTTCGGCCTCGCCATGTTGGTTTTAGCTACTTGGGGGAAGGGGTTGGGGACAGGCAAAGTACGGGAGGGACGCTCCGAGCTTCGCTCTACGCGGAGCTCGGCCTGCGGCCTCGCAAGTTACCTAGTGTGGGTCGTTACTATGGCGGCCATATTGGAAAATGGCGCCAAAATTTTTTTTACACCAAAAACGTAATCTACACCCACAAAAACCCCCAGATACCAAATTTCACTCGAATCGGAGCAACGTTTATTTTGGCCGCCATTTTGAATCCGCCATTTTGTTTTTTTTTATTAACAGTTGTCGCCTTTTATCATTCTCTTTGACATTTGTTAAAGAACATTGTACTTTGCTCTTTTTGTTTAGGATTTATTGGACTTTGAATATTTTTTTATTAAAATTTGTATGGCGGCCATTTTGTTTTCTGCCATTTTGGTTTTTTTTCACCCCAGGTAGAATTCGACCAGGGTGTGGGTCGACTTTTGTTCGAGGTCGACCCACCTATCCCTTATAGTTTTTACGGGCCGTTGACCCCTACCCTGATGCTGAAGACTTTTCCAAGGTTTAAGATTTTTCTGGTACTCATGAGACGTGGTCGTACAACTTGTCCATACATGACTTCCACCTCAGACGCCTCCTTCATGGAGAACAATTCTGTCAGTGAGTGAGTGAGTCAGTGGTAATTGAGCTTTATATAATATAACTAGAGGTCGCGTGGGTGCGCGGGCTGCAAGCAGCCCGCGTGAGGTGTTGTGGCTGTTGCTTTTGTTATAGTGGACTAAATTTCGATTTTGAAGGCAATCGGCCAAAAAACAAAAAAATTCAAGATGGCGGCCATTTTTTCAAAATTTTATTATTGATTGGGTATCGGAGACGTCTCGGACCCTCAGATATCGATTTTGAAAGCAATCGGTCTAGAAACAAAAAAAATCAAAATGGCGGCCATTTTTTAAAAAAATTATTCTTGATTCTGTATCGGAGACCTCTCGGACCCTCAGATATCGATTTTGAAAGCAATCGGTCAAAAAACAAAAAAATTCAAGATGGCGGCTATTTTTTTCAATTTTGACATTTGATTCGAAATCGGAGACCTCTCGGATTCTCAGATATCGATTTAGAAAGCAATCGGTCAAGAAACAAAAAAATTCAAGATGGCGGCCATTTTTTTCAATTCTGACATTCGATTCGGTATCGGAGACCTTTCGGACCCTCAGATATCGATTTTGAAAGCAATAGGTCAAGAAACAAAAAAAATCAAAATGGCGGCCATTTTTTTAAAATTTTATTCTTGATTCGGTATCGGAGACGTCTCGGACCCTCAGATATCGATTTTGAAAGCAATCGGCCCAATAACAAAAAAATTCAAGATGGCGGCCAATTTTCAAAATTTTGACATGAGATTCGTTATCAGAGTCGACTCGTCCCCCCAGATATCGATTTTAAAAGCAATCGGTCGAGAAATAGAAAAATTCAAGATGGCGGCCATTTTTTTCAATTCTGACATCTGATTCGTCATCGCAGTCGACTCGGACTCTCAGATATCGATTTTGAAAGCAAACCGTCCAGAAACCAAAAAATTCAAGATGGCGGCCATTTTTCCAACGAAGGGGGGACGCTTCGGGCTTCGCCCTACGCGGAGCTCGGCCTTCGGCCTCGCAACTCGGCCTCCGGCCTCGTATATTACTTGTGGTAGGAGAGGGTTGCAAGGTCAGCCGGAGGACGCTTCGAGCTTCGCTCTACGCGGAGCTCGGCCTTCGGCCTCGCTATATGATGAAACTTACTTGGGGGTTGGGGGGGGGGTTAAGTAGGGGGAGGTATTAGTAAGGGGGGACGCTTCGGGCTTCGCCCTACGCGGAAGCTCGGCCTACGGCCTCGTATGGAACTTGAACTAATGGATGTATGTGGGAGCAAGACATGCTGGGGGACGCTTCGAGCTTCGCTCTACGCGGAGCTCGGCCTTCGGCCTCGCCATGTTGGTTTTAGTTACTTGGGGGGAGGGGTTGGGGACAGGCAAAGTACGGGAGGGACGCTCCGAGCTTCGCTCTACGCGGAGCTCGGCCTGCGGCCTCGCAAGTTACCTAGTGTGGGTCGTTTCTATGGCGGCCATATTGGAAAATGGCGCCAAAATTTTTTTTACACCAAAAACGTAATCTACACCCACAAAAACCCCCAGATACCAAATTTTACTCGAATCGGAGCACCTTTCATTTTGGCCGCCATTTTGAATCCGCCATTTTGTTTTTTTTTTTTCACAGTTAGTCGCCTCTTATCATCCTCTTTGACATTTGTTAAAGAACATTGTACTTTGCTCTTTTTGTTTAGGATTTATTGGACTGAATATTTTTTTAATAAAATTTGTATGGCGGCCATTTTGTTTTCCGCCATTTTGGATTTTTTTCAACCCAGGTAGAATTTGACCAGGGTGTGGGTCGACTTTTGTTCGAGGTCGACCCAGCTATCCCTTACAGTTTTTACGGGCCGTTGACCCCTACCCTGATGCTGAAGACTTTTCCAAGGTATAAGATTTTTCTGGTACTCATCAGACCTGTTCCCACAACTTTTCCATACATCACTTTCACCGGTTTCACCTCCTTCATGGAGAACAATTGTGTCAATGAGTCAGTCAGTCAGTCAGTCAGTCAGTGAGTGAGTGAGTCAGTGGTAATTGAGCTTTATATATTATAACTAGAGGTCGCGTGGGTGCGCGGGCTGCTTGCAGCCCGCGTGAGGTGTTGTGGCTGTTGCTTTTGTTATCTTGGACTAAATTTCGATTTTGAAGGCAATCGGCCAAAAAACAAAAAAATTCAAGATGGCGGCCATTTTTTCAAAATTTTATTCTTGATTGAGTATCGGAGACGTCTCGGACCCTCAGATATCGATTTTGAAAGCAATCGGTCCAGAAACAAAAAAAATCAAAATGGCGGCCATTTTTTAAAAAAAATATTCTTAATTCTGTATCGGAGACCTCTCGGACCCTCAGATATCGATTTTAAAAGCAATTGACCCAGTAACAAAAAAATTCAAGATGGCGGCCATTTTTTCAAAATTTTATTCTTGATTCGGTATCGAAGACATCTCGGACCCTCAGATATCGATTTTCAAAGCAATCGGCCCAGTAACAAAAAAATTCGGCCACTTTTCAAAATTTTGACATGAGATTCGTTATCAGAGTCGGCTCGGCCCCTCAGATATCGATTTTGAAAGCAATCGGTCGAGAAATAGAAAAATTCAAGATGGCGGCCAAATTTTTCAATTCTGTCATCTGATTCGTTATCGCAGTCGACTCGGTTTCTCAAATATCGATTTTGAAAGCAATCCGTCCAGAAACCAAAAAATTCAAGACGGCGGCCATTTTTCCAACGAAGGGGAGACGCTTCGGGCTTCGCCCTACGCGGAGCTCGGCCTGCGGCCTCGCAACTCGGCCTCCGGCCTCGTAAATTACTTATGGTAGGAGAAGGTTGCAGGGTCAGCCGGAGGACGCTTCGAGCTTCGCTCTACGCGAAGCTCGGCCTTCGGCCTCGCTATATGATGACAGCTACTTGGGGGGGAGGGGTTAAGTAGGGGGAGGTATTAGTAAGGGGGGACGCTCCGGGCTTCGCCCTACGCGGAAGCTCGGCCTTCGGCCTCGTATGAAACTTGAACTAATGGATGTATGTGAAAGCACGACATGCTGGGGGACGCTTCGAGCTTCGCTCTACGCGGAGCTCGGCCTTCAGCCTCGCCATGTTGGTTTTAGTTTCTTGGGGGGAGGGGTTGGGGACAGGCAAAGTATGGGAGGGACGCTCCGAGCTTCGCTCTACGCGGAGCTCGGCCTGCGGCCTCGCAAGTTACCTAGTGTCGGTCGTTTCTATGGCGGCCATATTGGAAAATGGCGCCAAAATTTTTTTTACACCAAAAACGAAATCTACACCCACAAAAACTCCCAGATACCAAATTTCACTCGGATCGGAGCACCTTTTATTTTGGCCGCCATTTTGAATCCGCCATTTTGTTTTGTTTTTCTAACAGTTAGTCGCCTTTTGTCTTCCTCTTTGACATTTGTTAAAGAATATTGTACTTTGCTATTTTTGTTTAGGATTTATTGGACTTTGAATATTTTTTTATTAAAATTTTTATGGCGGCCATTTTGTTTTCCGCCATTTTGGATTTTTTTCACCCCAGGTAGAATTTGACCAGGGTGTGTGTCGACTTTTGTTCGAGGTCGACCCACCTATCCCTTACAGTTTTTACGGGCCGTTGACCCCTACCCTGATGCTGAAGACTTTTCCAAGATTTAAGATTTTTCTGGTACTCATCAGACCTGGTCGTACAACTTTTCCATACATCACTTTCACCGGTTTCGCCTCTTTCATGGAGAACAATTGTGTCAATGAATCAGTCAGTCAGTCAGTCAGTCAGTCAGTCAGTGGTAATTGAGCTTTATATAGTATAATAACTAGAGGTCGCGTGGGTGCGCGGGCTGCAAGCAGCCCGCGTGAGGTGTTGTGGCTGTTGTAAATTGTCAAATATCGATTTTGAAGGCAATCGGTTCAGAAATAGAAAAATTCAAGATGGCGGCCATTTTTTTTAAATTTTATTTTTGATTAGGTATGGGAGACGTCTCGGACCCTCAGATATCGATTTTGAAAGCAATTGGTCAAGAAACAAAAAAATTCAAGATGGCGGCCATTTTTTCAAAATTTTATTCTTGATTGGGTATCGGAGACGTATCAAACCCTCAGATATCGATTTTGAAAGCAATCGGTCCAGAAACAAAAAAAACAAAATGGCGGCCATTTTTCAAAAATTTTATTCTTGATTCTGTATCGGAGACCTCTCGGACCCTCAGATATCGATTTTAAAAGCAATTGGCCCAGTAACAAAAAAATTCAAGATGGCGGCCATTTTTTTAAAATTTTATCATTGATCCGGTATCGGAGACATCTCGGCCCAACAGATATCGATTTTGAAAGCAATCGGTCGAGAAATAGAAAAATTCAAGATGGCGGCCATTTTTTTCAATTCTGACATCGGATTCATCATCGCAGTCGACTCGGACTCTCAGATATCGATTTTGAAAGCAATCCGTCCAGAAACCAAAAAATTCAAGATGGCGGCCTTTTTTCCAACGAAGGGGGGACGCTTCGGGCTTCGCCCTACGCGGAGCTCGGCCTGCGGCCTCGCAACTCGGCCTCCGGCCTCGTAAATTACTTATGGTAGGAGAAGGTTGCAGGTTCAGCCGGAGGACGCTTCGAGCTTCGCTCTACGCGGAGCTCGGCCTTCGGCCTCGCTATATGATGAAAGCTACTTGGGGGGGGGGGTTAAGTAGGGGGAGGTATTAGTAAGGGGGGACGCTTCGGGCTTCGCCCTACGCGGAAGCTCGGCCTGCGGCCTCGCGACTCGGCCTCCGGCCTCGTATGAACCTTGAACTAATAAAAATAAAAATAAATAAAAATAAATCATTTATTGCACATAAAAAACAGTTTAAATTTTACATACAAGTTCCGCCAAACTATAAAATAGTTTGTTGGCAGACAAGGCTCCCCTTATTTTAACAAAACCGTTTATACATGTTTAACTGCACGCTTATATTAGCTACAAGATAACTACAATTACAAGTATCTAAGTAATACAGACAGATTCAAGTTTATCCTCAAACATTTTTAAAACATGCCTTTTTAACTTATTTTTGAAAATATATTTTGTGGTGCTTTTTCTAATCTCCAGTGGTATATTGTTATAGATCTTGGGAACAAGATACAATCTGGTTCGCTCACCATAATAGTTAACAGTACTAGGAACAATTAGTGCCTCATTATTCACCTTCCTAGCTAGACGTGAACACGTTACAGGGTTTTTATAATCAGTACATCCAAATTCCTCCAACGCTATCTGAAACGACACCCTCTCATGGACTGGCAATATTTTACACTTCAAAAACAGTGCATTATAATCTTGACTACACAGTTGTTTTGTTTTTTCATCTACCAAGACTTTCATAAACCTGATCTGTATACTTTTTATTTTATCAAGGTAGGTTTTGAATGTTCGCCCGTAGGTGCTGAGCCCATAGGAGAGTATCGAATCAGTCAGCGCATAATAGACTGTATACAAAGTCGCCCGGTCTGTAAAGAACTTGAGGTGATGAAACTTCACAAGCACTGCCCTTAACTTCGCGGGGGATCGCGGGATCGCGGGGGAGCGCACCGCGCATAATGGATGTATGTGAGAGCACGACATACTGGGGGACGCTTCGAGCTTCGCTCTACGCGGAGCTCGGCCTTCGGCCTCGCCATGTTGGTTTTAGTTACTTGGGGGGAGGGGTTGGGGACAGGCAAAGTATGGGAGGGACGCTCCGAGCTTCGCTCTACGCGGAGCTCGGCCTGCGGCCTCGCAAGTTACCTAGTGTCGGTCGTTTCTATGGCGGCCATATTGGAAAATGGCGCCAAAATTTTTTTTACACCAAAAACGTAATCTACACCCACAAAAACCCCCAGATACCAAATTTCACTCGGATCGGAGCACCTTTTATTTTGGCCGCCATTTTGAATCCGCCATTTTGTTTTTTTTTATTAACAGTTAGTCGCCTTTTATCATCCTCTTTGACATTTGTTAAAGAATATTGTACTTTGCTCTTTTTGTTTAGGATTTATTGGACTTTGAATATTTTTTTATTAAAATTTGTATGGCGGCCATTTTGTTTTCCGCCATTTTGGATTTTTTCCACCCCAGGTAGAATTTGACCAGGGTGTGGGTCGACTTTTGTTCGAGGTCGACCCACCTATCCCTTACAGTTTTTACGGGCCGTTGACCCCTACCCTGATGCTGAAGACTTTTCCAAGGTTTAAGATTTTTCTGGTACTCAAGAGACGTGGTCGTACAACTTGTCCATACATGACTTCCACCTCAGACGCCTCCTTCATGGAGAACAATTCTGTCAGTGAGTGAGTGAGTGAGTCAGTGGTAATTGAGCTTTATATAATATAACTAGAGGTCGCGTGGGTGCGCGGGCTGCAAGCAGCCCGCGTGAGGTGTTGTGGCTGTTGCTTTTGTTATCGTGGACTAAATTTCGATTTTGAAGGCAATCGGCCAAAAAACAAAAAAATTCAAGATGGCGGCCATTTTTTCAAAATTTTATTCTTGATTGGGTATTGGAGACGTCTCGGACCCTCAGGTATCGATTTTGAAAGCAATCGGTCTAGAAACAAAAAAAATCAAAATGGCGGCCATTTTTTAAAAAAATTATTCTTGATTCTGTATCGGAGACCCCTCGGACCCTCAGATATCGATTTTAAAAGCAATTGGCCCAGTAACAAAAAAATTCAAGATGGCGGCCATTTTTTCAAAATTTTATTTTTGATTCGGTATTGAAGACATCTCGGACCCTCAGATATCGATTTTCAAAGCAATCGGCCCAGTAACAAAAAAATTCAAGATGGCGGCCACTTTTCAAAATTTTGACATTAGATTCGTTATCAGAGTCGACTCGGCCCCTCAGATATCGATTTTGAAAGCAATCGGTCGAGAAATAGAAAAATTCAAGATGGCGGCCAAATTTTTCAATTCTGTCATCTGATTCGTCATCGCAGTCGACTCGGTTTCTCAGATATCGATTTTGAAAGCAATCCGTCCAGAAACCAAAAAATTCAAGATGGCGGCCATTTTTCCAACTAAGGGGGGACGCTTCGGGCTTCGCCCTACGCGGAGCTCGGCCTGCGGCCTCGCAACTCGGCCTCCGGCCTCGTAAATTACTTATGGTAGGAGAAGGTTGCAGGGTCAGCCGGAGGACGCTTCGAGCTTCGCTCTACGCGGAGCTCGGCCTTCGGCCTCGCTATATGATGAAAGCTACCTGGGGGGGGGGGGTTAAGTAGGGGGAGGTATTAGTAAGGGGGGACGCTTCGGGCTTCGCCCTACGCGGAAGCTCGACCTACGGCCTCGCGACTCGGCCTCCGGCCTCGTATGAAACTTGAACTAATGGATGTATGTGGGAGCACGACATGCTGGGGGACGCTTCGAGCTTCGCTCTACGCGGAGCTCGGCCTTCGGCCTCGCCAAGTTGGTTTAAGTTACTTGGGGGAGGGGTTGGGGACAGGCACAGTAAGGGAGGGACGCTCCGAGCTTCGCTCTACGCGGAGCTCGGCCTTCGGCCTCGCAAGTTACCTGGTGTCGGTCGTTTCTATGGCGGCCATATTGGAAAATGGCGGCAAAAAAAATTGACACCAAAAACGTAATCCACACCCCCAAAAACCCCCAGATACCAATTTTCACTCGAATCGGAGCACCTTTTATTTTGGCCGCCATTTTGAATCCGCCATTTTGTTTTTTTTTAGTAACAGTTTGTCGCCTTTTATCATCCTCTTTGACATTTGTTAAAGAACATTGTACTTTGCTCTTTTTGTTTAGGATTTATTGGACTTTGAATATTTTTTTAATAAAATTTGTATGGCGGCCATTTTGTTTTCCGCCATTTTGGATTTTTTTCACCCCAGGTAGAATTCGACCAGGGTGTGGGTCGACTTTTGTTCGAGCTCGACCCACCTATCCCTTACAGTTTTTGCTGGCCGTTGACCCCTACCCTGATGCTGAAGACTTTTCCAAGGTTTAAGATTTTTCTGGTACTCATCAGACCTGGTCGTACAACTTTTCCATACATCACTTTCACCGGTTTCGCCTCTTTCATGGAGAACAATTGTGTCAATGAGTCAGTCAGTCAGTGAGTGAGTCAGTGGTAATTGAGCTTTATATAGTATAACTAGAGGTCGCGTGGGTGCGCGGGCTGCAAGCAGCCCGCGTGTGGTGTTGTGGCTGTTTGATATATTATCCGAGCCTTAATGTCGATTTTGAAAGCAATCGGACGAAAAACAAAAAAATTCAAGATGGCGGCCATTTTTTTCAATTCTGACATTCGATTCGGTATCGGAGACCTCTCGGACCCTCAGATATCGATTTTGAAAGCAATCGGTCAAGAAACAAAAAAATTCAAGATGGCGGCCATTTTCTCGAAATTTTATTCTTGATTCGGTATCGGAGACGTCTAGGACCCTCAGATATCGATTTTGAAAGCAATCGGCCCAATAACAATAAAATTCAAGATGGCGGCCATTTTTCAAAATTTTGACATGAGATTCGTTATCAGAGTCGACTCGGCCCCCCAGATATCGATTTTGAAAGCAATCGATCGAGAAATAGAAAAATTCAAGATGGCGGCCATTTTTTTCAATTCTGACATCTGATTCGTCATCGCAGTCGACTCGGACTCTCAGATATCGATTTTGAAAGCAATCCGTCCAGAAACCAAAAAATTCAAGATGGCGGCCATTTTACCAACGAAGGGGGGACGCTTCGGGCTTCGCCCTACGCGGAGCTCGGCCTGCGGCCTCGCAACTCGGCCTCCGGCCTCGTAAATTACTTATGGTAGGAGAAGGTTGCAGGGTCAGCCGGAGGACGCTTCGAGCTTCGCTCTACGCGGAGCTCGGCCTTCGGCCTCGCTATATGATGAAAGTTACTTGGGGGGGGGGGTTAAGTAGGGGGTTGATATTAGTAAGGGGGGACGCTTCGGGCTTCGCCCTACGCGGAAGCTCGGCCTACGGCCTCGCGACTCGGCCTCCGGCCTCGTATGATACTTGAACTAATGGATGTATGTGAGAGCACGACATGCTGGGGGACGCTTCGAGCTTCGCTCTACGCGGAGCTCGGCCTTCGGCCTCGCCATGTTGGTTTTAGTTACTTGGGGGGAGGGGCTAGGGACAGGCAAATTACGGGAGGGACGCTCCGAGCTTCGCTCTACGCGGAGCTCGGCCTGCGGCCTCGCAAGTTACTTAGTGTCGGTCGTTTCTATGGCGGCCATATTGGAAAATGTCGGCAAATTTTTTTTTTACACCAAAAACGTAATCTTCATCCACAAAAACCCCCAGATACCAAATTTCACTCGAATCGGAGCACTTTTCATTTTGGCCGCCATTTTGAATCCGCCATTTTGATTTTTTTTTACAGTTCGTCGCCTCTTATCATCCTCTTTGACATTTGTTCAAGCACTATATACTTCTCTCTTTTCGTTTAGGATTTATTGGACTTTGAATATTTTTTTAATAAAATTTGTATGGCGGCCATTTTGTTTTCCGCCATTTTGGATTTTTTTCACCCCAGGTAGAATTTGACCAGGGTGTGGGTCGACTTTTGTTCGAGGTCGACCCACCTATCCCTTACAGTTTTTACTGGCCGTTGACCCCTACCCTGATGCTGAAGACTTTTCCAAGGTTTAAGATTTTTCTGGTACTCATCAGACCTGGTCGTACAACTTTTCCATACATCACTTTCACCGGTCTCGTCTCTTTCATGGAGAACAATTGTGTCAATGAGTGAGTGAGTGAGTGAGTGAGTGAGTGGTAATTCAGCTTTATATAGTATAACTAGAGGTCGCGTGGGTGCGCGGGCTGCAAGCAGCCCGCGTGAGGTGTTGTGGCTGTTGGTTTTGTTATCGTGGACTAAATTTCGATTTTGAAGGCAATCGGCCAAAAAACAAAAAAATTCAAGATGGCGGCCATTTTTTCAAAATTTTATTCTGGATTGGGTATCGGAGACCTCTCGTACCCTCAGATATCGATTTTAAAAGCAATTGGCCCAGTAACAAAAAAATTCAAGATGGCGGACATTTTTTTTCAATTCTGACATTCGATTCGGTATCGCAGACCTCTCGGACCCTCAGATATCGATTTTGAAAGCAATCGGTCCAGAAACAAAAAAAAACAAGATGGCGGCCTTTTTTTTTAATTCTGACATTTGATTCGGTATCGAAGACGTCTCGGACCCTCAGATATCGATTTTGAAAGCAATCGGCCTAATAACAAAAAAAATCAAGATGGCGGCCACTTTTCAAAATTTTGACATGGGATTCGTTATCAAAGTCGACTCGGCCCCCCAGATATCAATTTTGAAAGCAATCGGTCGGGAAATAGAAAAATTCAAGATGGCGGCCATTTTTTTCAATTCTGACATCTGATTCGTCATCGCAGTCGACTCGGACTCTCAGATATCGATTTTGAAAGCAATCCGTCCAGAAACCAAAAAATTCAAGATGGCGGCCATTTTTCCAACGAAGGGGGGACGCTTCGGGCTTCGCCCTACGCGGAGCTCGGCCTGCGGCCTCGCAACTCGGCCTCCGGCCTCGTAAATTACTTATGGTAGGAGAAGGTTGCAGGGTCAGCCGGAGGACGCTTCGAGCTTCGCTCTACGCGGAGCTCGGCCTTCGGCCTCGCTATATGATGAAAGCTACTTGGGGGGGGGGGTTAAGTAGGGGGAGGTATTAGTGAGGGGGGACGCTTCGGGCTTCGCCCTACGCGGAAGCTCGGCCTACGGCCTCGCGACTCGGCCTCCGGCCTCGTATGAAACTTGAACTAATGGATGTATGTGAGAGCACGACATGCTGGGGGACGCTTCGAGCTTCGCTCTACGCGGAGCTCGGCCTTCGGCCTCGCCATGTTGGTTTTAGTTACTTGGGGGGAGGGGTTGGGGACAGGCAAAGTACGGGAGGGGCTTCGCTCTACGCGGAGCTCGGCCTGCGGCCTCGCAAGTTACCTAGTGTGGGTCGTTTCTATGGCGGCCATATTGGAAAATGACGCCAAAATTTTTTTTACACCAAAAACATAATCTACACCCACAAAAACCCCCAGATACCAAATTTCACTCGAATCGGAGCACCTTTTATTTTGGCCGCCATTTTGAATCCGCCATTTTGTTTTTTTTAATTAACAGTTAGTCGCCTTTCATCATCCTCTTTGACATTTGTTAAAGAACATTGTACTTTGCTCTTTTTGTTTAGGATTTATTGGACTTTGAATATTTTTTACATAAAATTTGTATGGCGGCCATTTTGTTTTCCGCCATTTTGGATTTTTTTCACCCCAGGTAGAATTTGACCAGGGTGTGGGTCGACTTTTGTTCGAGGTCGACCCAGCTATCCCTTACAGTTTTTACGGGCCGTTGACCCCTACCCTGATGCTGAAGACTTTTCCAAGGTGTAAGATTTTTCTGGTACTCATCAGACCTGTTCCTACAACTTTTCCATACATCACTTTCACCGGTTTCACCTCCTTCATGGAGAACAATTGTGTCAATGAGTCAGTCAGTCAGTCAGTCAGTGAGTGAGTGAGTCAGTGGTAATCGAGCTTTATATATTATAACTAGAGGTCGCGTGGGTGCGCGGGCTGCAAGCAGCCCGCGTGAGGTGTTGTGGCTGTTGGATATATTATCCGAGCCTAAATGTCGATTTTGAAAGCAATCGGCCGAAAAACAAAAAAATTCAAGATGGCGGCCATTTTTTTCAATTATGACATTCGATTCGGTATCGAAGACCTCTCGGACCCTCAGATATCGATTTTGAAAGCAATCGGTCAAGAAACAAAAAAAATCAAGATGGCGGCCTTTTTTTTCAATTCTGACATTTGATTCGGTATCGAAGACGTCTCGGACCCTCAGATATCGATTTTGAAAGCAATCGGTCAAGTAACAAAAAAAATCAAAATGGCGGCCATTTTTTCAAAATTTTATTCTTGATTCGGTATCATAGACCTCTTGGACCCTCAGATATCGATTTTGAAAGCAAACGGCCAAATAACAAAAAAATTCAAGATGGCGGCCGCTTTTTAAAATTTTGACATGAGATTCATTATCAGAGTCGACTCGGCCCCCTAGATATCGATTTTGAAAGCAATCGGTCGAGAAATAGAAAAATTCAAGATGGCGGCCATTTTTTTCAATTCTGACATCTGATTCGTCATCGCAGTCGACTCGGACTCTCAGATATAGATTTTGAAAGCAATCCGTCAAGAAACCAAAAAATTCAAGATGGCGGCCGTTTTTCCAACGAAGGGGGGACGCTTCGGGCTTCGCCCTACGCGGAGCTCGGCCTGCGGCCTCGCAACTCGGCCTCCGGCCTCGTAAATTACTTATGGTAGGAGAAGGTTGCAGGGTCAGCCGGAGGACGCTTCGAGCTTCGCTCTACGCGGAGCTCGGCCTTCGGCCTCGCTGAATGATGAAAATTACTTAGGGGGGGGGTTAAGTAGGGGGAGATATTAGTAAGGGGGGACGCTTCGGGCTTCGCCCTACGCGGAAGCTCGGCCTTCGGCCTCGCGACTCTGCCTCCGGCGGCCTCGTATGAAACTTGAACTAATGGATGTATGTGGGAGCACGACATGCTGGGGGACGCTTCGAGCTTCGCTCTACGCGGAGCTCGGCCTTCGGCCTCGCCATGTTGGTTTTAGTTACTTGGGGGGAGATGTTGGGGACAGGCAAAGTACGGGAGGGACGCTCCGAGCTTCGCTCTACGCGGAGCTCGGCCTTCGGCCTCGCAAGTTACCAGGTCTCAGTTTTTTCCATGGCGGCCATATTGGAAAATGGCGAGAAAAAAAAAATTACACCAAAAACGTAATCCACACCCCCAAAAACCCCCAGATACCAAATTTCACTCGAATCGGAGCACCTTTTATTTTCGCCGCCATTTTGAATCCGCCATTTTGTTTTTTTTTATTAACAGTTAGTCGCCTTTTATCATCCTCTTTGACATTTGTTAAAGAATATTGTACTTTGCTCTTTTTGTTTAGGATTTATTGGACTTTGAATATTTTTTTATTAAAATTTGTATGGCGGCCATTTTGTTTTCCGCCATTTTGGATTTTTTCCACCCCAGGTAGAATTTGACCAGGGTGTGGGTCGACTTTTGTTCGAGGTCGACCCACCTATCCCTTACAGTTTTTACGGGCCGTTGACCCCTACCCTGATGCTGAAGACTTTTCCAAGGTTTAAGATTTTTCTGGTACTCAAGAGACGTGGTCGTACAACTTGTCCATACATGACTTCCACCTCAGACGCCTCCTTCATGGAGAACAATTCTGTCAGTGAGTGAGTGAGTGAGTCAGTGGTAATTGAGCTTTATATAATATAACTAGAGGTCGCGTGGGTGCGCGGGCTGCAAGCAGCCCGCGTGAGGTGTTGTGGCTGTTGCTTTTGTTATCCAGGACCAAATTTCGATTTTGAAGGTAATCGGCCGAAAAACAAAAAAAATTAAGATGGCGGCCATTTTTTTCAATTCTGACATTTGATTCGGTATCGGAGACCTCTCGGAACCTCAGATATCGATTTTGAAAGCAATCGGTCAAGAAACAAAAAAATTCAAGATGGCGGCTATTTTTTTCAATTTTGACATTGGATTCGAAATAGGAGACCTCTCGGACCCTCAGATATCGATTTTGAAAGCAATCGATCCAGAAACAAAAAAAATCAAGATGGCGGCCATTTTTTCAAAATTTTATTATTGATTCGGTATCGAAGACATCTCGGACCCTCAGATATCGATTTTCAAAGCAATCGGCCCAGTAACAAAAAAATTCAAGATGGCGGCCACTTTTCTAAATTTTGACATGAGATTCGTTATCAGAGTCGACTCGGCCCCTCAGATATCGATTTTGAAAGCAATCGGTCGAGAAATAGAAAAATTCAAGATGGCGGCCATTTTTTTTAATTCTGACATCTTATTCGTCATCGCAGTCGACTCGGACTCTCAGATATCGATTGTGAAAGCAATCCGTCCAGAAACCAAAAAATTCAAGATGGCGGCCATTTTTCCAACGAAGGGGGGACGCTTCGGGCTTCGCCCTACGCGGAGCTCGGCCTTCGGCCTCGCAACTCGGCCTTCGGCCTCGTAAATTACTTGTGGTAGGAGAAGGTTGCAGGGTCAGCCGGAGGACGCTTCGAGCTTCGCTCTACGCGGAGCTCGGCCTTCGGCCTCGCTATATGATGAAAGTTACTTGGGGGGGGGGTTAAGTAGGGGGAGATATTAGTAAGGGGGGACGCTTCGGGCTTCGCCCTACGCGGAAGCTCGGCCTACGGCCTCGCAACTCGGCCTCCGGCCTCGCATGATACTTGAACTAATGGATGTATGTGAGAGCACGACATGCTGGGGGACGCTTCGAGCTTCGCTCTACGCGGAGCTCGGCCTTCGGCCTCGCCATGTTGGTTTTAGTTACTTGGGGGGAGGGGTTGGGGACAGGCAAAGTACGGGAGGGACGCTCCGAGCTTCGCTCTACGCGGAGCTCGGCCTGCGGCCTCGCAAGTTACTTAGTGTCGGTCGTTTCTATGGCGGCCATATTGGAAAATGGCGCCAAAATTTTTTTTACACCAAAAACGTAATCTACACCCACAAAAACCCCCAGATACCAAATTTCACTCGAATCGGAGCACCTTTCGTTTTGGCCGCCATTTTGAATCCGCCATTTTGAATTTTTTTTTTACAATTAGTCGCCTCTTATCATCCTCTTTGACATTTGTACCAGCACCATATACTTCTCTCTTTTCGTTTAGGTTTTATTGGACTTTGAATATTTTTTTAATAAAATTTGTATGGCGGCCATTTTGTTTTCCGCCATTTCGGATTTTTTTTATTAACAGTTAGTCGCCTTTTATCAAACTCTTTGACATTTGTTAAAGAACATTGTACTTTGCTCTTTTTGTTTAGGATTTATTGGACTTTGAATATTTTTTTAATAAAATTTGTATGGCGGCCATTTTGTTTTCCGCCATTTTGGATTTTTTTCACCCCAGGTAGAATTTGACCAGGGTGTGGGTCGACTTTTGTTCGAGGTCGACCCACCTATCCCTTACAGTTTTTGTTGGCCGTTGACCCCTACCCTGATGCTGAAGACTTTTCCAAGGTTTAAGATTTTTCTGGTACTCATCAGACCTGGTCGTACAACTTTTCTATACATCACTTTCACCGGTTTCGCCTCTTTCATGGAGAACAATTGTGTCAATGAGTGAGTGAGTGAGTGAGTCAGTGGTAATTGAGCTTTATATAATATAACTAGAGGTCGCGTGGGTGCGCGGGCTGCAAGCAGCCCGCGTGAGGTGTTGTGGCTGTTGGATATATTATCCGAGCGTAAATGTCGATTTTGAAAGCAATCGGCCGAAAAACAAAAAAATTCAAGATGGCGGCCATTTTTTTTCAATTCTAACATTCGATTCGGTATCGCAGACCTCTCGGACCCTCAGATATCGATTTTGAAAGCAATCGGACAAGAAACAAAAAAAATCAAGATGGCGGCTATTTTTTCAATTTTGACATTGGATTCGAGATCGGAGACCTCTCGGACCCTCAGATATTGATTTTGAAAGCAATCGGTCTAGAAACAAAAAAAATCAAGATGGCGGCCATTTTTTTAAATTCTAACATTTGATTCGGTATCGAAGACATCTCGGACCCTCAGGTATCAATTTTAAAAGCAATCGGTCCAGTAACAAAAAAAATCAAGATGGCGGCCACTTTTCACAATTTTGACATGGGATTCGTTATCAGAGTCTACTAAGCCCCCCAGATATCGATTTTGAAAGCAATCGGTCGAGAAATAGAAAAATTCAAGATGGCGGCCTTTTTTTTTCAATTCTGACATCAGATTCGTCATCGCAGTCTACTCGGACTCTCAGATATCGATTTTGAAAGCAATCCGTCCAGAAACCAAAAAATTCAAGATGGCGGCCATTTTTCCAACGAAGGGGGGACGCTTCGAGCTTCGCTCTACGCGGAGCTCGGCCTTCGGCCTCGCTATATGATGAAAGTTACTTGGGGGGGGGGGGGTTAAGTAGGGGGAGATATAAGTAAGGGGGGACGCTTCGGGCTTCGCCCTACGCGGAAGCTCGGCCTTCGGCCTCGCGACTCGGCCTCCGGCCTCGTATGAAGCTTGAACTAATCGATGTATGTGAGAGCACGACATGCTGGGGGACGCTTCGAGCTTCGCTCTACGCGGAGCTCGGCCTTCGGCCTCGCCATGTTGGTTTTAGTTACTTGGGGGGAGGGGTTGGGGACAGGCAAAGTACGAGAGGGACGCTCCGAGCTTCGCTCTACGCGGAGCTCGGCCTGCGGCCTCGCAAGTTACCTAGTGTGGGTCGTTTCTATGGCGGCCATATTGGAAAATGGCGCCAAAATTTTTTTTACACCAAAAACGTAATCTTCACCCACAAAAACCCCCAGATACCAAATTTTACACGAATCGGAGCACCTTTTATTTTGGCTGCCATTTTGAATCCGCCATTTTGTTTTTTTTAATAACAGTTAGTCGCCTTTTGTCATCCTCTTTGACATTTGTTAAAGAACATTGTACTTTGCTCTTTTTGTTTAGGATTTATTGGACTTTGAATATTTTTCAATAAAATTTGTATGGCGGCCATTTTGTTTTCCGCCATTTTGGATTTTTTTCACCCCAGGTAGAATTTGACCAGGGTGTGGGTCGACTTTTGTTCGAGGTCGACCCACCTATCCCTTACAGTTTTCACTGGCCGTTGACTTCTACCCTGATGCTGAAGACTTTTCCAAGGTTTAAGATTTTTCTGGTACTCACCAGACCTGGTCGTACAACTTTTCCATACATCACTTTCACCGGTCTAGCCTCTTTCATGGAGAACAATTGTGTCAATGAGTGAGTGAGTGAGTGAGTGAGTGAGTCAGTGAGTGGTAATTCAGCTTTATATAGTATAACTAGAGGTCGCGTGGGTGCGCGGGCTGCAAGCAGCCCGCGTGAGGTGTTGTGGCTGTTGCTTTTGTTATCGTGGACTAAATTTCGATTTTGAAGGCAATCGGCCAAAAAACAAAAAAATTCAAGATGGCGGCCATTTTTTCAAAATTTTATTCTTGATTGGGTATTGGAGACGTCTCGGACCCTCAGGTATCGATTTTGAAAGCAATCGGTCTAGAAACAAAAAAAATCAAAATGGCGGCCATTTTTTAAAAAAATTATTCTTGATTCTGTATCGGAGACCCCTCGGACCCTCAGATATCGATTTTAAAAGCAATTGGCCCAGTAACAAAAAAATTCAAGATGGCGGCCATTTTTTCAAAATTTTATTTTTGATTCGGTATTGAAGACATCTCGGACCCTCAGATATCGATTTTCAAAGCAATCGGCCCAGTAACAAAAAAATTCAAGATGGCGGCCACTTTTCAAAATTTTGACATTAGATTCGTTATCAGAGTCGACTCGGCCCCTCAGATATCGATTTTGAAAGCAATCGGTCGAGAAATAGAAAAATTCAAGATGGCGGCCAAATTTTTCAATTCTGTCATCTGATTCGTCATCGCAGTCGACTCGGTTTCTCAGATATCGATTTTGAAAGCAATCCGTCCAGAAACCAAAAAATTCAAGATGGCGGCCATTTTTCCAACTAAGGGGGGACGCTTCGGGCTTCGCCCTACGCGGAGCTCGGCCTGCGGCCTCGCAACTCGTAATTCAGCTTTATATAGTATAACTAGAGGTCGCGTGGGTGCGCGGGCTGCAAGCAGCCCGCGTGAGGTGTTGTGGCTGTTGCTTTTGTTATCCAAGACCAAATTTCGATTTCGAAGGTAATCGGCCGAAAAACAAAAAAATTCAAGATGGCGGCCATTTTTTCAAAATTTTATTCTTGTTTGGGTATCGGAGACGTCTCGGACCCTCAGTTATCGATTTTGAAAGCAATCGGTCCAGAAACAAATAAAAACAAAATGGCGGCCATTTTTTCAAAATTTTATTCTTGATTCAGTATTGGAGACCTCTCGGACCCTCAGATATCGATTTTGAAAGCAATCGGTCTAGATACAAAAAAAAATCAAAATGGCGGCCATTTTTTTAAATTTTATTATTGATTCGGTATCGGAGACATCTCGGACCCTCAGATATCGATTTTCAAAGCAATCGGTCAAGAAATAGAAAAATTCAAGATGGCGGCCAAATTTTTCAATTCTGACATCTGATTCGTCATCGCAGTCGACTCGGACTCTCAGATATCGATTTTGAAAGCAATCCGTCAAGAAACCAAAAAATTCAAGATGGCGGCCAGTTTTCCAACGAAGGGGGACGCTTCGGGCTTCGCCCTACGCGGAGCTCGGCCTTCGGCCTCGCTACTCGGCCTCCGGCCTCGTGTATTACTTATGGTAAGAAAAGGTTGCAAGGTCAGCCGGAGGACGCTTCGAGCTTCGCTCTACGCGGAGCTCGGCCTTCGGCCTCGCTATATGATGAAAGCTACTTGGGGGGGGGGGGGATAGGTAGGGGGAGATATTAGTAAGGGGGGACGCTTCGGGCTTCGCCCTACGCGGAAGCTCGGCCTCCGGCCTCGCGACTCGGCCTCCGGCCTCGTATGAATCTTGAAGTAATGGATTTATGTGGGAGCACGACATGCTGGGGGACGCTTCGAGCTTCGCTCTACGCGGAACTCGGCCTTCGGCCTCGCCATGTTGGTTTAAGTTACTTGGGGGGAGGGGTTGGGGGGAGGCAAAGTACGGGAGGGACGCTCCGAGCTTCGCTCTACGCGGAGCTCGGCCTTCGGCCTCGCAAATTTTCAGGTCTCAGTTTTTTCCATGGCGGCCATATTGGAAAATGGCGGGAAAAAAAAATTGAAACCAAAAACGTAATCCACACCCCTAAAAACCCCCAGATACCAAATTTCACTCGAATCGGAGCACCTTTTATTTTGGCCGCCATTTTGAATCCGCCATTTTGTTTTTTTTTATTTCAGTTAGTCGCCTTTTATCATCCTCTTTGACATTTGTTAACGAACATTGTACTTTGCTCTTTTTGTTTAGGATTTATTGGACTTTGAATTTTTTTTTATAAAATTTGTATGGCGGCCATTTTGTTTTCCGCCATTTTTGATTTTTTTCACCCCAGGTAGAATTTGACCAGGATGTAGGTCGACTTTTGTTTGAGGTCGACCCACCTATCCCTTACAGTTTTTGCTGGCCGTTGACCCCTACCCTGATGCTGAAGACTTTTTCACGATGTAAGATTTTTCTGGTACTCATCAGACCTGGCCGGACAACTTGTTCATACATGACTTTGACCTTTGACACCTCCTTCATGGAGAACAATTATGTCAGTGAGTGAGTCAGTCAGTGGTAATTGAGCTTTATATAATATAACTAGAGGTCGCGTGGGTGCGCGGGCTGCAAGCAGCCCGCGTGAGGTGTTGTGGCTGTTGGATATATTATCCGAGCCTAAATGTCGATTTTGAAAGCAATCGGCCGAAAAACAAAAAAATTCAAGATGGCGGCCATTTTTTTCAATTCTGACATTCGATTCGGTATCGGAGACCTCTCGGACCCTCAGATATCGATTTTGAAAGCAATCGGTCAAGAAACAAAAAAATTCAAGATGGCGGCTATTTTTTTCAATTTTGACATTGGATTCGAAATCGGAGACCTCTCGGACCCTCAGATATCGATTTTGAAAGCAATCGCTCCAGTAACAAAAAAAATCAAGATGGCGGCCATTTTTTCAAAATTTTATTCTTGATTCGGTATCGAAGACGTCTCGGACCCTCAGATATCGATTTTAAAAGCAATCGGTTCAATAACAAAAAATTTCAAGATGGCGGCCACTTTTCAAAATTTTGACATGGGATTCGTTATCAGAGTCGACTCGGCCCCCCAGATATCGATTTCGAAAGCAATCGGTCGAGAAATAGAAAAATTCAAGATGGCGGCCATTTTTTTTAATTCTGACATCTGATTCGTCATCGCAGTCGACTCGGACTCTCAGATATCGATTTTGAAAGCAATCCGTCCAGAAACCAAAAAAATTCAAGATGGCGGCCATTTTTCCAACGAAGGGGGGACGCTTCGGGCTTAGCCCTACGCGGAGCTCGGCCTGCGGCCTCGTAAATTACTTGTGGCAGGAGAAGGTTGCAGGGTCAGCCGGAGGACGCTTCGAGCTTCGCTCTACGCGGAGCTCGGCCTTCGGCCTCGCTATATGATGAAAGTTACTTAGGGGGGGGGGGTTAAGTAGGAGGAGATATTAGTAAGGGGGGACGCTTCGGGCTTCGCCCTACGCGGAAGCTCGGCCTACGGCCTCGTATGAAACTTGAACTAATGGATGTATGTGAGAGCACGACATGCTGGGGGACGCTTCGAGCTTCGCTCTACGCGGAGCTCGGCCTTCGGCCTCGCCATGTTGGTTTTAGTTACTTGGGGGGAGGGACGCTCCGAGCTTCGCTCTACGCGGAGCTCGGCCTGCGGCCTCGCAAGTTACTTAGTGTCGGTCGTTTCTATGGCGGCCATATTGGAAAATGGCGCCAATTTTTTTTTTACACCAAAAACGTAATCTACACCCACAAAAACCCCTAGATACCAAATTTCACTCGAATCGGAGCACCTTTCATTTTGGCCGCCATTTTGAATCCGCCATTTTGTTTTTTTTTTTTACAGTTAGTCGCCTCTTATCATCTTCTTTGACATTTGTTCAAGCACCATATACTTCTCTCTTTTCGTTTAGGATTTATTGGACTTTAAATATTTTTTTTATAAAATTTGTATGGCGGCCATTTTGTTTTCCGCCATTTTGGATTTTTTTCACCCCAGGTAGAATTTGACCAGGGTGTGGGTCGACTTTTGTTCGAGCTCGACCCACCTTTCCCTCACAGTTTTTGCTGGCCGTTGACCCCTACCCTGATGCTGAAGACTTTTCCAAGGTTTAAGATTTTTCTGGTACTCATCAGACCTGGCCGTACAACTTGTCCATACATGACTTTGACCTCTGACACCTCCTTCATGGAGAACAATTGTGTCAGTGAGTGAGTCAGTCAGTCAGTGAGTGGTAATTGAGCTTTATATAGTATAACTAGAGGTCGCGTGGGTGCGCGGGCTGCAAGCAGCCCGCGTGAGGTGTTGTGGCTGTTGGATATATTATCCGAGCCTAAATGTCGATTTTGAAAGCAATCGGCCGAAAAACAAAAAAATTCAAGATGGCGGCCATTTTTTTCAATTATGACATTCGATTCGGTATCGAAGACCTCTCGTTAACTCAGATATCGATTTTGAAAGCAATCGAACAAGAAACAAAAAAATTCAAGATGGCGGCCATTTTTTTCAATTTTGACATTGGATTCGAAATGGGAGACCTCTCGGACCCTCAGATATCGATTTTGAAAGCAATCGGTCCAGTAACAAAAAAAATCAAAATGGCGGCCATTTTTTCAAAATTTTATTCTTGATTCGGTATCATAGACCTCTTGGACCCTCAGATATCGATTTTGAAAGCAAACGGCCAAATAACAAAAAAATTCAAGATAGCGGCCGCTTTTTAAAATTTTGACATGAGATTCGTTATCAGAGTCGACTGGGCCCCCTAGATATCGATTTTGAAAGCAATCGGTCGAGAAATAGAAAAATTCAAGATGGCGGCCTTTTTTTTCAATTCTGACATCTGATTCGTCATCGCAGTCGACTCGGACTCTCAGATATCGATTTTGAAAGCAATCCGTCCAGAAACCAAAAAATTCAAGATGGCGGCCGTTTTTCCAACGAAGGGGGGACGCTTCGGGCTTCGCCCTACGCGGAGCTCGGCCTGCGGCCTCGCAACTCGGCCTCCGGCCTCGTAAATTACTTATGGTAGGAAAAGGTTGCAGGGTCAGCCGGAGGACGCTTCGAGCTTCGCTCTACGCGGAGCTCGGCCATCGGCTTCGCTGTATGATGAAAATTACTTAGGGGGGGGGGGGTTAAGTAGTGGGAGATATCAGTAAGGGGGGACGCTTCGGGCTTCGAGGGGCTTTTTTTTTATAGTTAGTCGCCTTTTATCATCCTCTTTGACATTTGTTAAAGAACATTGTACTTTGCTCTTTTTGTTTAGGATTTATTGGACTTTGAATATTTTTTTAATAAAATTTGTATGGCGGCCATTTCGTTTTCCGCCATTTTGGATTTTTTTTACCCCAGGTAGAATTTGACCAGGGTGTGGGTCGACTTTTGTTCGAGGTCGACCCACCTTTCCCTTACAGTTTTTACGGGCCGTTGACCCCTACCCTGATGCTGAAGACTTTTCCAAGGTTTAAGATTTTTCTGGTACTCATCAGACCTGGTCGTACAACTTTTCCATACATCACTTTCACCGGTTTCGCCTCTTTCATGGAGAACAATTGTGTCAATGAGTCAGTGAGTGAGTGAGTGAGTGAGTGAGTGGTAATTCAGCTTTATATAATATAACTAGAGGTCGCGTGGGTGCGCGGGCTGCAAGCAGCCCGCGTGAGGTGTTGTGGCTGTTGCTTTTGTTATCGTGGACTAAATTTCGATTTTGAAGGCAATCGGCCAAAAAACAAAAAAATTCAAGATGGCGGCCATTTTTTCAAAATTTTATTCTGGATTGGGTATCGGAGACCTCTCGGACCCTCAGATATCGATTTTAAAAGCAATTGGCCCAGTAACAAAAAAATTCAAGATGGCGGACATTTTTTCAAAATTTTATTCTTGATTCGGTATCGGAGACATCTCGGACCCTCAGATATCGATTTTCAAAGCAATCGGCCTAGTAACAAAAAAATTCAAGATGGCGGCCACTTTTGAAAATTTTGACATGAGATTCGTTATCAGAGTCGACTCGGCCCCTCAGATATCGATTTTGAAAGCAATCGGTCGAGAAATAGAAAAATTCAAGATGGCGGCCAAATTTTTCATTTCTGACATCTGATTCGTCATCGCAGTCGACCCGGACTCTCAGATATCGATTTTGAAAGCAAACCGTCCAGAAACCAAAAAATTCAAGATGGCGGCGAGTTTTCCAACGAAGGGGGACGCTTCGGGCTTCGCCCTACGCGGAGCTCGGCCTTCGGCCTCGCAACTCGGCCTCCGGCCTCGTATATTACTTATGGTAAGAGAAGGTTGCAAGGTCAGCCGGAGGACGCTTCGAGCTTCGCTCTACGCGGAGCTCGGCCTTCGGCCTCGCTATATGATGAAAGCTACTTGGGGGGGGGGGGGGTTAAGCAGGGGGAGGTCTTAGTAAGGGGGGACGCTTCGGGCTTCGCCCTACGCGGAAGCTCGGCCTACGGCCTCGTATGAAACTTGTACTAATGGATGTATGTGGGAGCACGACATGCTGGGGGACGCTTCGAGCTTCGCTCTACGCGGAGCTCGGCCTTCGGCCTCGCCATGTTGGTTTAAGTTACTTGGGGGAGGGGTAGGGGACAGGCACAGTAAGGGAGGGACGCTCCGAGCTTCGCTCTACGCGGAGCTCGGCCTTCGGCCTCGCAAGTTACCTGGTGTCGGTCGTTTTTATGGCGGCCATATTGGATAATGGCAGCAAAAAAAAGTTTACACCAAAAACGTAATCCACACCCCCAAAAACCCCCAGATATCAATTTTCACTCGAATCGGAGCACCTTTCATTTTGGCCGCCATTTTGAATTTTTTTTTTACAGTTAGTCGCCTCTTATCATCCTCTTTGATATTTGTTCAAGAACATTGTACTTTGCCCTTTTTGTTTAGGATTTATTGGACTTTGAATATTTTTTTAATAAAATTTGTATGGCGGCCATTTTGTTTTCCGCCATTTTGGATTTTTTTCACCCCAGGTAGAATTTGACCAGGGTGTGGGTCGACTTTTGTTCGAGGTCGACCCACCTATCCCTTACAGTTTTTACGGGCCGTTGACCCCTACCCTGATGCTGAAGACTTTTCCAAGGTTTAAGATTTTTCTGGTACTCATCAGACCTGGTCGTACAACTTTTCCATACATCACTTTCACCGGTTTCGCCTCTTTCATGGAGAACAATTGTGTCAATGAGTCAGTGAGTGAGTAAGTGAGTGAGTGAGTGAGTGAGTCAGTGGTAATTCAGCTTTATATAGTATAACTAGAGGTCGCGTGGGTGCGCGGGCTGCAAGCAGCCCGCGTGAGGTGTTGTGGCTGTTGGATATATTATCCGAGCCTAAATGTCGATTTTGAAAGCAATCGGCCGAAAAACAAAAAAATTCAAGATGGCGGCTATTTTTTTCAATTTTGACATTGGATTCGAGATCGGAGACCTCTCGGACCCTCAGATATCAATTTTGAAAGCAATCGGTCCAGTAACAAAAAAAATCAAGATGGCGGCCATTTTTTCAAAATTTTATTCTTGATTCGGTATCGGAGACGTCTCGGACCCTCAGATATCGATTTTGAAAGCAATCGGCCCAATAACAAAAAAAATCAAAATGGCGGCCACTTTTCAAAATTTTGACATGGGATTCGTTACCAGAGTCGACTCGGCCCCCCAGATATCGATTTTGAAAGCAATCGGTCGAGAAATAGAAAAAATCAAGATGGCGGCCATTTTTTTCAATTCTGACATCTGATTCGTCATCGCAGTCGACTCGGACTCTCAGATATCGATTTTGAAAGCAAACCGTCCAGAAACCAAAAAATTCAAGATGGCGGCCATTTTTCCAACGAAGGGGGGACGCTTCGGGCTTCGCCCTACGCGGAGCTCGGCCTTCGGCCTCGCAACTCGGCCTCCGGCCTCGTATATTACTTGTGGTAGGAGAGGGTTGCAAGGTCAGCCGGAGGACGCTTCGAGCTTCGCTCTACGCGGAGCTCGGCCTTCGGCCTCGCTATATGATGAAACTTACTTGGGGGGTGGGGGGGGGGTTAAGTAGGGGGAGGTATTAGTAAGGGGGGACGCTTCGGGCTTCGCCCTACGCGGAAGCTCGGCCTACGGCCTCGCGACTCGGCCTACGGCCTCGTATGGAACTTGAACTAATGGATGTATGTGGGAGCAAGACATGCTGGGGGACGCTTCGAGCTTCGCTCTACGCGGAGCTCGGCCTTCGGCCTCGCCATGTTGGTTTTAGTTACTTGGGGGGAGGGGTTGGGGACAGGCAAAGTACGGGAGGGACGCTCCGAGCTTCGCTCTACGCGGAGCTCGGCCTGCGGCCTCGCAAGTTACCTAGTGTGGGTCGTTTCTATGGCGGCCATATTGGAAAATGGCGCCAAAATTTTTTTTACACCAAAAACGTAATCTACACCCACAAAAACCCCCAGATACCAAATTTTACTCGAATCGGAGCACCTTTCATTTTGGCCGCCATTTTGAATCCGCCATTTTGTTTTTTTTTTTTCACAGTTAGTCGCCTCTTATCATCCTCTTTGACATTTGTTAAAGAACATTGTACTTTGCTCTTTTTGTTTAGGATTTATTGGACTGAATATTTTTTTAATAAAATTTGTATGGCGGCCATTTTGTTTTCCGCCATTTTGGATTTTTTTCAACCCAGGTAGAATTTGACCAGGGTGTGGGTCGACTTTTGTTCGAGGTCGACCCAGCTATCCCTTACAGTTTTTACGGGCCGTTGACCCCTACCCTGATGCTGAAGACTTTTCCAAGGTATAAGATTTTTCTGGTACTCATCAGACCTGTTCCTACAACTTTTCCATACATCACTTTCACCGGTTTCACCTCCTTCATGGAGAACAATTGTGTCAATGAGTCAGTCAGTCAGTCAGTCAGTCAGTGAGTGAGTGAGTCAGTGGTAATTGAGCTTTATATATTATAATAACTAGACAAGTAAGCTCAAAATTGCCACATGGACATATGTTTTTTATTTTTTATTCTTGAGTTTTTAGTCTACCACAGATCAGTAACTTTTTTTTTCTATGCTTAAGTTCCTGCTTACTACGAGTATTACAATTAGGTACCATCGATCACTAATTGTCTTGGTTCGTTGTAGGTAACTTTATAATTATTGTTATAATAAATACTAGAGGTCGCGTGGGTGCGCGGGCTGCAAGCAGCCCGTGTGAGGTGTTGTGGCTGTTGTAGATTGTCAAAATCGATTTTTAAGTCAATCGGCCCAAAAACGAAAAAATCAAGATGGCGGCCATTTTTTTCAATTCTGACATTCGATTCGGTATCGGAGACCTCTCGGACCCTCAGATATCGATTTTGAAAGCAATCGGTCTAGAAACAAAAAAAAATTAAGATGGCGGCCATTTTTTTTTTATTCTGATATTCGATTCTGTATCGAAGACGTCTCGGACCCTCAGATATCGATTTTGAAAGCAATCGGCCCAATAACAAAAAAAAACAAGATGGCGGCCATTTTCAAAATTTTGACATGGGATTCGTTATCAGAGTCGACTCGGCCCCCCAGATATCAATTTTGAAAGCAATCGGTCAAGAAATAGAAAAATTCAAGATGGCGGCCATTTTTTTCAATTCTGATATCTGATTCGTCATCGCAGTCATCTCGGACTCTCAGATATCGATTTTGAAAGCAATCCGTCCAGAAACCAAAAAATTCAAGATGGCGGCCATTTTTCCAACGAAGGGGGGACGCTTCGGGCTTCGCCCTACGCGGAGCTCGGCCTGCGGCCTCGTAAATTACTTATGGTAGGAGAAGGTTGCAGGGTCAGCCGGAGGACGCTTCGAGCTTCGCTCTACGCGGAGCTCGGCCTTCGGCCTCGCTATATGATGAAAGTTACTTAGGGGGGGGGGGTTAAGTAGGGGGAGGTATTAGTAAGGGGGGACGCTTCGGGCTTCGCCCTACGCGGAAGCTCGGCCTACGGCCTCGCGACTCGGCCTCCGGCCTCGTATGACACTTGAACTAATGGATGTATGTGGGAGCACGACATGCTGGGGAACGCTTCGAGCTTCGCTCTACGCGGAGCTCGGCCTTCGGCCTCGACATGTTGGTTTTAGTTACTTGGGGGAGTGGTTGGGGACAGGCAAAGTACGGGAGGGACGCTCCGAGCTTCGCTCTACGCGGTGCTCGCCCTGCGGCCTCGCAAGTTACCTAGTTTCGGTCGTTTCTATGGCGGCCATATTGGAAAATGGCGCCAAAAATTTTTTTACACCAAAAACATAATCTACACCCACAAAAACCCCCAGATACCAAATTTCATTCGAATCGGAGCACCTTTTATTTTGGTCGCCATTTTGAATCCGCCATCTTGTTTTTTTTTTTTTTTTTTCAGTTGCCTCTTGACATCCTCTTTGACATTTGTTCAAGCACTATATACTTCTCTCTTTTTGTTTAGGATTTATTGGACTTTGAATATTTTTTTAATAAAATTTGTATGGCGGCCATTTTGTTTTCCGCCATTTTGGTTTTTTTTTACCCCAGGTAGAATTTGACCAGGGTGTGGGTCGACTTTTGTTCGAGGTCGACCCACCTATCCCTTACAGTTTTTGCTGGCCGATGGCGCCTACCCTGATCATGAAGACTTTTCCAAGGTTTAAGATTTTTCTGGTAGTCATCAGACCTGGTCGTACAACTTTTCCATACATCACTTTCACCGGTTTCGCCTCTTTCATGGAGAACAATTGTGTCAATCAGTGAGTGAGTGAGTGAGTCGGTGGTAATTGAGCTTTATATAGTATAACTAGAGGTCGCGTGGGTGCGCGGGCTGCAAGCAGCCCGCGTGAGGTGTTGTGGCTGTTGTAGTTTGTCAAAATCGATTTTTAAGTCAATCGGCCCAAAAACAAAAAAAATCAAGATGGCGGCCATTTTTTTCAATTCTGACATTCGATTCGGTATCGGAGACCTCTCGGACCCTCAGATATCGATTTTGAAAGCAATCGGTCAAGAAACAAAAAAATTCAAGATGGCGGCTATTTTTTTCAATTTTGACATTGGATTCGAGATCGGAGACCTCTCGGACCCTCAGATATCGATTTTGAAAGCAATCGGTCTAGAAACAAAAAAATCCAAGATGGCGGCCATTTTTTTAAATTCTGACATTGGATTCGGTATCGAAGACATCTCGGACCCTCAGATATCAATTTTGAAAGCAAATGAAAATGAAAATGAAAATTTTATTGATAACGGTTGTTACAAGTCAAAAATTTGTAAAAGTATATGTAAATTACATTTAATATTTAATTTCAAAATACGTAAAATCATAAAATTGCTTCTCAAGAAGCCAACTTTTTAGTTTATTTTTAAATATTTGTTCGGAAGGTGCATTGCGTACTTCTTCTGGTATTTTATTAAAAACTGATGGACCACTTACATACACTGATTGCTCAGTCTTTTTTAATTTATGTGCGGGCGTAAGAAGGTCATTAAACTGTTTGTTGCTCCTTAAACTATAGTTTCTGTTTTCGCCTTTCTTGCTAAAATTTTGTTTATTTTTATAGACAAATATGGCAATCTGCTGTATTACGATGCACGGTAATGGCATTATATTATATTTTTTAAAATATTCTCGAGCGGAGAAACCTTGTGGGACTCGTGCTATAGCGCGAACGGCGCGCTTTTGCATACGGAATACTCTGATCCAGTCTGCGGCGCGTCCCCACAGCTCTGTACCATAAGTGAGAAGCGAATGGACTGTCGCAAAGTAGCAGGATCTGACTACGTCTGTGGAAACGGTGTACGCCAGCCGGCGCAGTCCGAAACATGCTCGTCCAGCCGCTCGCACCACTGCTCTATATGCTCGTCCCAACACAGGCCGCTGTCTATTTGAAAGCCGAGCAACCTAGTTGATGTCACCTGTTGCAGGACTATGCCACCAGCGGTGACATTCAGAGCTGGGAGCGCGTGACCGTTAAGGCTAAATCTCATGAAACATGTCTTTTCCTTATTAAGGGCGAGACCGTTTGCCGTGAACCATACATGTAGCTTTGATACTACTTCTCGGAGACTATATTCGGGCTGGTCTGCTGATTCCGCGGAGACCACAGCTGTCACGTCGTCCGCGTACATGTAAATCTGGGCACCGTCGATCGCAGCTGGCAGGTCGAGTCCAGTAACAAAAAAAATCAAGATGGCGGCCATTTTTTCAAAATTTTATTCTTGATTCGGTATCGGAGACGTCTCGGACCCTCAGATATCGATTTTGAAAGCAATCGGCCCAATAACAAAAAAAATCAAGATGGAGGCCACAATTCAAAATTTTGATATGGGATTCGTTATCAGAGTCGACTCGGCCCCCCAGATATCGATTTTCAAGCAATCCGTCCAGAAACCAAAAAATTCAAGATGGCGGCCATTTTTCCAACGAAGGGGGGACGCTTCGGGCTTCGCCCTACGCGGAGCTCGGCCTACGGCCTCGCAACTCGGCCTCCAGCCTCGTAAATTACTTATGGTAGGAGAAGGTTGCAGGGTCAGCCGGAGGGCGCTTCGAGCTTCGCTCTACGCGGAGCTCGGCCTTCGGCCTTGCTATATGATGAAAGTTACTTAGGGGGGGGGTTAAGTAGGGGGAGGTATTAGTAAGGGGGGACGCTTCGGGCTTCGCCCTACGCGGAAGCTCGGCCTACGGCCTCGCGACTCGGCCTCCGGCCTCGTATGAAACTTGAACTAATGGATGTATGTGAGAGCACGACATGCTGGGGGACGCTTCGAGCTTCGCTCTACGCGAAGCTCGGCCTTCGGCCTCGCCATGTTGGTTTTAGTTACTTGGGGGGAGGGGTTGGGGACAGGCAAAGTACGGGAGGGACGCTGCGAGCTTCGCTCTACGCGGAGCTAGGCCTGCGGCCTCGCAAGTTACCTAGTGTCGGTCGTTTCTATGGCGGCCATATTGGAAAATGGCGCCAAAATTTTTTTACACCAAAAACGTAATCTACACCCACAAAAACCCCCAGATACAAAATTTCACTCGAATCGGAGCACCTTTTATTTTGGCCGCCATTTTGAATCCGCCATTTTGTTTTTTTTAATTAACAGTTAGTCGCCTTTTATCATCCTCTTTGACATTTGTTAAAGAACATTGTACTTTGCTCTTTTTGTTTAGGATTTATTGAACTTTGAATATTTTTTTATTAAAATTTGTATGGCGGCTATTTTGTTTTCCGCCATTTTGGATTTTTTTCATCCCAGGTAGAATTTGATTAGGGTGTGGGTCAACTTTTGTTTGAGGTCGACCCACCTATCCCTTACAGTTTTTACGGGCCGTTGACCCTTACCCTGATGCTGAAGACTTTTCCAAGGTTTAAGATTTTTCTGGTACTCATCAGACCTGGTCGTATATTTTTTCCATACATCACTTTCACCGGTTTCGCCTCTTTCATGGAGAACAATTGTGTCAATGAGTCAGTCAGTCAGTCAGTCAGTGGTAATTGAGCTTTATATAGTATAACTAGAGGTCGCGTGGGTGCGCGGGCTGCAAGCAGCCCGCGTGAGGTGTTGTGGCTGTTGTAAATTGTCAAATATCGATTTTGAAGGCAATCGGTTCAGAAATAGAAAAATTCAAGATGGCGGCCATTTTCTAAAATTTTATTTTTGATTAGGTATGGGAGATGTCTCGGACCCTCAGATATCGATTTTGAAAGCAATTGGTCAAGAAACAAAAAAAATCAAGATGGCGGCCATTTTTTCAAAATTTTATTCTTGATTCGGTATCAAAGACCTATCGGACCCTCAGATATCGATTTTGAAAGCAATCGGCCCAATAACAAAAAAAATCAAGATGGCGGCCGCTTTTCAAAATTTTGACGTGAGATTCGTTATCAGCGTCGACTCAGCCCCCCAGATATCGATTTTGAAAGCAATCGGTCGAGAAATAGAAAAATTCAAGATGGCGGCCATTTTTTTCAATTCGGACATCTGATTCGTCATCGCAGTCGACTTGGACTCTCAGATATCGATTTTGAAAGCAATCCGTCCAGAAACCGAAAAATTCAAGATGGCGGCCATTTTTCCAACGAAGGGGGGACGCTTCGGGCTTCGCCCTACGTGGAGCTCGGCCTGCGGCCTCGCAACTCGGCCTCCGGCCTCGTAAATTGCTTATGGTAGGAGAAGGTTGCAGGGTCAGCCGGAGGACGCTTCGAGCTTCGCTCTACGCGGAGCTCGGCCTTCAGCCTCGCTATATGATGAAAGTTACTTAGGGGGGGGGGTTAAATAGGGAGAGATATTAGTAAGGGGGGACGCTTCGGGCTTCGCCCTACGCGGAAGCTCGGCCTACGGCCTCGCGACTCGGCCTCCGGCCTCGTATGAAACTTGAACTAATGGATGTATGCGAGAGCACGACATGCTGGGGGACGCTTCGAGCTTCGCTCTACGCGGAGCTCGGCCTTCGGCCTCGCAATGTTGGTTTTAGTTACTTGGGAGGAGGGAATGGGGACAGGCAAAGTTCGAGAGGGACGCTCCGAGCTTCGCTCTACGCGGAGCTCGGCCTGCGGCCTCGCAAGCTTCCTAGTGTCGTTTGTTTCTATGGCGGCCATATTGGAAAATGGCGCCAAAAATTTTTTTACACCAAAAACGTAATCCACACCCCTAAAAACCCCCAGATACCAAATTTCACTCGAATCGGAGCACCTTTCATTTTGGCCGCAATTTTGAATCCGCCATTTTGAATTTTATTTTTTACAGTTAGTCGCCTCTTATCATCCTCTTTGACATTTGTTAAAGAACATTGTACTTTGCTCTTTTTGTTTAAGATGTATTGGACTTTGAATATTTTTTTAATAAAATTTGTATGGCGGCCATTTTGTTTTCCGCCATTTTGGATTTTTTTCACCCCAGGTAGAATTTGACCAGGGTGTGGGTCGACTTTTGTTCGAGGTCGACCCACCTATCCCTTACAGTTTTTACGGGCCGTTGACCCCTACCCTGATGCTGAAGACTTTTCCAAGGTTAAAGATTTTTCTGGTACTCATGAGATCTGGTCAAACAACTTGTCCATACATGACTTTAACCTGTGACGACTCCTTCATGGAGAACAATTCTGTCAGTGAGTCAGTGAGTGAGTGGTAATTGAGCTTTATATAATAGAACTAGAGGTCGCGTGGGTGCGCGGGCTGCAAGCAGCCCGCGTGAGGTGTTGTGGCTGTTGGATATATTATCCGAGCCTAAATGTCGATTTTGAAAGCAATCGGCCGAAAAACAAAAAAATTCAAGATGGCGGCCGTTTTTTTTCAATTCTGACATTCGATTCGGTATCGCAGACCTCTCGGACCCTCAGATATCGATTTTGAAAGCAGTCGGTCAAGAAACAAAAAAATTCAGGATGGCGGCTATTTTTTTCAATTTTGACATTGGATTCGAAATCGGAGACCTCTCGGACCCTCAGATATCGATTTTGAAAGCAATCGGTCCAGAAACAAAAAAAATCAAGATGGCGGCAATTTTTTTTAATTCTGACATTTGATTCGGTATCGAAGACGTCTCGGACCCCCAGATATCGATTTTGAAAGCAATCGGCCTAATAACAAAAAAATTCAAGATGGCGGCCACTTTTCAAAATTTTGACATGGGATTCGTTATCAGAGTCGACTCGGCCCCCCAGATATCAATTTTGAAAGCAATCGGTAGAGAAATAGAAAAATTCAAGATGGCGGCCATTTTTTTCAATTCCGACATCTGATTCGTCATCGCAGTCGAGTCGGACTTTTAGATATCGATTTTGAAAGCAATCCGTCCAGAAACCAAAAAATTCAAGATGGCGGCCATTTTTCCAACGAAGGGGGGACGCTTCGGGCTTCGCCCTACGCGGAGCTCGGCCTGCGGCCTCGCAACTCGGCCTCCGGCCTCGTAAATTACTTATGGTAGGAGAAGGTTGCAGGGTCAGCCGGAGGACGCTTCGAGCTTCGCTTTACGCGGAGCTCGGCCTTCGGCCTCGCTATATGATGAAAGCTACTTGGGGGGGGGGGTTAAGTAGGGGGAGGTATTAGTAAGGGGGGACGCTTCGGGCTTCGCCCTACGCGGAAGCTCGGCCTACGGCCTCGCGACTCGGCCTCCGGCCTCGTATGAAACTTGAACTAATGGATGTATGTGAGAGAACGACATGCTGGGGGACGCTTCGAGCTTCGCTCTACGCGGAGCTCGGCCTTCGGCCTCGCCATGTTGGTTTTAGTTACTTGGGGGGAGGGGTTGGGGACAGGCAAAGTACGGGAGGGACGCTCCGAGCTTCGCTCTACGCGGAGCTCGGCCTGCGGCCTCGCAAGTTACCTAGTGTGGGTCGTTTCTATGGCGGCCATATTGGAAAATGGCGCTTTAATTTTTTTTACACCAAAAACATAATCTACACCCACAAAATCCCCCAGATACCAAATTTTACTCGAATCGGAGCACCTTTCATTTTGGCCGCCATTTTGAATCCGCCATTTTGATTTTTTTTTTTTCACAGTTAGTCGCCTCTTATCATCCTCTTTGACATTTGTTAAAGAACATTGTACTTTGCTCTTTTTGTTTAGGATTTATTGGAGTTTGAATATTTTTTTAATAAAATTTGTATGGCGGCCATTTTGTTTTCCGCCATTTTGGTTTTTTTTCACCCCAGGTAGAATTTGACCAGGGTGTGGGTCGACTTTTGTTCGAGCTCGACCCACCTATCCCTTACAGTTTTTGCTGGCCGTTGACCCCTACCCTGATGCTGAAGACTTTTCCAAGGTTTAAGATTTTTCTGGTACTCATCAGACCTGGTCGTACAACTTCTCCATACATCACTTTCACCGGTTTCGCCTCTTTCATGGAGAACAATTGTGTCAATGAGTCAGTCAGTCAGTCAGTCAGTCAGTCAGTCAGTGGTAATTGAGCTTTATATAGTATAACTAGAGGTCGCGTGGGTGCGCGGGCTGCAAGCAGCCCGCGTGAGGTGTTGTGGCTGTTGTAAATTGTCAAATATCGATTTTGAAGGCAATCGGTTCAGAAATAGAAAAATTCAAGATGGCGGCCATTTTTTTTAAATTTTATTTTTGATTAGGTATGGGAGACGTCTCGGACCCTCAGATATCGATTTTGAAAGCAATTGGTCAAGAAACAAAAAAATTCAAGATGGCGGCCATTTTTTCAAAATTTTATTCTTGATTGGGTATCGGAGACGTATCAAACCCTCAGATATCGATTTTGAAAGCAATCGGTCCAGAAACAAAAAAAAACAAAATGGCGGCCATTTTTCAAAAATTTTATTCTTGATTCTGTATCGGAGACCTCTCGGACCCTCAGATATCGATTTTAAAAGCAATTGGCCCAGTAACAAAAAAATTCAAGATGGCGGCCATTTTTTTAAAATTTTATCATTGATCCGGTATCGGAGACATCTCGGCCCAACAGATATCGATTTTGAAAGCAATCGGTCGAGAAATAGAAAAATTCAAGATGGCGGCCATTTTTTTCAATTCTGACATCGGATTCATCATCGCAGTCGACTCGGACTCTCAGATATCGATTTTGAAAGCAATCCGTCCAGAAACCAAAAAATTCAAGATGGTGGCCATTTTTCCAACGAAGGGGGGACGCTTCGGGCTTCGCCCTACGCGGAGCTCGGCCTGCGGCCTCGCAACTCGGCCTCCGGCCTCGTAAATTACTTATTGTAGGAGAAGGTTGCAGGGTCAGCCGGAGGACGCTTCGAGCTTCGCTCTACGCGGAGCTCGGCCTTCGGCCTCGCTATATGATGAAAGTTACTTGGGGGGGGGGGGGGTTAAGTAGGGGGAGGTATTAGTAAGGGGGGACGCTTCGGGCTTCGCCCTACGCGGAAGCTCGGCCTACGGCCTCGTATGAAACTTGGACTAATGGATGTATGTGGGAGCACGACATGCTGGGGGACGCTTCGAGCTTCGCTCTACGCGGAGCTCGGCCTTCGGCCTCGCCATGTTGGTTTACGTTACTTGGGGGGAGGGGATGGGGACAGGCAAAGTATGCAAGGGACGCTCCGAGCTTGGCTCTACGCGGAGCTCGGCCTGCGGCCTCGCAAGTTACCTAGTGTCGGTCGTTTCTATGGCGGCCATATTGGAAAATGGCGCCAAATTTTTTTTACACCAAAAACGTAATCTACACCCACAAAAACCCCCAGATACCAAATTTCACTCGAATCGGAGCACCTTTCATTTTGGCCGCCATTTTGAATTCGCCATTTTGTTTTTTTTTTACAGTTAGTCGCCTCTTATCATCCTCTTTGACATTTGTTCAAGCACCATATACTTCTCTCTTTTTGTTTAGGATTTATTGGACTTTGAATATTTTTTTAATAAAATTTGTATGGCGGCCATTTTGTTTTCCGCCATTTTGGTATTTTTTCACCCCAGGTAGAATTTGACCAGGGTGTGGGTCGACTTTTGTTCGAGGTCGACCCACCTATCCCTTACAGTTTTTACAGGCCGTTGACCCCTACCCTGATGCTGAAGACTTTTCCAAGGTTTAAGATATTTCTGGTACTCATCAGACCTGGTCATACAACTTTTCCATACATCACTTTCACCGTTTTCGCCTCTTTCATGGAGAACAATTGTGTCAATGAGTGAGTCAGTCAGTCAGTCAGTGGTAATTGAGCTTTATATAATAGAACTAGAGGTCGCGTGGGTGCGCGGGCTGCAAGCAGCCCGCGTGAGGTGTTGTGGCTGTTGCTTTTGTTATCGTGGACTCGGACCCACCTATCCCTTACAGTTTTTACAGGCCGTTGACCCCTACCCTGATGCTGAAGACTTTTCCAAGGTTTAAGATATTTCTGGTACTCATCAGACCTGGTCATACAACTTTTCCATACATCACTTTCACCGTTTTCGCCTCTTTCATGGAGAACAATTGTGTCAATGAGTGAGTCAGTCAGTCAGTCAGTGGTAATTGAGCTTTATATAATAGAACTAGAGGTCGCGTGGGTGCGCGGGCTGCAAGCAGCCCGCGTGAGGTGTTGTGGCTGTTGCTTTTGTTATCGTGGAATCATTAAAAATGAGAACTCTACCTACTCGTGATGATTTTTTTAATTCTTTAACTGACAGTCATTTATCAGAAGCTGATTATACACAGGCTCAGGAAGTGTGGAATCATTTTAGGTGTCAGAATATGGGGGATTATTCGGATCTATACTTAAAAACAGATGTCTTGTTATTAGCTGATGTATTTGAAAATTTTAGAAATGTTTGCCTCAAGACATACCAGTTAGACCCCTGTCATTACTTCACACTTCCAGGGCTTTCCTGGGATTCTATGTTAAATCATGCTAAAATTAATTTGGAACTTCTAACTGATATCGATCAAGTCAGTTTCATAGCAAATAATATCAGGGGTGGGATTTCTCAATGCAGTCACAGACATGCAAAAGCAAACAATATTTACATGCCAGATTATGATTCAAACATCCCATCTTCATATCTCATGTATTTAGATGCGAATAATCTTTATGGCTGGGCTATGTCGCAATATCTCCCAACAGGAAAGTTTGAATGGGTAGATGTGAATACTGATTTCAATGTGTCTGATGAGGCAAGTCACGGATACATTTTAGAAGTCGATTTGGAGTATCCATCCAACTTGCATGATTTTCACTCAGATTTACCCTTTTGTCCTGAAAATATTTGCTCGGGAAAAACTAAACAAAAAAAATTAATTCCGAATTTGTACAACAAAAGCAATTACGTCATCCATTATAGAAATCTCAAGCAATGCTTAAAACAAGGTTTACGGTTATTAAAAATACACAGAATACTTAAATTTGAACAATCACCGTGGCTCAAAAGTTACATAGATTTAAATACACACATGCGATCCCTAGCCTCTTCGGATTTTGAAAAGGATTTTTATAAACTCATGAATAATTCAGTTTTCGGTAAGACGATGGAGAATGTAACAAAACGAGTAAATGTCAAGTTACTTAATCACTGGATAAATCACGGAAGTAAACAGGGCGCAGAAACTTTGATTGCAAATCCAGCATTTCACAGTTTATCAATTTTTTCTGAAAATTTAGTTGCAGTACAACTGAAAAAAACTCAAGTTTTGTATAACAAACCGACTTATCTAGGTTTCTGTATATTGGATTTATCAAAGACATTAATGTACAATTTTCACTATGATTTCATGAAAAACAAATATCAAGACAATATTAAATTGCTATACACAGACACTGACAGTTTAGTCTATCAAATATATACTGAAAATTTTTATGTCGATATGCGATCTGATTTAAATTCATTCTTTGACACATCTGACTATCACCCTGACAATCAATACGGTTTGCCATTAGTAAATAAAAAGCGTTTAGGATTTTTCAAAGACGAAAATAATGGTAAAATTTTTGAGGAATTTGTCGGTCTTCGTGCAAAATTGTACGCTATGAGTGTGCAGAATAATTTTATTGCAAAAGCCAAAGGTGTAAATAAATCAGTCACCAATCAATTTAACATTCAAAATTATAAAACATGTTTATTTGATAAAAAAAATATATCGCGTGAAATGTTACGATTCAAATCTATAAAACACGTAATTTATACTCAAAAAATCAACAAAATATCATTATCATACAGTGACACTAAGCGCTACTTATTAGAAAACTCTACCGATACTCTTGCTTGGGGACATTTTAAAATAAATAAAGATAACTCCTAACGTTACTTTCTGTATTTAGTACATAAGAATTATAAAGTCGTTATTGAGATTTTCTTTTAGATTAAATTATATGAGTACCGCCGAAAGACGTCCACTGCTGGACATAGACCTAATTTTATTACCGCATAATATTTTATTGTAATTGTTTTTGCGAATGTTCTGATGTAATGCATGCGATAAGTAGTGTAAATAGATAGAAAAACTTACCTAGACTAAGCGTAATAGTTTAACCATGCATAAAATAATAAGTGATTATTTTAATGATCCATAATTTAGTAATTCCTATTATTTTATGGCAAGTACTCAATGTAAATATACTGATTTAGGGAAGGTGTTCCTTTGACCATTCATAGCATCAAAATGTCCGCTTTTTTCATCTCTAACTTTAAAATATACTGTATGTTACACAGCTTAAGGTCTGTTTTTCAATAACTTAGTAGCGAGGTAAGGTGGCGCTTGCTGAATAGACGCCGCCCATTATAAAAAGTTCTGTATAGTGTAATTAGCCGGCTCTTAAAATCGGCCGGGCTGGGGAGTTTTCTTGCGCCATTTCTTTTTCTCTGCAATAGCCCGACTCCGAATTGGTGGTAGACTCGCTCTTTTGAATTGTATAAATTATTGCATGATAGTGAAATAAGTTACATTTTTTGTAATGAATATAATACGGAAAGAAATAATAAAATATACAAAAAATTATTCTTGTGTTAGCTGCAACCACCACGCAGCGCTGGCCACACCAACCGACCTCGCCTATATAAGCGGGCTGGACACCCGATGGGCCTCTCACTCGCTGCTCGAACATGGAAACGATCGGACGTCTTAGGATCGTTATAGTTAGCCGTTGTACCTAGGTTGTATCTAGCCCTTTTAGGTTTCCTGAATAATGTCCTTGTTGTGCTAATTTATTAGAAGTTCGGTTTAATTATCAAATGTGGTGTTATTTCAATAAAATGTTGGTTAGGTCTATCTGTGCCTCATTTCCTAAGAACCCCATTTCCTTCTGGTTTGTAAAATCAGAAGTGTGTAGGTAAACTTCACGCGTCTTTGCTCGTGTTCCATCCATTTTGTTCAGTTTTTCGTGTTTTCTAATGTGTTGATTGGAAGGTAAGTGGTGTTGATTGTTCTACAAGTCTGACCGTGCATATAGATCGACAAATCGCGACTATTTCCTGCATCAAAGGCATTCCTGCGATCATATCTTCGTGTGATAGGCCACGTGGTTATTGTGCTTTTCATCATTTGTGGCTATACGCAGCAATCGCTTCCGCTTGCATCAGTACATTTCATCGCGTTCTGTCACGTAGACGATCCACAAGACATCCGAATACATCGTGATTTTTCATACAGTTATCGTCGGGCGGTTATTTTAGAACCCAATATTTTGTTTGATGAGTTTATTTAGGAATGAAGGTGGACAAATAATTTTGCTTCAAAGTTTTCTTAAGCAAGTTGAGATAATTTTACATGTTGTTTTTGCGTCAACCCGCAAAATAGAATGCAGTACAGTCGGCCGGAAGTCGGTAGTAACATATTAATCGCGAGTGATTCTATTTTCGGTTGTTTGTACCTTTGTAGCGTTGCGCTAGTTCGGTTCACACAGGTTTTGTTGTCAAGATAATACCACTAACTTTACTTGGCAGCCGAGAACGCGATTCCACGAATGTTTTAGAAGATAGTCTGAGAAAATCGTCACGTAGTTGTACGATGCTGTGAGCAAACCTTGTTTGTACTAGAAGGTTGATATTTTCGGATGACTGTACGTGTTCAATAGGTGTGTGGTGAGAAAAAAAAAGCCTCGTCCTTCTACAGAAGCGAGTAGTAAACATTTTCGTTTTTTATTTGAAGGTAGGTAGCAGAGCAATTTTGCAAAACAAACTTATGTCTGTAGTTGTACGGGTTGGAGTCGTGCACACTCGTACGAGGTCGTACGAAGGGTCAAGACGGCCGAATCTGAGAAAGAAAAGGTCAGGAAAAAGTGATTCTTGGGTTTTCGTGTGGTTTCTTATGTCAAATTTTTGTGCAGGAACATTTTTCGTTAGGGGTTTGTGCACAGTTGTTTGTAATTTTTTCATAATCGACAAATTTTTTGTTACGTGGAGAACAGCATAGGTCTAGTTTTGTTCCTTGTTTCGTGGAATAGCCTCGTAGCAACTAAATGGACAGAAAATGTTACTTTCGCGGATGACTGTAGCGTTGTTCAGTTAATGACAGGACTTACTGATTCAACAAAACTAGTAAAAAATGGAGTGTTTAGCCGTAGATTATGTCAATGTCTAGTTCACTTATTGGTTAATCGTGTTTCGGCTTTCTTTGGTGAAAAGAAAAGACAGCAACGATGTAAGGTACACGTGGTATGGAATAGTGCGTCGTAACGTAAAATGATGTGGTGCTGTGACGGCGTAAATAAAAAAATTGTTGTTTGTATTTTCGTATCGATGTATTGGCGTCTTATTTGTAAAATACAGAGACGTTCGCCGTTCTGTTTCACTTTCATTTTCAGCAGTAAAGTTTCTTTGAGCTAGTGTGGACCAGCAAGGGTAAACCTGACCCAACATGGGCAATATTCTTGCTTTGTTTGTAGTTGTCGACTGATATTTGGCGATAGCCGCCGACACGCAGTGATATTATTGTTGTAGCAGTAAATTGAACTTTCGATATTTCGACACCGTGGCAAGATCACGGGTGAACCGGAGTATGTGGGTATGGTACCGACTTTCCTTTGAAATTACGTGGAGCGACACGAGATGTCTCGCTGGACCTGCTGACTTGGAGGAGTTCTAGTAGAAGATGTATTAGCCCTCTGTACAGGGTTACAACAACGACTTATGTGCTATATGTGGTGGCCGCAAAACGATGGGGTTATGCGTGAATTTGAGTAAGGTTACATTCGTACGCCAAAAATAGATTGGTAACTAAGGCCCGTATTGATAAATCCCTCTCAAAATCTTCCCCAAGACCATGTCAGCTGACTTAATTATCAAGATGCAATTAGCATCTCAAGATCTTGCTTATTAATAAACTACTATCCAAATATCAATCTCAAGTGTCCGTCTTTGAGTCAAACGTCAAAAGAGCAAAAAGAATTTGTCTGCGTTTTGAGTTAAGTTTCGTTTATAAATTAGTGAGTGTGTTTTTAACACTCAAGTGATAATTGCTCCGAGGACAGCTACTCAATTTCTGTTTATTAATTAATGCAACACCTCAAGATACCCCTTAAGGACAATCTTACACTTAAGCGGGATTTATCAATTCGACCCTAAGTAAGTAGGTATCCATTTGTTTAAAGGTAAGCCAGTTTTTGCCAACAAGCAAAAGAGTTCTCATTATTTCTACCCACTTTTTGTCTTTATATATCAATGAGAAACGGACGTGAACTAAGTCTGTAAATTGTTCTCTTTTGTCACATTACAAAATTGGGAAACAGGTTATGATTACAACCTAAAAGTGTGACCGCAAGTGCTAAGACATATCGATCATTTTCCGTGCTTCGGAAGATATGGCGAGACTTTGGCTACTGTTACTGTTAAGTTTAGGTAGTAGATCCCTAATAAGGAATTAGAATGGTACCTACCTACCTACAAAGATAGTTTCAAGTTTGTGTTTTTTTGTGTAATGTTTGTGTAGGTAGATGAGCTACCAGAATAATGCAAAAGCAGTCCTAAATTGGCTTTCAAAAGATACCAACAGTGTTTCTGTGCATTCGTGCGAGATTGGATGCTCTCAGCTTTGCTTTTTACTATTTTAGTCTGTTTTAGATGTGATCTGAAGGTATACTGCTAGAATCAAAGATACAGTATTCTAGCAGAAGTGGGATGATTCATGAGGGAATTTCACAAATGACAGTGATTCCAATGAGGTACACAAAGCTATGAACTCGGTAAGGTTACACCAATTATTATGTATCTGACTTAGATCTTTTTATGCCATGATGCTGTCGTGGTGGCGTGGCAAATTCTTTGTGAAAATTTATGGAACCAGTGTTCTGTTGAAACACATCGCTTATGGAGTTTAAAGAGCAAAACTATAACTAAAACTACAATGGTCAGGTACGGCCGAGCAGTAAGTGCTGACGTTTGTGACTATAAATGTTTCCTATGCATTCTTGAACGAGGCCAAGTTTTGAAGCTATAAGCGTTACTGTTACTTGTGCGTAGATTTACAGCTCTACTTTTCTACCTGTTTACAGTCTTACATTGTGCTTTTGTTTTTATGTTCTATATGTGTTTCGGCTGGCTGAGTGGCTGGCGACACTTGATCCATCTGGACGACCTGGAAAAGGCTTTGTCTTCCTGTCCAAGGCTTCGCAGAGTACCGGCAAGCTGGATTCTGGCGTGTGCTGCCCGTACAAGGTTACGTGCGTGCTTCACCACCACCGCTACGAGCTGGAACTTCTGGTGCTGTGGCTTACGTCCACCTTGCTTATGCTTTGTCTGGACAAGGTCTATGGCTTGTGTCACCGGGTTGTCGTTTAATAAGCCTACGTCCATTGTGCCACTGGTTTGTCTGTTTTCGGGTTGTTAAAGCCTACGGCCACTGTGCCCACGACTTTAACGGCTTGAGTCTGATATCAAGCAGAACTTTGGGCCTCTGATATCTGAAGGCGGGTAACCCCTGTGCTTCCAACGATCTGGTTTTTGAAGGCGGGTAGCCCCTGTGCTTCCAACGATGTTGCTTACAAAATCATGGATGGAAATGGTAATGACCAATCCATGGATTTGTAAGGGTACTACTGGTGTGAAAATCTCCTTTCAAGCTGCTCCTTTTCATGGGACTACGTATGATTAAAGTCCGGAAATTTATCGTATGGGGTTTCATAGCTTCCCTCTGTAACGTAATTTTGCAAAATCTCTTTGAAAAGATCGTCGTTCATCTAGAGTTATTTGTCTGAAATTTTTATTATGTTGATAAGTACCGACAGATGTCCTCAACAGAGTAACTACTATGGTAGCAAAAGTGCACGCTTGTTATCATACTGGTTCAATAACGTAATGAAAAAACTGAGACTGATTGTTAGCTTCCTATTTCAGACAAATAACAGTTGTGTACTAATCTGCATCGAATTCCGTGTTGTGATTCATGTGCTTAGATACTGATGACGAGTTCCATTATGTGGATGGAGTGCCATAGCGAACCCGGAACCGACTGCTTCGGGAGTGACCCGCGGTCGCGCTGTTTCATTCCTGCTGCGTCGTGTGGTGCGGTGCCGTCGGGTAGAGCGCTCAGGAGGTGCTGCAGCAGGGTGCCACAGGACCAGCTCCCACCAGCAGCCGCAGCCGTAGCATACTCTTATCGGTCTGCGCTTCAACCGGACGCAAGACGTATCAACAAACTTGGTGAGACCAAACCAATTATTTTATTACGTCATCACGTGTTGCGATGAAACTAATAGGTACTTATTAGAACTGCAGAACCTAAGATCAAATCTGGTACAGCTGAGATGACTGAGATAAACGCATTAATCCATCAAGCGAATTCAAACTTCACGTTATTCGCTAATTATTTGTACAACCTATGTGTGAGCGCATACACATATTTTGTATGCTGTACAGTGTGTGATGCGCATGTCAGTTTCGAAACTGACTAACTTTCTGCCTTCTTAGATTTTGACTGGATTGTATAGATGAAAGACAGAGCTTCAGGTTATTTTTATTTGTTGATGTTCAGAGCCTTTCTTCTGCAGGTTCTGATGAAAAATGAAGAGATGATGCCTGTGCAGCTACTTCGAGTCACGTGGCTTGGTCAGGTCAAAAGCCATCGAGGACGCTGGCATGTCAGGAGAGGCCGTGTTAGCTGCAACCACCACGCAGCGCTGGCCACACCAACCGACCTCGCCTATATAAGCGGGCTGGACACCCGATGGGCCTCTCACTCGCTGCTCGAACATGGAAACGATCGGACGTCTTAGGATCGTTATAGTTAGCCGTTGTACCTAGGTTGTATCTAGCCCTTTTAGGTTTCCTGAATAATGTCCTTGTTGTGCTAATTTATTAGAAGTTCGGTTTAATTATCAAATGTGGTGTTATTTCAATAAAATGTTGGTTAGGTCTATCTGTGCCTCATTTCCTAAGAACAACCCCTTACCTTCTGGTTTGTAAAACTTGTTTTAGTTTTTATTTAATTTTCACATTATATCCTAAATAATTAGAATTATGTGTCATTCTATATTGTGCACCATCTTAGTTGACACGTGTTTTCTAAAACAATATGATTCATTTTAATCATCCTTTTACAGCGATAGTCGCTGGTCCCAGTGGATGTGGAAAATCAAATTTTGTTACAAATTTTTTAAGTCATTCCAAAGCTCTTTGTAATGAAGATTTTTCTGAAGTGATATGGTGCTATGATGAAATGCAGCCACTATATAATTTAGATAATGTGAATTATAGTCAAGGCATCCCAGATTTAAATATGTTTGATGGAAAGTATCCCAAACTCTTAATAATTGATGATCTCATGAGAGAATCAGATGGTCGCATTGTAGATATTTTTACTAAAGGCAGTCATCACAGGAATTTGAGTGTGTTTTACATTACTCAAAACTTATTTCATCAGGGTAAAGGTCAACGAGATATTTCATTGAATTCCAGCTATATAATATATTTAAAAACCCTCGAGATAGAACGCAAATACGTCATTTCGCTCGTCAGGTATATCCAGACAATACTAAATTTGTAGAAGAAGCGTATAAGGATGCAACCATAGAAGCTCACGGATATCTTTTGATTGATCTCAAGCAAAACACTAACGACATGTATCGCTTCAAAAGTAAAATATTTCCTTCTGATAATTATTGTGTAGTTTACGTTCCAAAGAAGGGGTATAAATATGATACAGAACAATAGAATTCATTTAGTTCCAAATGATGAGTCAAGAAGAAACATCTAGAGATCATTTGCTAATAGCATTAAATACAATTAAACCACACTATCGAGACGCTTTGTTACAATTTTGTACCGACAGTGAGATAAAATAACTTTGCGAGTGTATTTTAACAATATTCAAAGACAAAATACCTATAAAAGAAGTGGTAGAGTCTACTTTCAATATTTACAAGTTAATATGTTTCATTTCTGCTGATAAATAAATCGTAATCGAAAATATGTTTCATTTCTGCTGATAAATAAATCGTAGACTGAGATTATCTAGCACTGCAGAATATTGCCTCAGTTTTGGATAATGAGTGGAAGAGTAACATCTCATAAGCATTTCCTTAAAGCATTACTAACATTAAAAACCAAAACAACGAACAGCTTTACTGAAAACTTGTGGCAATGATGAAATAAATTGTATAAGTGAATGTATTTTTAACGTTTTAAAAGGTAAAATACCATTAAAAGATAAAGATAAGTGTAAATTAAAAAAACATAGAATTATTTTGAGACAGTTAGTTACGAAGGGTAAAATTAAACAAAGGAAGAAAATAATTGTGCAAAAAGGTGGTGCATTTCTACCTATTATTTTAGGTGCCGTTTTAAGTGGGCTGCTAAATTCAGTTTTTCGATCGTAATATTAATTCATCAATATGCAAAATACAAAAAAAATGGTCCTGGTTGATCCTAATGTTATTGAAAGATTTAAACAAAGTGAGAGAGAGAGTTCATCTGAGGACGCAATTTCTCGTTTGGATGGTGAGATGCATAAAATATTAAAAAGCAAACTAGATGATCGTGAAAAGTGGATATTGTATCTTCAAACACTGCAAAGATACTTGCATTTCAATGATGAAAAAAAGAATTCTTTGAAAATAGTTCCACTAAATCAGGAGAGAGTAATTACAGCTGATGCGCAGATTCAGACTGACCTCATTAAGAAGGAAAATGATGTAGATAAAACGAACGTTGAGACCCAGACAGATTCAGTAATACAAAACTTTACGTCCTCTAAAGACGCTTATACTGTTATAGGTGTTGTAAACTCGCTACCTAAAATATACAGAAAAAAAGGAGAAATACTGTTAAGTTATTTGGTGCGAAATAGAGATAAAATACGTTGGAATGACAATGGAACCGTTTTTGTAAGTGACAAAGATATTCCTTTCAGTAATATAACTGAATTAGTACACTTTGTCATAAGAAAAGTAAAACGTCCCAACCCGCTAGGTATGAGCAGTTTGTCAAAGTTTTATCTGATATTAAAATCCCCATTAATTGTCTTGGTAATCCAAACGCACAATTTTCCTTGATAGAACTTGACGATAAAAATAAGAACAGTCCAAGAATATAAAATACGCCAATACAAGGTAGATCCAGATCAGAACGGCTTAGAGCTCGCAAGGTAATTAATTGGGAAAGATGGAATCCGTATTAGATGTCAATCAGATTTATTATGATGTTTCTAATCCCGCTGGTTATAGCAGCGTCAATAAACTCACAGAAGCAATGAAAGGGCGAATGAATAAAAAGCAGGTGCAAGAGTGGCTGCAAGGTCAAGAAACGTATACTCTACATAAACCAGTTCAAAAAAGGTTTCCGAGAAATAAGTATGTTTTGTCTAATTTTAATGTACTATGGCAAGCAGATCTTAGCGATATGCGATCTTATAGTCAATATAATGATGGTTACAAATATATACTTTGTGTTATAGATGTATTCAGTAAATATGCTTTTGCTAGAGCTATTAAAAAAAAGAATTCAGAGACCATAAAAAGTAGTTTTCAAAGCATATTTAGTGAAGCCGAAGATACCCCTACTCATATTCAATCTGATAAAGGTACTGAATTTGCTTCAAAAGATGTTAAATCATTTTTAAAAAGTAGAAATGTAAATTACTATACAACAAACAATCCAGATATAAAAGCTAGTATTGTGGAAAGATTTCAAAGAACTTTGAAAATGAAAATGTGGCGATATTTCACTCATAAAAACACATACAGGTATGTAGATATTTTGCAAGATTTGCTTAAATCATATAACTATAGCTATCACTCAAGCATTAAAATGCGACCATGTGATGTAAATTCGAATAATATTATGACTGTTTGGAATAATTTATACGAAAGACCAAAATTAAAACGAAGCAATATGAACAGAACTACACCCATATTTGAAGTAGGTGATTTTGTAAGAATAACCAAATACAAACATATATTTCAAAAAGGCTATGAAACCAATTGGAGTGATGAAGTGTTCGTTATAACCTCCATTATCAAAAGAAAGCCATTTATAGTATATACCCTCAAGGATTTGCAAAATGAGTCAATTGTTCACCAGCACACTACTTACCAGTTATGCGTAGAGAGTTTGATGTTATTGAAATAGATATAAGAACAAGTATTGGTGATAGAGTACCATTCCAGTTTGGAACTGCATGTATTAAACTACATTTTAAGCGAATAAACTCAAATATGTCCTTACCACCATTATTATTCACATCAGGCTGGAACGGGAGTAGGCATTGTATACAGCGTGAATTTGTAGTGGTTTCGCACCCGAAGCCCAGTGGTTCTACTCATGATAACAAGCAACTTTTCCGAAGAAAAATTTTTTTTACTCGAAAAAATTTTTTCGCCTCTCCATAGTAAAGTGGTCACGTGATCGACTCATTTTGTATGAGGAGGCGTAAAATTTTTTTCGAGTAAAAAATTTTTTTCTTCGGGAAAGTTACTTGTTTTCATGAGCAGAATCACTGGGCTTCGGGTGCGAAACCACTACAAATTCACGCTGTATAGAGGCGTTCCTCATCAGCGGTACATGGTATTGGTAGTTTTCTTGGAGGTTTATTCAGATCTGTGTTTCCTCTTTTAAAAAGTGGGGCGAGAGCAATTGGTTCCGAAGCCGTAAATGCAGGTATGGGGTTGTTGACTGATGTGATTAATGCGCACCCACTCGCTGATTCTGTCAAAACACAGCTAAAAAATGTAAGTGCAAACTTAAAACGAAGAGCGGATAATAAAATTGATTCCTTGATGTCTGGATCTGGGTATAAAACTCGAAGACAATCGAAGAAGGTATCTATTCGTAGGAAACCACCGAAGCGAAGAGGTGCCACGAAAAAAACAAATAGCGACATATTTACATCTTAAAAATCATGGCATTCTTACATAACAACTCTTGTGAATGTGTAAAATCAGAATTAGATTTGTTTGCCCTCCCATCAACACAAACCAGTATAGAGAGTGGGCAGTGGATTAACTACAGCCCAGTGTCATCATTAACTGACGATGGACCCATTGAATTTTTAATACCTGGCTCTGGAGATGATTATATCGACTTATCGCACACAATACTCATTGTGAAAGCAAAAATTGTTAATCGTGATGGCACGCCAATTCCTGAGACTGTTAAAGTTGCACCAGTAAACAATTGGTTACATTCCCTTTTCAGCCAGTTAGATATATATTTAAATCAAAAGCTCATCTCTCCTCCCAACAACACCTATGCTTATCGAGCATACATCGAAACTTTACTTAATTATGACAGGGGAGCTAAAAAGTCTCATCTCACTTGTGGATTATGGTATGACGATACAGCTAATCAAATGGATACATGTGACATTACTAACCTAGGATTTAATATGAGACATAGCTTGACACACGGCAAGGAAGTGGAAATGATGGGGCATTTGCATGGTGATATATTCAATCAAGAAAAATTTTTGATTAACGGTGTAGAAATGCGCATAAAATTAGTACGTACAAAAGAAACTTTCAATCTCTTATGCTCCAATGTAGATTCAAAATTTAAAGTTAATATTACTAGTGCATCTCTCTTAATGCGTAAAGCTAGAATTAATCCATCCATTCTTCTTGCTCATCAAAAAGTTTTATCTACTACTACTGCAAAATATCCTATCACTCGCGCGGAAGTCAAAGTGTTAACTATACCAGCAGGGGTGCAAGGAAAAGCTCTTGATAATATATTTCTTGGACAAATACCTAAAAGATGTGTGATTGGATTCGTAGATAATGCTGCATTGAATGGAACTCTAAATAAAAATCCATTTAATTTTGTACATTATAATATGAATTTGTTTAGTTTATATGTCGATGGTCAACAAATTCCACCTTGTACATTACAACCATCTTTTCCGAATGATATGTTTGTAAGCGCATACAACACATTGTTTTCTGGTACCGGTATTCATTTTGCGAATGAAGGTAATTTTTTATGTATGAGCGATTACTCAGGTGGATACTGTTTTATGGCTTTTGACATGACCCCTGATTTGTGTGCTAATTAACTAACACACTGGAATTTAATTAAACATGGTAGCGTGAGGATGGAAGTTCGATTTGATAGCGCTCTACCAACAACAATTAATTGTATAATTTTTGCTGAGTTCGATAATATTCTTGAAATAAATAAAAATCGTGAAGTTACTTTCGACTACAACAGCTAAAAATTTAATGAATGTTTTGAGTTAAGATATTTATATAAAATATGATACATTTTGATTTATAACATAAGTTACTACGCAGTTCTAACAATCAGATGTGTGAAAGCAAAAATGGATACTTGTGATATACAGAGATTCATGAAAAAAATTGACTCCAAGTTAGAATACAATGTATATGCTGCAAATCGTTTACCAATTCATGTTTCTCTACCATGCTTCTTAATAAGTAATTTAGATCCTGATACGAAAATTGGGTCGCATTGGATAGCTATTTACATAAGTGAGGATGGTGTTGCGGATTATTTTGATTCGTTTGCTCGTAAACCAACCATGTATCATGAAAAATTTTTGAAACGAAATTCTAGAATATATTTTCATAATAGTATAATTCTTCAAAACTATCTTACTTCCGTATGTGGAATGTATTGTTTATTATATATTTACTTTAGATATAATGGAGTGTCAATGTTTAATTTTACGAGTTTGTTTACTAAGGATACTTTATGTAATGATTTAATTTTAAGACAACTATTTCAGTCTATTTTGGTCCAATTGAAATAAATGTAATAATAATAATAATGTATTTTGTGTTTTATTTACTTTATAGGTGACATCAATTAAACAAAAGTTCTATTAATTAAATTTATTGTCAAGTAAACATAAAATTACACATGAATAAATTAATGTTGTTTAAATGCTAAATATTTTTACGGAGAATATAAGGATAGAGGTAGGTTTGCTGGACTCTCTGCTCTTAATTCTTCTTCTTCCTCATAGCTCCAGTCAAAAATATTTTTTTTCGGAGAATATAAGGATAGCGGAAGGTTTGCTGGACTCTCTGCTCTTAATTCTTCTTCTTCCTCATAGCTCCAGTCAATTTGAAGTGGATTAATTGGACGCCATTGGCGGGACCAACCTGCGGCTAAAGTCCAAGGTGCCAGTGATCTTGAATAATTAGATATTTTTTGCAGTTCTCCTTTTACCACGGCTACGGGTTTGTTTCTGTATTGCGTTGAACTGTAAAAACAAAAAAAATAATGTAAACACAACTTAATTGGTAGTAATTTTCGATAAACTAGGACCTAATTTATAAGATGTACCTAACCTATATTACTGCTGACAATGTGTACAATACGCTTGCATCGTTAACACCCCATCGATTTCGTCATAATGCAGCTTCTTTGGATTGTACTTTAAGTGACCAGTACAAGGCGTATAGTAAGGTGAAATGTCTGGGTCTCGCAAAAATGACACAGGTAGAACTTTTTGTACAAACCACATTCGTATGTTTCTATGAAATTTACTTAGAATGAGAGATTTACTAAACAACGAAATCTCTTGCTCAGATAAACTGTTATCCAAATTATAAAACATATTGAATCGATGTAAAGCCAAAAAAACGTTGAACAGAAACGAAAGAATCACAAATGAATAAAATATGGAAAGATCTCACTTTAAGTACCTTTAAGCCCACTACCGGAAAATATGTTACAGCAAGTGAAATAAGTGTAATGCTAGACTACTCACGTGTTAGAATATTGCTTCTCAATTTCTTCGCAGAGTTGAAATAACTGCTGCTCCAATCGGTGGATTTCTCCGGCACTTAATTCAGGAGGATTCATGGTCTGTGTGTGGTAAACGAATGCGATCCTCTAAGTTGGATCTTACGTCTTTATATAGCTCTGCAGCTATGGGAAAAGGACAAAAATCTCACAAAAAATATTACAGAGTCCATGCAAACACTTAACTAAAAAAAAAGTTCATTGTCACAGCTTGAACCACCCACACACTCATTGCTTCTTAATAAAAAATTGGACGCAGTCTGGGTTTGAAGCCACCTGCTTCGTGATGTTATAAATTACATCTCTTGCACTTTGCAGATGTTTATCTTCCTGAGGCGGTACGTAATATTTCACACGCACATCTGCGTGTTTCCATAGTTCTGCTGGTGCGACGTCTTTGATTTTATGCAAATCATAAATCTCCATCTTAATCAGATGAGATGCGGAGGCCCCATCATCTTCATTGGAAGCCAAATAAGCTATGCCATCCTCCAAAGCTCGTCCAACTGTCGAAGGTTTCTTTACAGTTTTCAGTATTTTCTTGGGTTTTTCAAAAAAAACTATCAATGCAGTTTCTTTTCGACGACTTTTTCAATTTTGTGGAACGAATGGTTTCATCGTCACTGCTTGCGGGGAAATAATAATTTTTAAAAGTATTTTCAGTGAGCTGAAACAATGAAAAAATTTCAGTGAGGTAAAACGTTATAGCACAATAACTGAATCACGTATAAAATAAGTCATACTTACATCCATTTTTTTGCTATACCCGAACACACAGATTCACTAACTTGTCAATACGTTAAATAATCACTTCAATTGATCTGGAAATATTACGAGATCTAGTTCTCTGGTAAGCGAGCACTGAACATAATGATGTCGATTCCTAGGAAGTTGTCTTTTATAGAGCTTTAATATGGAGGGGACGCGTCTACTTAACATGATCAAACCTGCATCGAAGTCACAAAAAAAACGGATCACACGCAATTTGCTCAACCACCCAGATGTTATCTATGAAAATTAATAAATCTTCCTCCAATAATGGAACAAAAAATCAGGATAAATTGCATTAGGAATCTCCCAAAAAAAAACAGAAAAGAATGTGAACTATTGAATAGATTTGTATCTGCCTGCCATTCATCGAGGGGGGTCTCAATACAAAATCCCGACGCAATTTCATAAGAATGGAAACTATTAAGCACCTGTGACTTCGATGTTATTTATAGCAATCAATAATTCTTCCCATAATGTGAAGTAATAAACTTTACGAAACCTTCACAAAAACAAATTCGACACGTAACAACTTGCAGAGCTGGATCGGTAGAATAGATTTGCACCTGTCTATCATTCATCTAGGGCATTCGCCATGTTGGTGTTAGTTACTTGGGGGGAGGGTATGGGGACAGGCAAAGTAAGAGAGGGACGCTCCGAGCTTCGCTCTACGCGGAGCTCGGCCTTCGGCCTCGCAAGTTACCAGGTCTCAGTTTTTCTATGGCGGCCATATTGGAAAATGACGGCAGAAAAAAAATTGACACCAAAAACGTTATCCACACCCCCAAAACCCCCAGATACCAAATTTCACTAGAATCGGAGCAATTTTTATTTTTGCCGCCATTTTGAATCCGCCATTTTTAATTTTTTTTTACAGTTAGTCGCCTCTTGTCATTCTCTTTGACTTTTGGTAAAAAACTACTCTACTTACTCTTTTCGTTTAGGATTTATTGGACTTTGAATATTTTTTTATTAAAATTTGTATGTCGGCCATTTTGTTTTCCGCCATTTTGTTTTTTTTTCACCCCAGGAAGAATTTGACAAGGGTGTGGGTCGACTTTTGTTCGAGGTCGACCCACCTATCCCTTACAATTTTTGCTGGCCGTTGACCCCTACCCTGATGCTGAAGACTTTTCCAAGGTTTAAGATTTTTCTGGTACTCATCAGACCTGGTCGTACAACTTTTCAATACATCACTTTCACCGCTTTCGCCTCTTTCATGGAGAACAATTGTGTCAATGAGTCAGTGAGTGAGTGAGTGAGTGAGTGAGTGAGTGAGTGAGTGGTAATTCAGCTTTATATAGTATAACTAGAGGTTGCGTGGGTGCGCAGGCTGCAAGCAGCCCGCGTGAGGTGTTGTGGCTGTTGGTTTTGTTATCCGGGACAGAATATCGATTTTGAATGCAATCAGTCAAGAAATGGAAAAAATTAAGATGGCGGACATTTTTTTAAAATTTTATTTTTGATTGGGTGTTGGAGACCTCTCGGACCCTAAGATATTGATTTTGATGGCAATCGGTCAAGAAAACAAAAAAAAATTATGATGGCGGCTATTTTTTTCAATTTTGACTTTCGATTCGAAGTCGGAGACCTCGCGGACCCTCAGATATCGATTTTAAAAGCAATCTGTCCAGAAACAAAAAAAATCAAGATGGCGGCAATTTTTTCAAAATTTTATTCTTGATTAAGTAACGGAAACGTCTCAGACCTTCAGATATCGATTTTAAAAGCAATTGGCCCACTAACAAGAAAATTCAAAATGACGGCCACTTTTCAAAATTTTGACATGAGATTCGTTATCAGAGTCGACTCGGCCCCCCAGATATCGATTTTGAAAGCAATCGGTCGAGAAATAGAAAAATTCAAGATGGCGGCCATTTTTTTCAATTCTGACATCTGATTCGTCATCGCAGTCGACTCGGACTCTCATATATCGATTTTAAAAGCAATCCGTCCAGAAACCAAAAATTTCAAGATAGCGGCCATTTTTCCAACGAAGGGGGGACGCTTCGGGCTTCGCCCTACGCGGAGCTCGGCCTGCGGCTTCGCAACTCGGACTCCGGCCTCGTAAATTACTTATGGTAGGAGAAGGTTGCAGGGTCAGCCGGAGGACGCTTCGAGCTTCGCTCTACGCGGAGCTCGGCCTTCGGCCTCGCTATATGATGAAAGTTACTTAGGTGGGGGGGGTTAAGTAGGGGGAGGTATTAGTAAGGGGGGACGCTTCGGGCTTCGCCCTACGCGGAAGCTCGGCCTACGGCCTCGTATGAAACTTGAACTAATGGATGTATGTGGGAGCACGACATGCTGGGGGACGCTTCGAGCTTCGCTCTACGCGGAGCTCGGCCTTCGGCCTCGCCATGTTGGTTTTAGTTATTTTGGGGGGGAGTTGGGGACAGGCAAAGTACGGAAGGGACGCTCCGAGCTTCGCTCTACGCGGAGCTCGGCCTGCGGCCTCGCAAGTTACCTAGTGTCGGTCGTTTCTATGGCGGCTATATTGGAAAATGGCGGCAAATTTTTTTTTACACCAATTATGCGTTGTATTGTCAACAATGATTTGATTTATTTTAAAACGAATCAAGGAGAATATGTACTATTCATACCCAAAGTGCTTCAAGAGGAAAAATGTAGACAAGTACACATAGAGATGGGTCATCTTGGTGCATATAAGACTCTGAAATATTTAGAGTTAAGATGTTATTGGGTTTATATGGGAAAAACAGTAAAGTCTTTTATTCAAAGGTGTCATGTTTGTCAACTTTCTAGACCTGATTATATAAAGGGGTTTGGAAAATGTAAATCGATATTAGCTGATATTCTTGGTGAACTAGTAATGGCTGATATTTTTGGACCATAACCTCAGACCGAAGACGGTTATATTTATATATTTGTAATACAAGACTCCTTTAGCAAGTTTATTAAACTTTTTAGACTCAGAAGGGCGTCTGCAGACGCCGTGCTTTCTTGTATGAAAGTTTTCACTGAATCGATACAACCTGGAGCTGTTATGACGGATAACGGGAAGCAGTTTATTAGTCATAGATGGAAAAATGGACTCAGAGAATTGGGAATTATGACTTTATATACTAGTATTCGTAACTCAATACCTAATACTACAGAACGGGTAAATAAAGAATTAAACAAATTCTTAAGAATTTATTGCTATAATGATCACACTAGTTGGGATCAGTATTTGTTGGAGATTAAGGAATTGTATAATAATACATTCCACGAGAGTACAAAATTTTCCCCAAATGAAATTTTATTTGAAAATTCAGAGAAACTTAAAATAGATTGATTCCTACCACGGATACTCACGAATAAAACTTTACATCAAATAAGAGAGGAAGCTAAAGAAAATCTTAAACTTTCGAGTTAAAAGCGACAGGAGAGATTCAATAGAACACATAAATTTTATTTGTGACAAAGAAAATTATAATTCCCCAAAGTTTAAAAATTTCTTAAATATTCTGTGAAAATCCAACAGCTCTTATTCTAGGTATAATATTTCGCCAAATGGACAGCATTATAAACTCCCTTGACACATTGAGTTTCAGTATCGACAAGAATATAAACATTAGCATATTTTATTCCTCCAATTCGATATGGTCCGTTATGTAATAAATCAAACTTCTTTGTTTTATTTCGACTAGAATCTGATTAATTAAGCCTCCTTAACTTTACTAAATCACCAACTTGGAATTCTATCAATTTATGTGTTCTATTGAATCTCTCCTGTCGCTTTTAACTCGAAAGTTTAAGATTTTCTTTAGCTTCCTCTCTTATTTGATCTAAAGTTTTATTCGTGAGTATCCGTGGTAGGAATCGATCTATTTTAAGTTTCTCTGAATTTTCAAATAAAATTTCATTTGGGGAAAATTTTGTACTCTCGTGGAATGTATTATTATACAATTCCTTAATCTCCAACAAATACTGATCCCAACTAGTGTGATCATTATGGCAATAAATTATTAAGAATTTGTTTAATTCTTTATTTACCCGTTCTGTAGTATTAGGTCTTGAGTTACGAATACTAGTATATAAAGTCGTAATTCCCAATTCTCTGAGTCCATTTTTCCATCTATGACTAATAAACTGCTTCCCGTTATCCGTCATAACAGCTCCAGGTTGTATCGATTCAGTGAAAACTTTCATACAAGAAAGCACGGCGTCTGCAGACGCCCTTCTGAGTCTAAAAAGTTTAATAAACTTGCTAAAGGAGTCTTGTATTACAAATATATAAATATAACCGTCTTCGGTCTGAGGTTTTGGTCCAAAAATATCAGCCATTACTAGTTCACCAAGAATATCAGCTAATATCGATTTACATTTTCCAAACCCCTTTATATAATCAGGTCTAGAAAGTTGACAAACATGACACCTTTGAATATAAGACTTTACTGTTTTTCCCATATATACCCAATAACATCTTAACTCTAAATATTTCAGAGTCTTATATGCACCAAGATGACCCATCTCTATGTGTACTTGTCTACATTTTTCCTCTTGAAGCACTTTGGGTATGAATAGTACATATTCTCCTTGATTCGTTTTAAAATAAAGCAAGTCATTGTTGACAATACAACGCAAAACTATTTGTGTAAATCTATCGCTCCTATCTGGATCGTTTGGAATATAAATTCTTTCTCTAATCCCACAAATGACGTTATCAATTCTTTGAAATTCCACCATTCGTTGTAATTTATCTATCAAATCTCGATTAGTAGGAGCCCCTACATACATCACAGTTGGATACCACACCTTTTCCTCTTGCGAAACACCCCCAGGCGGATATCTAGATAAAATATCTACCCCAATATTCTCTACGCCTTTAACATGTTCAACCTCAAAGTTAAATTGTTCAAGAAATAAAATCCAACTAGTGACTCTACTATTGTACAATTTCATTTGTTTCATGAAAGTTAAAGCCTTTTGATCCATACGAATAACAAATCTCGCTCCCCTTAGATAAGTTTCAAACTTTTTCACTGAATCAATAATAGCCCAGTCACAGTCCAACGTAACTCAGTGCCACGCAATACTCTACAGAGACCCAAAATTCAAATCTCTCCACTATCACCAATTTGATATAAGGAACCCGCTATTCTAATTCCAGAGCTATCAGTCTGTAAATAATATAATTTATCTTGATCGGGATGGCTCAATAAAATTGTTGAGATGAATTCATCCTTAATACTGATAGTGTTACTGTGAGTGTTATAGTGATAGTTGCTGTTATTTGTTTGTAAGGTGATTTCTTTCGCACTGCGAGCGGGTAGAACTGCATAACTCATTTCTTATATTGTTATTTTATTATTTCTTTGTAAGTACTTATACTTTTATTATATATTTATATATATATATATATTTTATCTATGTTGCATACCATATTTAATACTAGTAGTAATTCTGACGAATCTAGTGAATTCTTCTCTGCATCATCCTCAGATATTTCTGACTGCAGCTTTTACAGCGCTACCCAGTCTTTGGACTCTCAGTTAGAAACTGCTTTCATAGTTCACCCAAGAAATTTTAATGCAGTTCACATTAATGCGCAGAGCATACCTGCGCACTACCCAGACCTTTTAGCATCTTTTTCCAGTAATAAAAACATTCATGCCATCTTGGTATCTGAAACGTTCCTTAAGCCCTGTCTTCCTTCTACCTCCTTTTCCCTTCCTGGTTTCCACCTTATTCGTAACGACAGGACTGGAAAACGTTATGGTGGCGTCGCGATCTACTTACGGAGTCACTTGCCCTTCAATATTCTCGATAAGTCTCCATCTGAATACTCTGAGTCTGCTGAACATATTTTTATCGAGGTATTGTTTGGGCACTTAAAGGTACTCCTCGGTGTTTTTTACAGTCCTTCGTTGCATATAAATTATTTTCCCAAATTTGAGTCTCTTTTAGAATCCTTGGTACCTTTAGTCGATCATGTTATTATAATGGGAGATTTTAACACATGTTTATTAAAACAAGATTCCCGGTCCGACCGTTTGAGCTCGTTAATGAACTCCCTCAATCTGAATATCCTACCGCTTTCCTCGACCCATCACTCTCCTAATTCCACTCCTTCACTCCTAGACCTTGCAATCGTTTCTTCTACAGACCATGTCTGTACCCATGGGCAATTTCCTGCTGAGGCCTTCTCGTACCACAACCTAATATTCCTCTCCTACAAAATCCGATGTCAAATTGATTGGGACGCGGTACTGAATGCTAATACCATTGATAAAAAAAAATGAAATTTTTAATTCTATACTCACACAGGTGTTTGACATTCATAGCCCCCCTAAGACCAGTCAAGCTCAAGCATCTCCCGGCACCGTGGCTCACCGAAGACATTAAAACCTTGATGGCTAAGCGCAATACTGCAAAGTTAAGGTACCGGAATAATCCAACAGAATCGAACAAGATCCGATATAAAGAACTGCGTAACCGGTGTACCCGAATGTGCAGGGATGCGCAGCGTCGTCACATACATTCCTCGGTCCAGAATGGTAACCCAAGAAAAGTATGGTCATTTTAAAATACCCTTGGTATTGGGAAAACCAAAACATCCACACTCCCTCATCACCTCGACCTCAACTCCTTAAACCTACACTTTTCTTCCACTTCCCCTATTCCCCCATCCATTAAGTCCCAGTCCAGTCCCATCCCAGTCTGCGCGCGCGCTCTCACCGTGCGGACGCGATTATTAGTTTCTGACGGTGCGCTTGCATATTGCGATATCGATTAGTACTCGTATAAGTGTTTACGTTTATTAAAAGTACGCAATCTATAAAAATGGCTGTGTGCAAAAAGTGTAAACAATACCTATCTAAGACTCGAGGTGATACTATGAAGTGCCAAGGATCTTGTGGTAAAACCTACCACAAGAAATGCATAGAAGATGACGTCTGCGACGAGTGTAAGAAAAAAGGAGCCCCTGGGACGCCGGTAATAACCCATAAATGCAAAACAAGTGACGAGGTGCTGGCGGAGATTAATGAAAAGCTTGAAATAGTGCATAAAATGCAGGAACAAATGGATGACATAACGGAGTCCCTGGATTTCTTTGAAGAGCAAATGAGAGAGCTCCTTATTTTCAGAGATCAGACTGTGGATCGCCTGAGGAAGAATGAAAAAGAGATTATAGAACTAAAACAGAAAAATGTATTTTTGGAAAAATCCAACAAAGCCTTGGAAGAAAGAGTGGGGCTTCTCGAATACAAAGAAAGAGAACAAAATATTGAATTGGTAGGAGTTGAGAAGCAGGAAAAAGAAAACACTCTCTTGGCTGTGCAGAAAATCGCAGAAATATTCCACTTAAAAAAAGAAGATATAGAAAGTGCATGGCGAGTAGGACGAGAAAACGCCGCTAACGGAAAACCTCGTCCGATTACCGTGCGCCTGCGTAGCCGGGCAGTCCGCGACCAGTGGATGCGAGCGCGTAAACAACGCATTAATAATAAGCAAGTCTTCGGGAGCGAGAATGACAAGCCAATATACATAAACGAGAATGTAAATAAACAGACACGGGAGCTTTTTTGGCAAACAAAAAATATGCTTAAAAATAGGTATAAATTTTTCTGGATACAAAACGGGCGAGTACTTATAAAAAAAAATGAAACCGAAAACAAGATTATGCAAATTAGGTGTGAAAGTGACCTATTACAATTCGTCGATAATAACATGCAAGCATAAGTTAACCATTTTATGGTTATGGAGTAGGAAGAGCGCTTATAAAATTCAACGACGTGTTAGATCACTTAAACGACATTGAATACACCAAAATTTTGGATAAAAGCGAGTGGACTTCCTGTATAAATGAATTTACGGCTGACCTACACGTAATTCATTTAAATATCCGATCACTACGGAAAAATTTTAATCAACTTTTGTTATTGCTAGAAGGAACCCTAACTAATCTTCACATACTTATTCTCACCGAAATTAACATAAAGCAACACGAAGTACCCCTGTATAATATTCAAGGTTTTAATAATTACTCATACACAAGAGAGACTCGAAGAGGTGGAGGGATATTAGTCTACGTCAAGGACACGATTTCTTGGACCCCTAGTATCGCAAGCGGAACATCCTGTGAAGTGTTACATGGCGCACTCGACTGTCATACAGGAACTACAACGCATCTGATAGCAGCCTACCGGCCGCCAAATAGTAATAGGAGAAGATTCGTTGAAGAGATGGATGCAATCTTGAAAGGAGTTCCTAGGGCTATGAATGTTATTATTGCTGGGGACATGAATATTAACATTCTGAACGGGCATACAAACTCAACCGTTTCGTGGTACCGCGAAGTGTTTTGTAAGCATGGATTGCAGTGTGCGTATGACGATGTTACGAGAGAGGAAATTATCAAGGAAAATACGGTAGTATCGTGCTTGGATCATATTTGGGTACGCGCGGGCAATGTTGGTCGGGGTCAACGACCTGCAGCTGCCGCCGCTTCCTATGTACTGAGGGCAGGTAAGATTTCTGATCACTACTTGACTGGACTTATGCTGCGGTCACGTATAGCGGGTGCTCCTCCGTTGCACAGTGGACATAAAAAGAAAGTGTTGGTAAATAGACTAGTACATGAAAAATTAAGTGAAGTGGACTGGGAAGAAGTTTTGAATATTAACTGTCCTTTGTTAATGTATAGTCAACTTAAAATAATTTTTGGCAGTATTTATCACAGTTCTAAAAAAGAAGTCCTTATAAAGGGCTTGAGATTGAGACAACCATGGGTAACAAAAATGCTTGAAAAATGTATGTACAGAAGGGACGAACTATTCAGAAAATGGAAATCTGCCCCTAAAAATATGTCATATAGATTAGAATATACTAGGTATAGAAATAGAATAAATAAAATAATAGATTATACAAAAAATAAACATAGGAAAGGGATTTTGGACGCATGTAAAAATGATTTTAGAAAAGTATGGGTAAATATAAATGACTGGTTAGGTAATAAGGGTAGGGATATAGATAGTATAATAATGCAACATTTGGGTAGGCAAAATGAAATTAGCACAATCTGTAATAATTTTTCAGAAACATTTACTGAAGAGATAAACAAGCTTAAGCATAAATGTGATACAAAGTTTTTAAGCAGGGACCTGTACGTAAAAAACTGTGATAGAAGTTTTAGGTTTAAGAATGTTTATGCACACCAGATAGAGAAAGTTATAGAAAAAATGTCATGTTATAAAGCACCTGGATGCGATGAAATAAGAGTACAGGATCTTAAATTTATAAAAAAACAAATCTCACCTATTTTAGCGAAATTCATAAATCTGTGTGTTAAAAAAGGACTCTATCCAGATGATCTGAAAGTTGCAATGATCAGACCTATTTATAAGCAGGGAAACCATATGGACTATTCTAACTACCGACCGATTGCGATATTACCTGTAGTAAATAAAATTACTGAAAAGATCATAGTACAACAAATCGCTACGTACTTGGAGACCGCCAATGTTCTGTCGAGTAGTCAGCATGGTTTTAGAAAATTCAGAAGTACTGCTACAGCACTGTCATGTTTTACTGATTATGTTAATGACCAATTGAATACAAAAAGACATGTGGTAGCAATATTTATTGATTTTAAAAAAGCTTTCGACACACTTGAGCATGACGTGTTAATGCAAGCCATGCTCGAGTGTGGCGTCAGCGGACCTATAGGCCAGTGGCTGCAGCAGTACCTCTCTGACAGGAAGATGATGACTGTTATACGTAATGTGAAGGGAGACATGGCAAGCATTAAATATGGAGTACCAACTGGTAGTATTTACGGTCCACTTGGGTATATAATGCACGTCAACAGCATGTGTAACGTCATAAAGAACTGTCAGGTCTACATGTACGCGGACGACACGTGCATTGTATTTGCCTCAAAAGACCAAAAAGAAATTGAAAAAAGGCTACAAGAAGACTTGGATGGCATTATGAAATGGTCGCACGATAACGGCATCATGTTAAACGTGACGAAGACAAAGGCAATGCACCTGTCGTCCCCGCATAATAGTAAACATTGTATTAACTACAATATTGTAGGGCACAGTTACGAATGCCTGCATTATGATAGAAAAAACTGCCAATGTCTACCTCTGGAATTTGTTAATAAATATAAATACCTTGGCCTTACCATTGACCGAAAATTGAATTGGAAATCTCACATCTATGAACTTTGTAATAAGTTAAGAATTGTGCTAAGTAAATTTTATCATTTGAAGAAGATCCTAAATAGGCAGCTATTGCGAGTAGTCTACTTTGCTTTAGTTGATTCACTAATAGATTATGGATTAGCTGTCTATGGAAGAACTTTTAAGTCTTACTTAGATCAAATTAGAGGTCTACAGATAAGGTTCCTTAAATTACTCGTAAGTAATAAAACAAAAAAAGATTGTAAAGGAGATTATGATAAGCTGTTCGCTAAATGTAAAATTCTACCTGTTCACGATAAAGTTAACTACTTGCTAGCACTGGAACACTTTTATAGATACAGTAGTATGTACCGTAAGCAAGAAAAACCCACAAGGAGACCAGTTGAGCCATTTGAAAATGTTTATAAGCCGATTAATTATTACGGGGAGCGCACTTCTATGTTCATTATACCTAAACTTTTTAATAAACTCCCTGATTCTATTTTCTCAGGTAAGAAGCTGTCGCGAAACTGTTTAAAGAAAAGGCTTAAAACATTTTTCTTTCATAATCTTGATTAGATATTGTGTAGGTTATTTAGTTTTATTTATTTATATTTCTGAGCTATTTATGTAAGGTCCGTACAAGTATGCTTATTACCAGAAAGGTCTAGGACTACTTCATATTTAATAATAACCTAAAATTAACAAAATTTTATATGCATTCTGAAGTAGTCCTGGACACTGTTGCAAAGTGTAGGTATATTAGTGGTAACCTGAGAGCACTTTAGTCTGCCAACAAATTGCTTGCAGTTTGGCAGAGTGTTAAAATCTGTAATAATTTGTAATACTTTCCTGAATAAATGAGTTATATATATATATTAAACTTTCAACCCTAAGTTCATTTTTATCAGCCTCAATACACACCCTTCCTTTTTCGTCCGGTCTCTGAGCGAGAGGTTGAAAAAAACATTTTGGCAATAACATCCAATGCAGAAGGCACTGATGGTATAGGCCGTAGGATGATTACTCTCAGTCTAAAGGTTATAATCCCTATTCTTTGCCACATCTTCAACTTCTCACTCAGCACCGGCACATTCCCCAGCTGTTGGCGTGACGCCTCTGTAATCCCTACTCCTAAACTGAATAACCCTACTTTGCCGAACCATTTCCGTCCTATCTCTATTCTCCCTTTCCTATCCAAGGTTCTCGAACGCCTCGTTCATCACCAGCTTAGCGTTTTCGTTAACACCCACAATATCCTTAGCCCCCATCAGTCTGGTTTCCGCCCTGGTCATAGCACTATAATTATAATGTTTATAATTTATTACTATAATGTTTCTTTAGTTACTGAATTATTTTGCCATACGATTAAATAAATAATAGCACTGTCACTGCCCTCACTAAAGTGTCCGATGACATACGATGTGGAATGTCAGGTCAGCAGGTTACTGTCCTTGTTTTACTTGATTTCAGCAATGCTTTTAACACTGTTCACTTTGACATTCTACTTGCAATGCAGAAGTCTATCTCCGTATCGGATACTGCGATTGAATGGTTCCGTGAATATTTGGTGGGGCGGCGGCAGTGTATTCGTGTGAATGATAACTCTTCCTGTTTCTGTGATCTAACTGCCGGTGTGCCCCAGGGTGGAGTACTCTCCCCGCTCCTTTTTTCCATCTTCATTAATTTCCTTACCCCTCTCCTTTTTTTTTTTTTTTTTTATTTAATCATAGGGAAACATACAGCTATAATAAATACATAAAAATTAATGTTACAGGTAATCACATAAGCCAATTAAGTATCCACACAAAAAACATACACTACGTCGAAAAAGACAAAAGAACATAAGTTAAAAAAAAAAAAGACATATTAATAAGAATGAACTTTTAACCTTATATAACCAGAGAGTTTAAATGACAATTATAAAGAATTTAATAACAGCATCAAACAATAAAACATTTTAAAAAGATTAAGAACCGACCATTATTATAAAAAAAAAAAAATCTAAAACATATTGGGTAATATCATTTACCTTTGATTGCTTTGACAAACTTGTGATACTTCTCATGTAAAATATCAATGTGACTGTAGGATTTGTTATACTCATAACAGGACCTGACAATAAAACGGTTTTTAGCATAGTTAGTCCTACAGAAAGGTGGGGTGAACAAGCGGGCATTACAAGAGCGGACATTGACTCGTGGACGATTTATACAAATCTTACTCAATAAATATGGAGAATCTATAATACCGTTCAATATTTTATACAGAAAAATCTGGTCTCTCTGTTTACGACGTTCTTGAAGAGATATAACGTTATGTAGTGTGCAACCACGGAACTTGGATTTAATCCGTTTTAAAAGTTTATTTTGTATACGCTCAATGGAGTTTATATGAACTGAGTACTGAGGGTTCCAGGCTTGTGAGGCAAATTCTAGGTTAGACCTAACGAATGCGTTAAACAAAAGTAACAAAGTATGATAATTTTTAAAATCTTTGCCCTGTCTAAATATAAATCCAAGCATTTTGTATGCTTTTGCGTTAATTTGGTCCATATGAGGGCTAAACAGAAGCTGGCTATCAAGTTGTACCCCTAGGTCACGCACCTCGGTCACACGTTTCAGATTTTTGCCATGAAGAGAATAATTATATATGATGGGTGCTTTTTTCCTTGAAAATGATATTACATGACATTTATCAACGTTTAGGACTAGTTTATTTAACAAACAGTATTGACATAATCTATCCAGGTCTTCTTGAAGGTTTTTGCAGTCATTAATAGATTTTACTGTTATGTAAATTTTGGTATCATCCGCATATAAAATCACTTTAGAATTTTTAAATTGTTGTACGACATCGTTAATAAAAATATTAAAAAGAAGTGGACCGAGGTGAGATCCCTGGGGCACACCAGACGTTATGGGTATAAAAGAAGAAGTATAACCCTTAACTGCTACCGCTTGAGTTCGGTCGCGAAGGTATGAAACCATCCAACGTAGTAGGTCACCGTGTATACCGATTGACTCGAGTTTTTTAGCTAATAGAAGATGAGAAATTTTATCAAATGCTTTCGAGTAATCGGTATACACGGCATCCACCTGGTACCCCTCCGCCATAGATTCTAGTATTACATCAGTGAATTCACAAAGATTGGTCTCCGTGGAGCGCTTATTTACAAAACCGTGCTGACACGAAGTAAGTAATGGTCTTATTACTGGAAAAAGCGTATCATAAATGATTTTTTCAAACATCTTGGGAATAACAGATAATTTAGAAATACCTCGATAGTTCTTAGCATTATGCTTGTCGCCACTTTTAAATATTGGAACTACTAAAGAGCGTTTCCAAGTTTTCGGAATGCATCCAGAAGATAAAGACAGGTTAAACATGTAAGCTATCGGAATTGACAGGTGCCTACAACATCGTTTCAAAAAAATTGGGTGAATCCCGTCAGGACCGCTACCCTTGCTGGTATCAAGGCGCGAAAGATATTTTTCAACTTTTTTTCGCGTAATAATAACATTATTAATGAGTCTACAATGTGTTACATTATTAGAAGTTAAATCATCTGGAATCTCTGTATCCTCCTCAAAAACAGATTGGAAAAAAGTATTGAATAGGTTAGCTATTGACTGACCATCTTTTCCTTCCTGACTATTTAGATATATGCTGTCTGGAATACTTGCACATTGTTTTTTTGACTTAATAAAAGACCAAAAGTGTTTAGAACATTTATAAATATTGTTCTCAACTCTAAATATATAAAGATCATAGCAGGAGTTTTGTAAATTCTTTACATCGTGGCGCAAATCAGAAAAAATTTGATAGTCACAACTACGTCCATAAATTTTCCACTTTTTATGCTTTTTTAATTTTCTGTTTACCATCCTAATAAGGGTACGGGAGTACCATATTGGGTATTTATATTCAGTAGTAACTATTTTTGTTGGAACGAAATTGTTAATAATTTTATTAACAATTATGTAAAAAGTATCGACAGCCAGCTCAATGCTATGATTTGAGAGGTATGATTCCCAGTCTATTAGTGCTAATTGTTGGTTGATGACGTCATAATCGGCAACATGAAACCTGCGTACGATGCGAGGAGCGGGCTTTAGTCTAGTGTCAGTCGCGCCCACGCGCACATCAAAACAAAGAGACGGATGATGCGCGTCCTCGGGAACTGATAACGGCGTCGCGCGGGTTACTGTACAGGACAGATTGGAAAATATAAGGTCTAAGCATCTATTGTTTTGGTTAGTGATTCCATTGTATTGAGACCAGTTTGTAAAGTTCAAAAAAGTATAAATCTGTGACGTAAGTGAATTTTCGGAAGGATTACAAAGAACTATACTGCCATCCGTACAGTTTTTGTTAATTGACGACCATTGGGCATCACGTACGTTAAAATCACCGACGACTAAAAAGTTGTCACTTGGAAAGTCCGCACTAAGATCGGATAAAAATTCAAAAAAGTCTGCTTCGGACGAGCACTGATTCTTACTTTGTGGAAAATAGCAACAGAATAGTCGAAGGCGACTCAGGGAACGCGTATTATCGCCATGAGCAAGGGAGATAGTGATATGTGCAATATCAGCATCCGGAAAGGAAGGAGGCGCGCGCGCCTCTCGCAAATCTACCGTGAGCTCTCGCCGCACTGCGACCAGCGTTCCTCCGCCTAACTTCACACCGAGCCGGTCATAATCACGATCGCATCGGTAAACATTATAGCGTGAGTCAAACAATTCACTATCAAATATGCCGGAGAGCAACCAAGTTTCTGATAAACAAACTATGTCATAACTAGAGTTGAGTAAATTTAAATAAAATATTTTAGTCTTCGATCGTAAGCCACGTACATTTTGATAAAACACGTTAAGAGCCATTTTTAAAGTCTAAACAAGATAGTAAAGTGTAGTTAATTTCGTAGTAAAACAGGTTTTGATGGATACGCACCGAGCCAGATACCATGCAATACAAAATGGATAAAACAAAGACATTTCAAGCATTTTTTGTTTAGTGAATGCCCATGAGTTTTTTATACCTAAGTCACATTTATGCCGATGGGTTCTTAATATGATAAAGTTTTCAAAGGTAAATTCCATCATACACAACTGATGTACTTTATAGCTATTTATAAGTGTAAACATGTAATTATAATCTGTTGCACGTAAGTGTTGAGCAAGGTTATCGCTCATTTTATTTTGTTTAAAGCCTCTTCTGAGGTAATATGCAAGACCGGTGATGTAGCATCACGTCGGATCATTATGGTGCAATTCCGTACCCAGCAATATTGATAACCTTTCTCCTCTTTCCTCTTGCGAGCTTGTTGGAGTAGGTATTTGTTGTACGCTGACAGATGGTCGTTAATGTACACCCTGGTGCTATCGCCTGTTATGCCCAAGTCGCAAGCTTTTAGGTTTTTGAGCGTTCTTAGCGAAGTGATAAACTCATCTTTTTTATATCTAGCTTGCATTTTCAGAACAATAGGCTTCGGTTTTTTGTTGTCAGTGTCGTTCTTCACAGCTACTCGAGTAACGAAGTCTATGTCTGTATCAGGATTCAAATTAAATCCGCTAAGATTTGCAAGATTTTTTACCAGTTGAATAAGGTTCTCACCTCCCTTCTGTGGCACTCCATCGATTTGTATGTTAGAGCGGCGTACCCACTGATCATTCCTACGATTATCGCGTTCAATGTTATTTAATTGTATCTTTAGGTTATCAATATCGGAATTCTTACTTTCAAGCGATGATACACGAAGCTCCACATCACCAATTTGTTTCGATAAATTATCACACTCGGTTTTGACTGACGATTTCAAATTAGCAATTTCCGTCTTGACTTGTTGAAGCTCCTGACGAATAGTTGCTGTGAACTTCTCCAGCTCTTGACGCATGACCTCTTGAAGGACAGCCCGGGTAATGGTATCATCACCACTTCGTTGTGAAGTTGCAACAACAGGGGGCGAAGCGGAAACTACTACTGATTCTGACGCTGCCTGCGGCTGCTTTTTAGGCCTTGGGTTCATGTTGACATTGGCAGCGTCCGAAGGCGAAGAAGACACTGAAACTGCAGCTGTAGCCGCTCGTCCTTGCTTCATATTGTACGTACTTTAGGTCCAAAAGTCCAGAACAGTCGAATGCGTCGATAGTAACAGTGTGTTAAGTGTAATTTAATATATTACACAAAGTTTTACGCTCAAATTATTAATACACACACTAGACTACACAATAACTATTAAATTGACTACTTTTTATGATTTAAGGGCAGTAAAAAACATTAATATTTGAATAAAATACGGGAGCTAAGTTTAAATGATGTTGCCTTATCGACGGTAGGACACAGAAAAAGGACTTTCCTGTCACTTTCACCTGTATGCTGACGACCTGCAAATTTATGCACAAGGGACAGTTGATGACCTACCTACAGTTATTGCTAGCTTAAACACTGATCTGGCGACTGTCCACCAGTGGAGTCTTTCCCATGGCCTCTTGGTCAACGCGAACAAATCTCAAGTTATTATTACTGGTGGGTCCAAGCAGATTTCAAAGTTTCGGTACGGTGATCTCCCACCTATAATCTTTAACGGTGTTACTTTGACATGCAGTAATGTTGTCAAAAATCTAGGCGTCTTGTTCGACAACACACTCTCCTGGTCTCAGCATATAAATGAGCTAAGCAGAAAGATCTTTGCTGCATATGGGTCATTAAAGAGGTGGAAGAATCTTATTCCTGTGAGGACAAAGGTTGAACTTGCGCAATCGCTCCTTTTGCCCATTCTAGACTACGCTGATGTATGCATGATTGATCTAAACGAGGAACTATTGAATAAACTTGAAAGACTCCAAAACGTATGCATCAGGTTCATTTATGGGTTGCGCAAGTTCGACCATGTGTCCGAGTACAGGAATAGATTAAAATGGCTTCCGATCAGGCTACGGCGTGATGAGCACGTTTTGACGCGCGTTTACAAAGTGCTTTATGACCCGCGCTCCCCTCCCTACCTTAAGGAACGTTTCCATTTCCTCGGTGCAGGTCGCAGCCGTGACCTTAGGTCTAAGAATGATAACTTATTAGACATTCCCTATACTCGCTCTGGGTATTACAAGGAATCATTCACTGTCAAGGCTACCACGATGTGGAATGACCTACCGTTGGAGGTGCGTCATTCTAAGTCTCTGGGCATATTTAAAACCAAAATTCGTCAGTATTTCCTCGCTAAGTTATTATGAGTTCGCAATCATATTATGTCGATATATATTGTATGTTTATGTATTTTATTTTATGTATAACTTACAGTGTGTAGTATATATATATATTTATCCCATCACGGTAAATGTTGATCCAGTTTAGATTTAGAACAAATGTTGATCCGCCTATTTCGTGTGTACATTTGGCTCCGGAGTGAGATAGAGCTGTATTTATCGAATATATGAATTCAGCGTGTGACGTCAGTGGATGTGCATTTGCCTGTTTTTAAATTACTCGTCATAAAATTTTACGGTTTTAGTTGATCCAATAACGGTCAAAAAAATGATACTGAAGCGTATAATGTGGCTCCGGTTTATATCTGACTTTTAGTGGTAAATGTTGCTCCGGAGCTGAATATGAAGGGTACGTACTAAAAAACAGAACGGCAACATCGCACTAGCGTGCGAATGAAATAAACATAAGTTCCTACTTCAAGTTAAAGTGAGACAAGATGCTGTCGCGCATTTCTGCGCAAGAGATGTATTTCTATCTACCTCAGGCAGTCTGGTCCAAGCAGTCAAGTGAGTGTGTTGTGTTCATGATGGTGGATAATGGTGAGTACCGAGTTTATTGTTTTTATTGAAGTGCCGCTACTTACGTAAACTACAAAATAATTAGATGTCAGTATTAAGTTTTAAATCAATTTGGCATTAAGCATCATCTTAAACTTTGTCCTATTGTATAAGAATTTTGCATAGCCAAAACAAAAGTCAAAAAATATGTTTATTCAATATAGGTTTGCATTACAAACGCTTATTGCGCGTCAAACAGATGGTCAGTTCACTACACCAGTTGGCGTACTTCTGTGGAGAAGAACTGCCAAAAGCCTACTCCACAGGCATCGCTCTTTTTAAAATAGCATCATATAATGTCGCGTAACAGCAGCCGGTACTTGTTAGGTATTTTGTGATGAAAGTGTAAAAGCTAATCTGAGTTTGTAAACCAGGGTTCATGTTGCATTACAGGTCACGTTAATAATCGGTCACAAACTACTTGAGTCTGTAGGTATGGTTTTTTGCATTTTCTTGTTACGTGATAGATGGGTAATAAATGAAAAGTTTTTCAAAACCTACGGTAAAAGCGTACAACTATAACCTCTTACTCTGTTTTAAAGAGAATCGCAAATTATTATTTTCCAAGCTTCTATGCGATTCTAAAACATGTTATTTCGTACAGAATCAGAAACAACACGGTGATAAAAACAATTTTTTGCATTTTATAAATCTGTTGCTTACCTATTTATTTTATTATTTATTGCTAAGATTGATGGTCTGAGACCACGGTGACCATGGACAGGAAGTCCCGGCCTGAGGTGGTCCACCAGGTTTATGTATGGAGAATAATTGTATCCGATCTTTCACTGGATGGTTTGTCTAAGACAACTATTCTTCGATGCTAGTGTACGTTTCAGAAATATTTCGCTTTAATTATTTTTGTTAGAGTCAAGTTCCCCCCCCCCCCCCCCCCAACCAGCGAAACTGTTGTATTTGGAAATGTAAAAAAAATCACGGTAGTAGTGTACCTAAATGATTAATTTAAAAGGAAAACTATCAATATCAAGTAGGCTTTACAGGTTATCGAATAATAGACTAACTTAAACAAATGTACAATTAAGAAATTTAGTACCTACTACAAATATCATAAAAATTTTTTTTGATGATTAACTGTCTCAATCACTACGCTCATAAGTCGCCCTGAGTAGTGAGATTCCATTCAAACATAATTACGTTTTTATTTTTTAAAGGTACGACCGAACCACATCAAACTTTGTACACGTAATGTAATGCGACATATCTATGCTTGTGATTGGTTTCCATTAAATTTGAAATTTTATTATGTGCGTTATAGCTGAAATTGCAAAAATTGCCTTTTTGTTTGAAAAAGATTATTTTCGCTCTTATTTTGTAATGGATTAATATTTTAAAACAAAAACTTAAATATTACAATTATAGATTTATCCATCTGATAATGTGCACAAAGTTTGGTAAAGATCGGTCAAACCGTTTAAAAAAAAACGTAACTACGTTTTAATGGGATTTTGTGACCCCGGGGGCCCCTTAAGTATTACAGTATTTAGTATTGGACAACTACGGAACCCTACACTTTGCGTGGCCTGACACGTGCTTAGCCGGTTATTTTTATTTATAGAAGTCAAATCGCAAGATGCCGACATGAAAGAAACTTTATCAAAATTAAATTAAAAATTTTAAAAAACCCCCGACAAAAAACGATCCCCTAAAAAGTAAAAAATTATAAATTGCCTACACACACTTGCGCTAAAGATGATACTTGTTATATTTTGTTGTATTGTTGTTGTGCAATAAACAGTTTTTACTTATTTTTACTATTGTTGACCCTTAAATGCGTTGGGGGACCGCTAAGGAAAGAAAGTAGGTAACTGCAACAAAACAATTTACGTATATTGTGTATTTAAATGTTTAGTTAGCGGTCCCCCAACGCATTTAAGAGTCAACAATAGTAAAAATAAGTAAAAACAGTTTATTGCACAACAACAATACAACAAAATATAACAAGTATCATCTTTAGCGCAAGTGTGTGTAGGCAATTTATAATTTTTTACTTTTTAGGGGATCGTTTTTTGTCGGGGGTTTTTTTAAATTTTTAATTTTATTTTATTTGTAGCTTTTCAAACTTTTTATTTAGTTACTTTGAACTACTAAGCTTTTCATTCGCAGCACTACTTTAGCTCCTACAGCTAATTTAATTTTTAGTTTGACAGCTGTCATCCGAAATGTAGATCTCATCGAGACCTATCATTTGTCTCAGCACATGAGTAGTCTAGGGTCAGAGTTTTCGAGTTATAGCGATTTTTAGTTTGACAGCTGTCATCCGAAATGTAGATCTCATCGAGACCTATCATTTGTCTCAGTACACGAGTAGTCTAGGGTCTGTAGTTGTCGAGTTATAGCGATATATAGTTTGACAGCTGTCATCCGAAATGTAGATCTCATCGAGACCTATCATTTGACTCAGCACACGAGTAGTTTAGGGTCAGTAGTTTCCAAGTTATGGGGTTTTTGGTTTGACAGTCTGTCATCCGAAATGTGGATCTCATCGAGACCTATCATTTGTCTCAGTACACGAGTAGTCTAGGGTCTGTAGTTTTCGAGTTATAGCGATATATAGTTTGACAGCTGTCATCCGAAATGTAGATCACATCGAGACCTATCATTTGTCTCAGCACACGAATAGTTTAGGGTCAGTAGTTTTCGAGTTATAGCTATATTTAATTTGACAGCTGTCATCCGAAATGTAGATCACATCGAGACCTATCATTTGTCTCAGCACACGAATAGTCTAGGGTCAGTAGTTTTCGAGTTATAGCGATATTTAGTTTGACAGCTGTCATCCAAAATGTAGATCACATCGAGACCTATCATTTGTCTCAGCACACGAATAGTCTAGGGTCAGTAGTTTTCAAGTTATAGCGATTTTTACTTTGACAGCTGTAATCCGAAATGTAGATCTCATACATTTAGGATTCGCTATTAAATAATGATCAAAAACCAGTACGTCAAGTCTGTTGTGCACATATGACAGAGACAAAAAAGATGTTTTGGTCTTTATCACATTTTAAAACTACTGAGAACTTTTGTATATATTGAGCCTGCTCTAACTTGGTATGATTATTTGCAAATCCATTTCTATACTTCATCCGAGATCTGACGCGACATCTGATGCGAATTTAACATTTTTTCCCCACCTAAAAAAATGCCAAGCGCTGCTAAAGAAATTTTCACTTCAAAAATTGACGCGTTGCGTCGCTTCGACTCTGTCGCAGTGGTAATTGAGCCTAGCTGATCCCATTTAATTGCCCATCTTCGAAATCTAAACCTTACCCTAACATGTCATATTTAAAGTCATGGTTACCTTACCATGTTCTTAGAATATCATGTAAGTAGTACGGTACCAAATTTGGAATCGATAGGACATATTGAAAGTAGTCAGATCCCCTCATCAACCATTAAAGAGCTGATGATCTTCAAACGGCCGATCAGATCATGGTTACCTTACCATTTACTTTCAATATTATTGAAGTAACATGGTACCAAATTTTTAATCGATCGGATATAAGAAAGTTAGTCAGATCCTCTCATCAACTAGAAATGAGCTGATGATCTTCAAACGGCTGATCAGGTCATGGTTACCTTACCATATACTTTCAATATTATTGAAGTAACATGGTACCAAATTTCTGATCGATCGGATATTAGAAAGTTAGTTAGATCCCCTCATCAACTAGAAATGAGCTGATGATCCTCGAACCGCTGAACAGATTTCCATAAAACATGGCTAGGAACACTCGGGATAGAATTATCTATGACACAAAAAAAACTAAACGAAAATCGGTTCATCCGTTTGGGAGCTACGATACCACAGACAGATACACAGATACACGATGACATTTGCTATCGGCGTCTCCGTTGCTTTGAAGATTCAGGGTCATCAACACTGTGGATTCTGGTGGACACCGGCATAGAGAAATCTCTCTACGTCGGTGTCTACCGGTCGCACAGCGGTGACCAGGAGACGACCAGGCTTTTTGAGCACCTGTTAGAGAAGGCGGATTGTGCCCAACAACGGTACCCAGCTTCATTTTCTGGGGGACGTTAATGCCCACCACAGCGAGTGGTTGTTCCCATACCAGAAAACTGACCATGCTGAGAGAGAGGCGCGCAGGTTTGCATTGTCGCCAGATCTCACCCAGCTGGTGAATGTAGCTACGCGGGTGCCTGATGTAGACGGACACACGCCCAATTGCTTGGACTTACTGCTGACTACAGATCCAGACAGGCACTCGGTGTCGGTATCAGCCCCGCTGGGAACATCCGACCACTGTCTGGTGAAGTCCGTGTCGATCAGCTCTCCTCCAGATGATAGCCCAAGAGGCACGAGGCGAGTTTGGCGATACGAGTCAGCAGATTGGGATGAGATGCGGCACTTCTTTGCATCCTACCCATGGCAGCCAGTGTGTTTTTCTTCGAGCGATCCCTCTTGTTCAGCTGAAGCGGTTGCGGATGTGATACGGCAGGGGATGGAATACTATATTCCGTTCTCCGACATACCGCTCGGTCACAAAGCCCGACCTTGGTTCAATGCGGACTGCGCTCGCGCTGAAGCTCGAATGCAGTCCGCATACCAAGCCTGTGTTCAAGCTCATGATCGCAAAGTTCGAGCTCGACGGGTTCGCGCGAAGAAAAAGGCATTCAATTATGCTGCAAAGTTCTGCAAGAGGGTGATCCGAAAGGCACGTTACGACCATGTCAGTCGTATAGGGACCAAACTTGCATCCTACCCCTCTGGTAGTAAACAATTTTGGTCCCTATCCAAATCGGTCGAAACAAACTTCTGCCGTCCTACATTACCTCCCTTGCTAAAACCTGACGGGTCGCTAGCTCACTCTGCAACAGAGAAAGCAAATTTATTTGCGTCTCTATTTGCAAGCAATTCTCGTTTAGATGCCGGCTCTTATCAACCACCAACGATTCCTCGCTGTGACTCTTCGATGTCGGAGGTCACAATACACGCAAAAGAGGTTCGTAGAGTACTCCGAAGCCTAGACGTGAACAAAGCAAGCGGTCCTGATGGAATACCAGCAAAAGTCTTGAGAAACTGTGCGCCTGAGTTGTCTCCTGTGCTAACACGTTTGTACCGCCTCTCTCTAAAAAAAAGAACGGTGCCAAAATCTGGGAATGTTGCCAACGTACAGCCAGTGCCCAAGAAGGGTAGTCGTGCCGACCCCAGCAACTATAGGCCAATCGCCATCACCTCCATACTCTGCAAAGTTATGGAAAGGGTACTCAATGGAAAACTGCTGACATACCTAGAAGCTAACGACCTACTCAGTGACAGTCAGTATGGCTTTCGCCCGGGACGATCAACTGGGGATCTTCTAGTGTATGTCACGCATTGCTGGGGGGAGGCCATCGAGAAATACGGCGAAGCCCTTGCCGTGTCACTAGACATCTCGAAGGCCTTCGACAGGGTGTGGCACGCAAGTCTGCTGAGCAAACTTCCTGCATACGGCATTCCCGCTGACTTTTGCTCTTGGATTTCTGACTTCCTGAGCGAACGGTCGATCCGAGTAGTCCTTGATGGCTGCTCCTCTGACCTCGTGGCTATTGATGCCGGGGTTCCTCAGGGGTCGGTTCTCTCTGCGACTCTTTTCCTGCTGCACATCAACGACCTACTTGGTCCTAGTATTGTTGGGTACGCAGATGACAGTACTGTCGTCGAGAGATATATGCCAAGCGCAAAAGCCAGCAGTGACGAAATACGTTCTTTGAGAGAGGCCATGGTAGAGCGTATAAACTCAACCTTAAGTCTTGTCTCCGACTGGGGTGACAAAGATCTGGTAAGTTTCAACGCCACCAAAACGCAGGCGTGTCTGTTCACCGCCAAAAGGAGTCCGTTCAATCTGGCTCCTACTTTTCGAGGTACAACTGTACCAGTTACCGACAGCCTCGAGCTACTTGGCATGAAGTTGTGTGCAAATCTGAACTTCGGCGCTAACATTGAGTCAAAAGCCCAAACTGCGGCAAAAAAGCTGGGCATCATCAATAAGGTTAAGCGTTACTTCACTCCTGGTCAACTTCTAGTTTTATATAAAGCCCAAGTCCGATCGTGCATGGAGAATTGCTGTCACCTTTGGGATGGCTCAGCCAAATACCAGCTAGCCGCACTTGACTCGATAGATCGCAGAGCCAAGAAGCTTGTTGGTGATGAGATGCTGGTGAAAACCAAGTTTCACAGTCTGGCCCACCGTCGCAAAGTTGCATGTCTGTCGGTCTTCTACAGATTGTACTTCGGAGAGTGTACTCTAGAGCTCCACGAGCTTATTCCACCATCTCCCTTCTACCATCGGGAGTCCAGACGCACCGCAGGATATCACCCATACTTGGTTGATGTTCCGCACGTTCGCACAAAGCGCTTTGAAACATCTTTTATAATGCGAACGGCTAAAGAGTGGAATTCTCTGCCTGCGTCTGTGTTCCCGAGTTTATATAACCCGAATCTATTCAAGTCGCGAGTGAATAGGCTTCTTGTGGGTAAGCTCGTTCCATCGTCGACCTCATCTCTGTCTTCAAGACTAGATCAAGGTCAAGAGTAAGCCCATTTTCAATAAAAAAAAAAAAAAAAAAAAAATAAACACCGATACACAGATACACAGACAGACACGTCAAACTTATAACACCCCTCTGTTTTTGCGTCGGGGGTTAAAAAGAGAGAGACTGTAAGGTAGGTAGTTAGTACAAGTAATTTTAATAACTTTCACGTAATTTGATGTTTTTTTTATTTTTCTTTATTACGAAGTCTTTTTTGTCCTACTTTTGTTTTGTATGTAGGTACTAGGTAAGTATGTAACTTTGTAAATTTATCATTCTTCTTATTTTTATTAGCTCTAATACAGTGAGTTGTTAATGTACTAGCTCAATGGGGCTCTTGATATTCCACATCAGGTACTCCAGGTCCTCAATTTCTAAGTGCCAGCAGAAGCGGCCCATCACGATGAACAACTTTTACAAAGGCATAATTTCCGTATCTCGTACAGTTTAACTGGACTCTTGATGTTCCACGTCAGGTACTCCAGACCCTCGATAGCTGATAAAAAGTAGCCTATGTCCGTCTCCGGCGTGCTAGCAATCTTTGTACTAAAATTCACGAAGATTTGTAGTAAGCGGAACGGCAACGTTGGAGTGACCACCGTCGGCCAATCACGGAGGAAGTAAGAAAGTGCTTCATTGTGATTGGTCCGTTTGATTCGGATCAACATTTATCGGAGCGGATTTGTATATTGGAGCCACATTTGACAAGCGTACTTTTCAGTTGAGTGACGTCACAAGAATGTCAAATGTTGATCCGATTGGAGCCACACTGGTATGAAAAAAAGCGTAATGGATCAACATAAGGCCTTCGGATCAACATTTGTTTTTGGATCAACTTTTAACTGATCGTACGTCTTGAAAGATCAACATTTACCGTGATGGTATCTCTATATATATATATATATATATGTCTATATTTGTAATGAATATATGTATATATACTGTATTTAATCATATGTATGTAGGTATATATTTTTTACATATTTATTTCAAATTTTTTATATATGTAACTGTATATTGGTGCACTATACTACAGTCTTTCGTCGCTGCTGATTTCCTCAAAAGGTTGTCTGGAAGAAATCACTTTTAGTGATAAGGCCGCCTTTTGCCCACTTATTGTAAAACCGTAATTTTTAATTTTTATTCCTAGATGTGTGCAATAAAGAGTTATTCATTCATTCATTCAATACTATTGAAAGCACAGTCTAAACTTTCATCCCAGATCCATGTTTGATTTTTCTTTAATAATTTGGTAAGAAGAGCAGTCAAAATACCAAATTTCGGTTCTAATTTTAACAAATCTTGAAGAGTTTCTAAAAATTCTTTCGAAATACAAGTTACTTCGCTCCCAGTGTCTACCAAAAGAATAATGTTTTGGCCAAAAATCTGCAGTTCTATTTCTGATTTAAATTTAGGCCCCTCATTTTCAAAAGTAACCTCTTCATCATAAAGCGAATTACCTTCATATTCTTTGATGAAATGTTTATAAATTGGTTGGTTTTGTTTAATCGCGAAAATGTCAAAAACTTGGATTAAATTTAAAGCTACTTGGTTTTCGTTAGATTTTTTGGAACATACCCTAAGCCTTTCTTATTACTTTTTGTTCTAATGTTTGTCTGAAATATAGGGTGTAAAATTCCTTCCTCTTCTCTACCCAGTCCTACCCCAGGTTTCCAACCTGGTTTTAATAAACATTTTAAAGGTTAAATATATTTATAGTTTTTGATAGTTGTAGCCATCTCGGGTCTATTGGAGATTGCTTCATCTAGTTTAAATCTTCTTCTTGAATTATTTCATTAATGACTCTTCCCCGTGAAGTCTCCCCCTCGATGTGAGCCACTACTTTTGGTTTTTTGTAAAATGGTTTTTCCTTATTTGACAAAAACGGATTAGGACGTTTGATTCCTTTATCAACTTCGTTTGAAGCAGCAGAAGAAGAGTGTCCGCATTGTTTATTTACGTCGTCTAGTTCTCGTAGAAACTCAGTTGCTTCTATCAAGGTAGTTCCCTTTTTCATCCTTCAACTATCCTCCACTATTTGCCATTCATAAATTGGCCTTACATCATCTTTGCCTGCCCTGCTAGACGAACGAAATGTTCTAACATTGTTTCATTTTCCCTAGACCAAGTTCCGTTCACAATCATCCTCCTCAAAGTATTTTGTTCAGCTTCTCCCCAATATGCATCTAGGAAATCGCTTTTGAAATCTGATTCAGTAGTCCATCTTTGTCTATAAATCCTGGCCTAATTTCGAACATCACCTTCCAAACAGCTAATTATAGTCTCTATTATAGAGTCTTCATTGTGTATCCTCCGTAAATAAGTCTGAAGATCCTCCAAAAACGACACAGGGTGTATTCCGAATCTTCCCGGAAAGCGTGGCCTTTCAGTCCATGCATCAACTACTGGACATATAGTAATAGGTATGTCGTGTCTCCCTGATGATATTCGGGCAAAATTTGTTCCTTGAGTTTGTGATATCCGAGTTTCCAAAGAAGAAACTTTCTGTGCTAAAATTCCCATATTTCTACGAAGTTGACGAAACATAGAGGAACTGCGTAACGTAGGCCTTGGGCATTCTTCTTGTTGCTCAACCCTTTCCACCTCATCCTGCCCATGGGAATTTCAAAGATCATAGCGAAGAGGCATACTTTATTTATTTATTTGATACTGAAAATTTATAGTTAGATTATCATATAACTTGGTTTAGTAAAAATATATTAAAGAATAGAAGATTTCTCTAATATTCTTTCCCTAATTTCCAAAAACTGTCGTTTTATAGCATCCCTAACCTGACCTCCATCTATAATCTCAATTCTCTCAATATCCATTTTAATTTTAGGGTTCAATATCAAATTTTAGTGAAAAGTGTGAATCTTTTCAATATAATCTCAAGTTATTCCTGTCTCTTCAGGTCACCCGCGACTTAGGGTTCATTGATAAGAAACCAAAGGGGAAGTCCTGAGATAAACTCCCAAATAAACTCGTACGTCAAATTCACTTTTAAAATATGAGTAAGTCTCATCTAAAACTGCAAATTCAGCTGGATGCAACAGCTCACTTTACTGCAACTCCCTAATAAAACAATTCTTTGCAGAATGAATAGAACGATCCATTACTTTAATATTTGTGGTGATATTTGTTGTATGATTTTTCAACATGGTCAATAGAACATAATTTTGGAAACATAATCCCCATTTCTAAGGATTTTCTTTAAATAAATGGAAAAGGTTTGTACCAGACAAATTTAGCTATTTATTTATTGGTTCTGGTATTACTACAAAATCAGGATCGCCGGATAGGGTTGATAACAAACTAGACTTCCCAGATCCAATATTCCTTTCTACAGAGATTGTATACTTTTCCATTTTTACACTGTAACAAATAAAGTATCATTTTCTATGGTCTCTGGATCAATTAACCATAAGATGAAATCAATTCCATCGCCCCGTACAGACTGAGTAGACAGATAACTTAGAAATTTGTGTTATTCCATTCACTGTCACACCTCTCGCTTGAGACCCGTATCATCCTGGTCACGGCACCGCTGTACTGATCTGAGAATCCTTCATTAAGAATCCTTAAGTCAGATACGTTTAAGTTTTGGCCAATTATTTTGTCTAGTAACATAATTCTTTTAAAATTATGTTAGTTTTAACCCAATTGTTGTTTTTATTTAATAATATAATATTAAATTGTAGTTCCAGATCCTACTTGGTGGAGAGGTTGGCTAATGAATGAAAAATACTTTTGGTAGATTTATTGTTTATTGTAATAAATATTATCTTTACAAATCTAATAATTTATTATTATTTAGTTAATTAATATCTTAATGGAATTTTATTAATGATCGTGCTTTCCAATATGATCCCATTCTATCTATTTTTATCATAAGTTATTTGTAATATAGTTCAAAGTTTTGATTTATGTAATGACCATTGAGATTCTGAAAAGTGACCTTTGTTAGAAGAATGAACTAATAAAAAAATATGGGGACAATCCCCAAGTTTGGAGCCCCTCCATCGCCCCAAACAGCTCGTCCTAGGCTCCTCTACCCTGAGTCCTAGGTCTGAGGCATAACACCACCCAGCGCACGGTGATATGACGCTAACTACCCTAACATTCCAACTGGATCGTCAAGATTCTGATCATCCTCGCGAAGCAGGATATCCCACTGAACTACTTAAACTACAATATAGACTAGGATTAATGTATGTGGAGAGTGGAACTAACTAACCACAGCACAACCCAGACGGTGATGATGTCTCCCCCCGGTATGTTCATGCCCCGCGTTCTGCTAACTCGACTTCCGCGTGGCCCACATTGAAGGAACATCACTGACTCGTCCAGGGTTTATAGGGTATTGAACTATTGCTATAGCCACCTATACCAGAGTTGGTCGTCGAGCCTGCCAGGCACACGAATCATACGGTCTTCCTTTGGGAAACAAGGCACTCCTACAAAATGAGCTCTTCCTGTACTCCCTCCGAGCAGACAGTGATCGGCATCATCAAATCCTTAAGCATGTTTTGATATAAGTTAAACTGAAAATAATAAGCCAGCCCCCACACATCTAGGTGTGGAGTCTGTACTAGATACGGTTATAGTATTAATGCTTGCATGGCCAGCCTAGATCAATAACGGTTTTAAAACGAGAGATAAAAAGAGTTTGAAGGGCAATTTCCCTCCCCAATTTATTGCACCAACAAGGTCTCCGTTTATCCTTAATAGCTCGCACTTGTGATGTGAAGCTAAATCTCTATGCCGATACCAACCCACGCGAGATAAGGATTATGTAGAGTAACCCCGTCTAAACACTTATTTAGAAATGAATTGAATCTAAACTATAATGGGATAACCCAGCATATTTCGAAGAAGAAATTATAAAAGTAAGTATAACAAAAAGATTACTGAAGGTAATCCTTAAATAAAAGTGAAGGATGATGACCAAAACCGAGAAAATACGGGATATTGGTATCTAAGCTAGGTTGGATCAATTATTTATGATTTTAGATCTTAAGGGAAAACAAAAGCATCGAGTATTCAAAACCAAGAAAGCTGGGAGAATTTAGCGTAAACAACACTAGCTAAAACTCGATGTTCATTTAAAAGAGGACTCAAAAGAAGTATAAAAAAGAGATTATTGTATATACTTAAATATTCGGAACATACAATGAAAGGAAACTAAACGTTATAATTTACGTTCCATTTTGTTCCAAGATCCCACTTTAGTAAAATAATTAAAGGTGGTTTTTCACTGAGTCAGAAGTATAAATCTAGGCATGATAAAATATGAAATAAGTTATATCAAGGAAATTGAAAAAAGAATCTTATAAAGTTTAGATACCTGTATGATTCAATGAAGATTATTTAAATTATCTTACTACTTTAGGATAACACACATAAAGTTCGGAGGTCCCCCAAGTACCGTACAGCCGTCGCAGCCTTGCGGGCGAACGTCGACAACACACCTTACAAGAAGTGGCCTACGAACGAATATAATGTCTCCATCAAGATTATTCTTCCTATTGGTTCAGGACATTACTAATTCATTCCTCATAAACAATTTTATGACACTAGTATAAATCAGAATGTCCCTACACAAAAGGAACAGAGATTATTGTGGTAAAGTGGAATGATTGCACCTCTTTTTAAGAATATTTATTAGAATACGTTTAATTCAGAAATTGTAGTAAGAAAAATATAATATTAATACAGTTGGAACTGATTAAACTGAAAGAAGATATTTATAGCAATGTTATTTTAGTACTTGCCTATGCCCAAAATTAGAATTATGAAAGGATCATTCAGCTCTATTTAGCTTAAAATGGAAAACTTTCTTTGACATGTTTAAACCTTGGAATATATTTTTTTATTTTATTTTATTTATTAAGGCAAACCAACAGCATAACATATTAAAATTACAATGTGGATACATTCAAATAGGTAAGGGTAGAATATGTATGCCAATTATAGGTGTGCACAGCATTGACCATATTCGGCAACAGTATTATAATTAAATAAGATCAATCAACAGTAATTATCGTGAAAAATAAAGTTAAGAACAAGACAACTTCTAAATTGGAATTTTAGGGATAGTTTATAAACAATTTTACTATAATTTAACAGTAATAGGGTTCTATAAACACCATTACATAAATATCACATTAAAGAAACATTGGATAAATAAATATAACTCATCTATAAGAGAAACAGAGAAACAGTCAGGACATGTGTTTTAGCAATTTGTTTTTAAAAACAGTAAGAGAGTCACCAAAAATGTCGATTTCGGGTAATTTTGCACTAACATCATTATAGAGCGAGCACATTCTGGCGAGTGGTTGATGTAAGCCTAGATTGGTTCGGCACTTTTCTACATTGAAAATTCGGGTAACTGGCTTTCGCGGGAAATTATATGGAACATTAATTTTAATTTCATTGAGAATATGAGTACACTTGATTTTATTATTAATGACTTTGTGGAGAAATATAAGGTCAGCTATCACTCTACGATTACGAAGTGTGTGCATCTCAAAAAATGCCAAACGCTGAATGTATGGTTCCTTGTGAGTGATACCTGGAACCAGGTAAAAGAAAAGTTATATAAGAAAAGTTGGATTATAGAATTTCAAATAAACCAACAAACACAAATATAATTTAAAATTCCCTAGAGAAATGATTTTATAATTATTCTTACCACTTTTTCACTCAGGTTCACAATCAAAATTTTATACTGATGTCCGATCTGGCATAAAAATCTTTGTAAAAATATTCTAAATTTCAAAAAAATTGACATAGCATATTGTTTTATTAGAAACACTGGAATTTTTAGATTTAGGGCTAAGATTTATATTATTTTCTAAAAATTTAATTATTATTTCTTTAAATATATAGTTCCATTTAGGTTTCGTTTTGATTTATTTTTTATTAGATGATTACAAAAAAATACAAATTTAAATCCAAATACAAATGACGTAGCTGTTGACTGATTGACAATAATGACAAATAGCATATAGGTTTATTCTTTTTCTCACACTTGATTGATGAAAGAAAATTTCATTTATCTAACAATATTTCGAAAGAACAACTTTCTTTTTATATATTCAAATCATTTAAGGTCAAAGAATCAAGAACTCTAAGCCTTTCAGAACATAATAAAAGTGGAGGCTATGCTTATATCGAAAATAAAACCCATTTTGAGTTCACATGACGACAATTGATTTTAGACAATCACAATTGAATCCAAGGTAAATTTAGTACAAAGCCCCTATGATTTACCCCAAGAATTGTACTATCCAGTCCTGTGAAAATGGAACAAAAGTAAAATAAATTCGTCTTACCATAGTATACTTCTGTGTTTGCATTCCATTTTGAACATAAATTTGCTTTTGAGCATATATCCTTTATCTATTGTTATTCCACAGTTGTAGAATCTTTATAAACCTTGACAGCCTGTTTAGAAATAAACATTTCCCTGCCTAGCTACACGCGAATAAACCTTAACAAAATTTAAATAAACTTGGATATTCTTAAATTATAGGAGAAGGAATTCCTATATTATTATCTACAAATAACAACACAAAATTTCAAACCCAATAAGTTATAAATCTCGCAGAGTTATTAGTGTTTACAAAAAAGGTTATTCAAAAAAAATAATAAATTTCTTAAAGTATCACGTTGTATAAATTTCTTCTGAACTCGTTCGGTGATTTGTGGAAGTAGTGAAAAATCTTCGAGTAACCTTTTTACGTTCGATAATGACGATATATCTTCTCCAATGTTACTTAACAAATCACAATCTGAAAGAATATAAATTTTATTAAGCTATATTTCCCATTATTTAAATAAACAAAAGAAATCCAAGTCATTTATAAATTTAATGAGTAATAAAAAAAAGCACTCGAACTAATTACAAATTTCATTAAGTCAAATTTAGTAAACTTTAATTACTTACGAAAAATTTAACTGGAACACCCCTATTTTATACACTTTTCAAATATAAAAAGAACAATTCAGGTCAAATAGTGAACGAGTCCTTCCTAGTTCATATCCTAAACGGAGCAGCGAGTCTTTCCTAATTCACTTGAAGGAAACTACAATCAAGGATTATTGACACCTTCAAAAGAATTATTCTTTAAAGACCCTTTGAAAACCATTTGTAACAACACAACAATTTCTATCGCGAGCTAATGATAATAAAGCGAAAAACTTACTGAAGCTCAATCTTCTTTATCCTTGTACAAATAACATGAGAAATATATTTTATATATATACATATATATACATCTTTATATAATTTATAGTCAATGAAAAATTACTTTATTAAGTTTCTAAAGCCTGACGTAGTTTAATCGGGAAGGTTAAACAGATACAAGTATTAAAATATAGGTGTCATGTGTACTAAGATCATCTGAGTTGAATTGCTCTAAATAAATTTATTGACACAGAAGATTAAAGATTATTGCGTGATTAGACACATTTAATATGTTCAACTCAGATATCTAATTGCTAGAACTATGTACTCACAAAGTATAGACACAAACCACTTTACAAAAATACAGTTGACTCTTCCCCCGTTAAAAACAGACTGCCTGCCCCGTCTCCCCAATCGTATATCGTCCTGGTTATTTAAATAATCACCCAAGAATCCGTAACTAAGCGAAAGATTCCCTATTTTAAATTTTATTACAATGCTATACGTTATACAAAACCACAAAATGTTCTCCCATTAAAGATACACCTCTATGAACCGATACTATGTCTTAATTGTAGATTTTAAATTCAGTTACGTCAATGCTTTCGTTATAATTAAAGCCTTTAAATCACTTAAAATGAAAAAGACCGCCGATATAGATGGCCTGTCAGTTAAAATTATTAGTGCCGTTATAGAAAGCATTGCACCATACTTATCTAGTATTTTTAATAAATGTGTAGATGATGGTGTTTTTCCTGATTTGATGAAACATAGTAAAATTATTCCGTTGTTTAAAGCTGGTAGTAAATCAGACCCCACTAATTTTAGACCTATTTCTGTTCTACCAACTCTTAGTAAGATATTTGAAAAGATAATTTTAAATCAGGTTCAGAGCCACTTTTATTGCAACAACTTGATGAACCTAAAACAGTTCGGTTTTACCAGGGGTCGCTCAACAGTCGATGCAGGTGTTGAGCTTATTCAAAGTATATTTGACGCCTGGGAGGAGTCAAGTGATGCCATTGGCGTTTTCTGTGACTTGTCCAAGGCTTTTGATTGTGTACATCATGATATTCTTATCAGGAAATTACACAATTATGGAATTAGAGACCAGGCTCTAAGCCTTCTGGAGTCGTATCTAAGTGAAAGGATCCAGAAGGTTGATGTAAATGGGAAAAGGTCACTAGGATCAAAAATTTGTATGGGCGTTCCACAAGGCTCAATCCTGGGACCATTCCTGTTCATTGTCTACATTAACGATTTGCCAAACCTTGTAAAGGACAAGAATGAGATAGTACTATTTGCAGATGATACGTCTTTGATTTTTAAAGTCAAAAGACAACAATCAAATTTTGACGACGTAAATAGTACAATCTCTAATGTAGTTGAGTGGTTCACCGTAAATAATCTTTTACTTAACGAAAAGAAAACTAAGTGTGTTAAATTTGTTTTGCCTAATGTAAAGCCAACTGCTACAAGCCTATTAGTGAAAAACGATAAATTGAGTCTTGTGGAATCAGCTGTGTTCCTAGGTATTACCTTAGACAACAAATTACAATGGGGACCGCATATTAATAAATTGTCGAACAGACTTAGTTCTGCAGCATACGCAGTGAAAAGAATAAGAGCTCTGACGGATGTAGACACCGCGAGGTTAGTCTACTTCAGTTATTTCCATAGTCTCATGTCATATGGCCTTTTGTTATGGGGTCATGCTGCGGATGCAAACAGCATTTTTTTACTACAAAAGCGAGCTGTTCGTGCAATTTATAAAATGAAGCCTAGAGAATCTCTTCGAAATAAATTTAAAGAAATCAACATTTTGACTTTTGTGTCGCAATACATTTATGAGAATTTAATATAATTATGCTAAACGGAATATACATATTTTTGATAAAAATTGTGACAGGCACAGTGTCAACATAAGAAACAAGAATCAACTTGCTTCTCATGTCAGCCGTATTCACAAAATTAGTAAAACATATAAAGGTCAATGTATACGCTTCTATAATAAGGTACCCACTGATATTGAAAGTTTACCGTTAGATAAATTCAAAACTGTAATCAAGCAGAAATTATGTAAGAAGGGTTATTATAAAATATCAGATTATCTAGAAGAGAAAAATCCATGGGATTAGACTACGGTTCTAACAGGCTAATTCAAAATTAAAACTGACCTATGTATGTTGTATATCAACCTTGTACATTCAAACATATTTAAAAGAGCGCGTGGGTTTTTATTGTCGCTTCTTTTTTTTCCCACAATGGCGCCACATTGTTTGTGAAGCGATGTAGTTTAGCTAACGTCATTAAGAGATTTTAATATCCAACAATGAATAAACGATTTTGATTTGATTTGATTTGATTCAAAGTTCGTAAAGCTTCTTCTTCGACGCAACGCGACTTCCAGTCGCGATCTGTGTTCCATTCGGCAGGCGCGTGCGCAGCTTTTGACGTAACCACTGCGTCGCAAGACATCGCCATGCGAACGCTATTGATCAGCGAAAGGTCAGGATTTGCATTGACGAGTGCGTAGCTGCATATTTTGAGAAGGACACCCCTTAACGAAGACGACTTAGTCTTCCTGAAAAATAATAAAACCAGGCGCAAGTACTTGTCTCATAATATGGTGTCATTCAGACACACTGCGCTGAAATCACAGAAGTCTCACGTACAAAGTTTGAACTGACATAATCTGGAAGCTTAGACTTATGCATTGAAGCATTCAATATTAGATTCGTTCTTTGGATTGACAAGGGCCCATTATCAATCCAAAACACGTTTAATTGCACTATGTTATTTATAATCAGCTTCCTTCCAAATCTGTCGTAAACTATCATAAACTACACAGAGATGCCATAAAATTTGCAATTCATCACAGCAACATGTATTTGTCATTGCGTTACTTGGTTGTCTCACTCGACCACATAATATTATGTTATTATTTTAGGACAAATTCGTGTCATTGAATTTCTAAGGGTGGGTTGTAAGGTTAAAATAAAAGATTTAAAAACGACAAAAACTTCTTTGAACATTTGCTTTTAACTCATGCCCCGAGCGCTGTATGATTTCCTGTAAAAAAAAAATAATTTATGGGGGCCTACCCTATGTCCGTTTCACCTTCCCCCTTTATCATTTAATATCGAGAATTTTATTCCGATGTGAAATGATAACAAAATCGATGTTCAAAAAAGAAATCTGGTCGTAAAATAATTCCGTATTGTTCAATTTTATAACCTCTTAAAACAACTATTATGTTTGGAGAACTAAGCGCCGGCGCTTACTTAAGATTTTAATTTAAACTAGAGGTCCAAACGTCGCCGATCTCATCCTTTGTTCAAATGGCTACCTGCTCTTTAAATAAGTTAAAGTTTGATTTGTGCGTCTTTTTTATCTATAACATAGTCTAGTATACTTATGATCTCTATTTGTCTGTCCTCATATAAGTATATAAAGTATATTTATGCTTTTTACTTCATTTAGAAGTCTGTCAGTTTATTTAACGTAAGTTAGTGTTTGCAAAACAAGCCAGGATGTAATTAGCGACCAGGGTAGCAAAACCAGGAACCTTATGAACTAGGTGAGATAATATCACTTATTGGTCTACCTCAACAAGAGACCATGTCCAATTATTGGTCTATCCCGTAAAAGGACCAGGATCCGTAACGTGTCATTTATTGGTCTACTTTGACAAAAGACCACGGCAGCTATGTCCAATTATTGGTCTATCCTGTAAAAGGACCAGGATTCGTAACGTGTCATTTATTAGTCTACTTAAACAAGAGACCACGGCAATTATTGGTCAATCCCGTAGAAGGACCATGATACTTTAATCCAAAGCCTAGTACACAAGATCTGATAATGTACCATTTATTGGTCAGCCTCTTCTAAATTTAAGTAGGCATTGTCTCTGGAATTCTGCGGGGCAAAAAGGGTTGAATGGAATAATATTATACTTTACATTGCAGCCATGTCATAATTATAAAAGATGCTTCTCTATTTCAAAACAAAGCCACGTTTTATTATATCTTCGAGTATTATAATATGTTTATTTTATTTGCGTGCACGTCTTAGGGCTAATAGGGCATGGGGCTTTGGCTCGTAATGTATAGCAGATTCCATGGACTTAGCACCTTATTTAAAATAAAATTAAATCATTATTGATGAACTGGGTTTATTACCCGCAAAAGCTTGTGATTATGACTGAACATAAAACAACATTCTGGCTTGTCCGTGTGATCACATTTGTTTATTTCCATTCCTTATAAGAAATTTCATATTTAAGTGTGTAACTCATAGGAACTAGTTTGCACATTCTTTATGTCACATACAGATAATTGTGATCAAGGCTTCAATATTCTTTACTGCACATTAAACAGCCTGTTCTCATGCAATATTTTGATAGATTTTTGCATGTTTTCATGATGTTATCTACTCTTTTAGTTGGAAATGGTATACCTACCTACTTTCCATAATTTTACTTCATCAGGCTTACAACACATTTTTGATCTCGAGTTTTTTTTCAAGCTCAAAATTCAAATTCAAATTCAAATTCAAATTTGTTTATTAAAATTTCATAACATAACAGTTTTTGAAAAACCAAAGCGTTATAAAAACAATTCAACAATAATTAATGACTAACTCCAGGTTAGTATTAGTTGTCAATATTTAAAAAAAATATATATTAGTCAATATTTTTAAAAAAATCATTAAAGTAATTTATAAAAAATCGTTAAGGTACATTATTATGTCAATAATTCTAATTTTAATTACAATTTATGGTTGTCACTCTTGCATTCATCTTGCATACTCGCTGGCATTCCCTCATCAGACATACAATCCCAGATGTAAACAAGTCACACTGTGGGCTTGCGATGAGCACAGAGTTGAGCAGGTTGGCGGCGCGGGCCGCGGGCGAATGCTGGTGATGAGCGGTGCGGGCCGCGGGGACCGCCAGGGGGCCGCACGCTCGCGGGCGCAGGTACATAGTGCGCTTCATGTCGGGTACGGCCAGTGAGAGGAACATGCTCACTAACAGTACACTGTCTATCTTATTGTTAACAATATTTATGACAAATTTGGCCAAGGCCAGAGATCTGCGCACTTCGAGTGACTGGTAACACAGCTGACCCTGGATAAAGAGTGTAGGATACATGTACGGGTAATACGTGTACTCTTTTTTATACATACTCCTAAGAAACTTTTTCTGGACTCGCTCCAGCATAAGAATATATTTATCTTCATGGGGGCTCCATACTACCGAGTTCGTTTCTAGGATACTACGGACCAGGGCCGCGTAAAGGGTACGGGTCGCTGCAGGGTTCAGCGGAGCCGCGTTCCTTAGGACAAAGCCGAGACGGCGGTTGGCAGCGACGGTGACGTTCTGCGCGTGCTCGCAAAAGGTAAGTTGGGGGTCGAACAACACACCCAGGTCTCGCACCCGCTGGACGCGCGCTATGTCCACACCGCCCACCGTGTATTGGGACACGATAGGTTGTGTTGACCTAGTGAATGTCATCATCTCACATTTACTTGGATTAAAGTAAAGTTTATTTTGTATGCTCCATTCATGGACTGCGTTGATGTCACTCTGAAGCGCGTCACAGTGGGCTTGAGTTTTACACGGCATAAGCAACTTAACGTCGTCTGCAAAAATTGTAATAGAGGATTTGCGAACTACCTCTGGTAAGTCGTTAATTAGAATCACAAACAGGAGGGGACCTAGGTTCGATCCCTGACTTATACCTGATCGGGTGTTGTAGGAATCAGAAAGATGTGAACCATACTTCACGTACTGTTTCCGGTCAGATAAATAGTTAGCAAACAATTTTAATAGTTTTGGAGTGAAACCCATAGCTCCTAACTTAAGTAGCAGTATATCGTTATAGACACGATCAAATGCTTTTTGGAAGTCTAGATAGATTATATCTACCTGGCCCTTATTGTCTAATTCACTTGAAATTTGATCGACTAGTTTTATTAGATTGGTGGCCACGGAACGCTTCGGAAGGAACGCATGCTGAGCGGGGGTAACGTACGGCATACACTGAGGTAAAATGCGTGCATGAAGTGTAGTTTCAAATACCTTAGCTAGAGCGCAAAGTATTGCGATAGGGCGATAGTTCTCGACCTTGGTTTTATCACCAGACTTAGGAATAGGTGTCACTCGCGACTTTTTCCAGATAGATGGATAGGTACCGGTATTCAATATAAGATTAAATATGAATAGTATTGGGTCAATTAACTCATCAACGCAGCCCTTTAATATGAAGGCTGGTATATTATCAGGCCCGGGAGAGGTACCTGGCTTAAGTTTAATGAGAGCACGACGTATGTCTGTGCGACTAAACGCGCGTACGTCGACGCGACGGCCGTCTGACGGGCCGGTGGCGCTGGCGACGGCCGGGTCGAGCGCGGGGGCGTCCGGCAAGAACACGGAGCTGAAGTGCTCCGCGAACGCGCCAGCCGCCCCCGCCCCCGTGTACTCGTCCGTCCCCCGCGTCACGCGCGGCTCCAGACCGCCAGGGCTGCGAAGAGAGTTTACATATTGCCAAAATTCCTTTGGATTTTTACAAAGATTTACAGAAATTCTATTTGTAAAGTTAGAATGTGCTTTCTTTATATCTTCCTTGATTTGAGAACGCATTTTTTCAAAGTCCCTACGCGCTTGGGTATCTCCTGTTTGCTTCCAATAACGATGAGTTTCCGCTTTATTTTGAATAGCACGAATTATACTACTCGTGTAAAAGACTGGGTACACTCGTAGGGACGAATTCTTTCTGACTTTTTTGGGAATGCATTGGTCAAAAATCGAATATATTATTTTGTACAACCAATCTAACGCTTCATTTACCCCAGAAAAAGTATACAAAACACTCCAGTCTATGTCCCTAATCATACAGTAAAGTGCATAGTAGTCACCTTTCTGGAAGTTCCAGTCTTTTTCTATGGGGATGTTAGAGGGAGCAAGAGTTGTTACCTCCTTAGAAAAGCTGTACCCGACGCTCACGACTAAGGGTGGATGATGAACATCAATTCTGGTTATCACCTCGGCGGGCTCGGCGGCGCGCACACAGACCGCGCTGCTCAGCTCTGGGCTTGTCATCACCACATCGAGCACACGCTCGTTCAAATTCATCACTTGGTTATATTGCTCTAAATTACAAAGTGTGCTGAAACAGTTGAAATAATTGTTGGTATTACTACTAGCACTATATAAGTTTAAGTCACCAAAAATTAAAATCTTAGAAGGCGAGTGCGCCAAACATACTTTTTCTACATTTTCGAACCATTTCATGTATGTATCATCACTGGACTTAGGCGGTATGTACATAACGCACACGTAAATGTAGTGACCGCCGAGCTGGAGCTTGGCCCAGAGGTCTTCTCCGTCTTCTGTCTCGTAGCGTGAGAGGCGCTCAAGCACAAGCGGCGCGCGCGCAGCCAGCAGCACACCGCCGCCGTCGCGCCCGCACCGGTCGCGCCGCAGCACCGTCCACTCGCCGCCAGCGCCACACAGCTCGGCGTCAGTCACTGACCCGTCTAAGTTTGTTTCTGTAGCCGCGACTAAGTGCATGTCATGTGATAATAACAGATTAGTCCGCCACTCAAATAGCTTAGTTCTTAACCACCTCACATTTTGGTAGTAGACGTTAAGCTTTGTTGTTTTTTGGTTTCTCTTGAGAATGTTGAAGTTGCTCTGTTCGCTCGAGACGAAAAAGCCAGCGTTCGGCACACAGTCCTTTAGGCCAAAAGTGCGGAGAGAGAAATTCTTCATATATGTCAGCCGGAACGCCAATTTTAAAAGAAGCGTACTCAGTATGACGTTTAGACGTTATCTTGATAGCGGAGTATAGGTCAGATTTTTTCTTTGAGTTAAGGTAGGTAATAACGTCATTTTCTGTAGTGTCGGGCCGTGCGCCCCATACATGTAGGTATCTAGACCTATCAGCAGCACAGAGCACTTCGCTCGAGTCTCCACTACACCGAACAACTTGCCTATTCGGTCGTTTATTTTGCTTTTTTTGTCGCTTACGTTGAACAAGTATAAACGGTTCTTCATCCTTATGGCTTAGTCCTAGGTCCCCGTTTCCGCCGGTCCTGTTAGTTGGGGTCAGCAATGTTTCTGGTTCATGGGATGATGATTTCCTACATCCAGGTATTTGTTTAGGTGGCTGTCTTGCATTTTTGGTCGTCAATTGTTCTTGTACCGAAGTATGTTTACGCTTTCTCTTCGTCCTTTTCTGACTCGCCGGTACAGGTGAATCTTCCGTCTCGCTCGCACTTGTGGATGTCAGGTATTCGTCATTCGCGGCGCGCAATTGCTTGCACTTGTCACATTTTATTTGTTTACCCTCACTTGACCGTTCAACTATTAAAATCAATTTCGTTATTTGAGATTTTAGGGCACAAATCTCGTCACTTTGGGCACTAACTTTAGTTTCCAGGTTAGACAAACTAGTCTTTATCATCGCGGTATCGGTTTGGCGCACACCCGATGGCATTTTCACAAGAAAATCAATTTCTAACTCGGGAGCGTAGATTATCACAACCGTACGAGTCCGCGGCGGGGGGACGATTCACAAGCTAATCAACCTCATTCTTTTTTACTAGATTCCACAGCCAGGCAAAGTCTGTATATTTTCTATTTGAAATCTATTTCAAATTAAATTAAATCAAAGTCTAATATTATTCATTCATATACTTCATGATGACATCAGTCAATAAATCATTTTCTTTTCCCCCTAGACTCTACTGCCATTCTTAACTCTCTCTTGACCTTATACATTTTAAATTAAACTTAAATTCAAATGTAATTTGTTCATATTAAGATATCACTTATATGACTTCAGTTAAATTTCGTCTCATTCAAAACAAATTGTTTGTTAGGTAATCCATAAAAAAACATTGTTCGTATTTTCCACTGCTGAGCTAGCGTATGTACATTTTATAGTATATTTTATTTACTGCCATAATTTGTATAGTCAATAAATACTTCTCATAATAAATAAATAAAAGTACTATCGGTTCAGTACTTTTTGCACTTCTTACTAAATTTATGATATCGATCGTAAGAATCCATTGTAACCATTCAAGTTCTTTCCAACAAAGGATATGCAACAGGGCCTTGTTTAATCTTAGCTTTTGTTTAAGCCTACACATTTTATGTTCCTTGTAAATTTTTAGGGTTCAGTTTCTCATAACCAAAGTTAAGGAGAATGAGAAATCAAGTGCTTGCCGTTCACATAACTACGAATCTATTTAAAATTTTAAATACAAACAAGTAATCAGTCATCATAGTATCCCATGAAACGTCCAGAGCAGGACAGAGAAAACGCGTAGTACTTTGGAGTGGATCTACCATTATCACCACGCTTGTAAGCGTTGCGGCTGGCGACCGCTGTTGTTGGTGACCGCAGTTTGTAAGGTGGTACGATACGCTGATAGATGCTGCTGTTCATCCTCCGGTGGATAATCCCTTAGTCACCTCTTACAACACCCACGGGTAAAGATGGGTATTAGTATTTATTAATAGTCAGTATTTATCATGAATTTGTATGATATAATATAATATAAGTTAAAGTACCTATTTGTCTCTTTTAAACTCGAACTCTTTCTGCGTTACTCTTTCTTTCATATACTGCTGTAAATCATCTAATAAGTAGTTTATATTTAAATGCTATATTAAAATTATGCCCCTTAATAAGTCCACTGCTAGTAGACAATGCATAATTTTTTTTGTTTAGTTTTCAAAACCCATTCAATCATTTTTCTATAACATTTGCTATGATACGGAACCATCTCATGACTCAAGTTTCACACTTGGCCATCTTCGTCCTTAAGTAGAATGTTTTTGTAGTCACATTTCGAGCTACATCTAAGTATCTTAAAGCGTTTCAAAAATCATTTGTATGTTTTTCTACGAACGCACAAGAAAAAGAAATCCACAAAAAAATTCAAAGTGAGGCCAAATTTAAATTTATGACTTTACAGAACGTCACTGGTTCAAATTCCCACCGTCTGTTTTGCACATGTTCTTGACCAACTGTGTACAATTTCTAAGGACTTTTAAGCGTCGAAAAATATTATTCTTAAATTTAATTATTTCGCTGTTTGGAACAAGGTACGAGTATTCTAAATTTCTAACAATTCGGAAATCCCAGTACTGACTGTCTCTTGCTCCTAGGTAGGTACCTAATAAAGGCCACCTCGGTAGCTTGAAGACTTGTAACAAAAGTAAAGTCAGACTGTTACGCATTACTTAATTAATGTTCTAAGTTAGTGATACTAAATTAGCTTTATGTAAAGCCATCCATGCATAGGTCGCAGGTTTGATCCCTGCCTAGTGCAAATATTTATGTGATGAGCACTAAGAATAAGCACAAGAATTTGTTAAGTATCTGGGTGCTATTTATCTATTTATGTAGTGATGTATCGTTTCTGATATCCATTTAAGAAGCTTTTCCTAGTCTGGGATCATATGACCTTATATTACCGATCTCAGGAATTGTTTATCGATAAATAAAACTTTAATTTCACTTGGAACTTGGTTTTAATCACAATACTACTGTTTTTCACACAAACATACGGACTCCCGCCATAAAAGACAATATGACATTACTAGTGTTGTCAGTTAATCGTTTTATCGGTACGCTAGTGATGTGACAGTAAATATTTCTGTAACACTCGGCCATCCTGAACACAGCTGTGTCCCACGGCGTTCACTTCTGTTCAACCAGGACTAAAGGTGCGGTGGAATGAGGAATAGTAGGTGTTCGGCGTCTTCTCATAGTCCCAGACAGTTGTTTGTTGTTCCTGGAACTCACCAGACTGTTGCTTGTTGTTGCTGGAACTCGCCAGACTGTTGCTCGTTGTTCCTGAAATTCAACAAGTGTGTAAGCTGTTGATCATGGCACCATAAGAAATTTAAAACCCAGCAATTTTGGGACAGAGTAAATTTTATACCCATGGATCTTCATCAATCTAAACTTTACTTCCATATCACCTATTCTATCTTACAACCCCTTCGTGTACCTTCACCTGTACTCTCAAGTCTCTCACCCATTCAACTTTAACTCATCAAAGTCATTCTAACCCGGTAACCGCCTAGGTCATAGCACCACCATTGCCCTTTTCAAGTTCACAGACGACATTTGTTGTTAAGTAATGTGACGTACACAGTAAATGTGGGTACTCTGGGAGAATATCATTCGACTGCTGGCTGGCGAGCGGGGATGTTCTGTCTGTGTCCCACGTACCATTAATAGCTAGTTTTACTAGATGCATCCCGATAAATAACAGTACGTCCTACCGGACGTCACAGTGGCGACGACGATGAAATGAAAGCGTGGTGAGTGGAAACCTATTTTTGACAATATTTTCAAATTATCCGCAAAAAATAACAAAAACCTTTACCATCTCAGGCAATGGAAAAAAAAGGAGGATAAGACTCATATCTACCCTGAAAAATGTCTCAGTGCACGTATTTGCTAAATTATGCATTGATTAATAAAATTGAACCGTTTGTTTACAAGTGTGCGACCGCCATCCCAAACAATGTTTCTAGTAGGTTTCGACAAAACATACAGAGAATTTCGCTTAGACTCTCATGTGTGTGGCATTACTTTAGCCTTTACTGTGCCTTATTTCTCACACTCAAGAAAAATAAAATTACGGAAATGCGTTTCAAGTATACCTTTCGTCCATTGTTTCCGCTGATGGCTGCCTGACCGTATTTTAATTAATGATGGATTATTTCTGTTACCGAGGTAATTTAGGTAATTTACAGTTAGTAGCTGCTAATACCTACACAAGATTTAAATTGTTACAAGTGTGTGAATTCCTTTAAATAACCTAATATACAAAAACAAAGCAAACAAAATATACATATTTATCAGCCTCTGTAGGTAATTTATAGTGCAGTCAACAAAGGGTCAAGCTTGATACTGGCAGTGCGAATCTAGCCGTACAATAACAACGGTACAAAGTTCAATGTGTCAGGCTTGATGGGCTCTTGACTGTACCAACTTAGAACTTGCGATTCTCGAACCATAATTTTTGGGATCGAATCCCAGTGGAGGCACGTCAAACAAAAGTGGTTAAGACGTTGCTTAGTAAAACTACTTGATTGACCGTTAAAATAATATGAATGCGTGCTTCGGGATGCTTAAACGGTTGTTCTAGTTATAATAGGCAGATCAGTAACTCTGACACCAGGGTTTGTGAGGTTTTACTTAAGTGCTTATATGCTTGCGTAAGTGCTTATTATGACACCGACGTAATGGTAAATAAAACTCGTTACTATGTGTCGTACCGTACCTACCTATGCACCCAACTTATTAGAGTATGACGATGTTTTGGCGTGTGCGCACCGTGTACAGAGGGTGCTTAGTAGCTTAAACACAATATAGGCAACCAACTTAAGATTACCAACAGAATCACCTGCACTATGTTTATAACTTGCTTATGAAGCAATACCAGCTAATCGTGTTGTACGAGTAAACAATTTATAATTAATAAGTATAGGTACATTCGGTAGACAGGACCAAAATACCAAGACGAGAATAAAAAATAAGCCAGGTATGTAAATAACGACCCTTGATGTGGAACAAATTTCACTGTGCAAACTGCTTATAAATATCTATTGATCCTACTATAATTACCTACCTACCAAATATTTTTGTTTAATACATCAATAACAATCACCTTAAAACTACTTATTAACTTTTATTATTAATTATAAATCGTGGTAAGTAGGTACAGAATGGATGCAGTGTTATTAAATGAAATCCTAAAAAAAATATATATGTAAAAAAGATGGGCTCAATAATTATTACACCTCTATATTACCTACAAAGTATAATATACAAGTAGGTACAGCTAGCCAACTGAGCTTGCTCCGAATAACCTTACTCGAAGCAGACCAAGATATGGCACCAGGGGTTTCCTGAATCTTGAAAAAAAGGCAAAACGAAAAGTTTCGTACACATGAGATTAGATCGATTTTCGGCCCGCAAACCACTAATAGTAAATTTCATTGAAACTGAGTCATTTTTGATTACAAGTATATTTTTATTTATACAAAGCAAATGTTGCTCGTTGATTAATAAGTAGTATAGTATGTTGGGCACATTGAGTATTGTCACTAGAGTAGAGGAGACATTGCGAGAAAAACTTGTGTGCCGGTTAACATTGAAAACATGCAAAGATGACTGACCAGCAACGGCAGCAGTAGATGAAAGTAGGTATAAGTAAGAAAGTCAAACAAACTTCATATGAAAAAGAATTTGCCGCATAAGACGAAATAAAGCGCTTGTGGTGCTGCAGTACTTTCCTTCGTCAAGTGTATAAAAAAAAATAGTTTTGCAATCAAATCAAATATAGTTAAGTAATTCATTGTTGGATATTACAATTTCTTAATGAATTATCAAATTAGAGCAATATTACAAAGGTGATATCCATTAACTACGAATTATTAAAGATTTACTAGTAATTAAATAAAGATTAACAGCTATATTTGTGTTTTGTAAAATACGCATAGCATCATTATTGGCTAATATAACGAACTGATGGCAATTTTCTATGATATGATATTTTCAACTACGGTTTTTAACTGTCGTTAGGTGACACGCTCATCACTGTGGTAATTTTTGTTTTATGGCTTTTTGAAATATATTAAATCTTTTTGGAAGAATATATACTAAAGACATTTGAGATTTGCAACCAGTACTTGAGTTCAAATGCTTATGGCACTGATTTTCAGTCAGCACCAGAGTGGTGGTTACTAATAAAAATAAAAATAAAAGTATTGAAACTTAGTCGCTAAACAATTTTTCGATTACTAGATATTTCTTAAAACAAAAAATAAATAAAAAAAAAACCCAATAAAAGAGAAAAATCAATGTGATTTAAATAGACATACCGTGGTATAACGTATGCAAACATATTTTCAGTATACTTAAGTATCAGTGTTTCCATTTTCCTGACGATGATCAGCAGCGACATCCAGTTGAGCTTTCACAAGGTGCGGGAAAACACCCTATTGAAAATAACAAGTAATAGGTACTAAACTTACGTACCAAGAGTAAAAACAAAATATCAACTTGTGTGTGTACCTTCACGCTCAACAGACGCAACTGCCCTGAAGTAAAGCTAGGCGATGATATGCTCCCACATGTAGAAGATGTTAAGTATCTTGGCGTGCAACTTGACCGCAGACTAACATGGCACAAACACATAAAAAGTAAACGTGACTCACTTAACAACAAGTTCAGATCGATGCAATGGCTAATGGGAAGAAGCTCTAAGTTGTCTCTAGAGAATAAAGTACTCATTTACAAAACTATTCTAAAGCCTGTATGGACCTACGCACTTGAGCTCTGGGGGGTGGCCAGCAACTCAAATGTGGAAATTCTACAAAGATTTCAAAACAATGTTTTAAAAACTATAGCACGAGCACCATGGTTCACCAAAAATCAGGAAGTCCATGAGTATCTACATATCCCCACTATTCGAGACGAGATCAAAGCGCGAAAAGATTGCTACAAAGCTAAGCTACTATGCCATAAGAATGCACTTGCTCGCTCATTAGTACCAGCACAAGAAGATTGTACAAGTCGTCTTAAGAAGCGCAGAATTTTATGAAAGCCACATAAGCATGAAAATGAAGGAAGAGGAGGGTCGACGGACTCTTCATTCCAAAACGCCATAGAAACTAGATCAGATCTGTTTATAGTTGTAAAACTGATCACAGATAGCAAACATACAATGGAAAAAAAAAAAAAAAACGTGTGTGTGGTTGCTTTTTATCATAAAAGAGTCTTGATATTCTACAAAGCCACAAAATAAACTAACGAAAACAACACAAAGGAAAAGTTAGTTTTAACGATAATCCTCGAATGGATTGAAATCCTCAGTTATATTGGTGATGCAACGAAATCAAGCTAGTATTTTTCCATTGTGTATGTACGACCTTAAAAGTTGCAAACACATATAGACACCTTCTTTTATTGATCCAAACTTACAGTAAAGAAAAAAAGAAGGAAATGTATATTTTGTTTCGATTAAAATATACACAGTTGTCACAAGAGTTTGTTCGTCCATGTATTAGCTGTGAAAACAAATAAGTTCTTAATAATACCACAAATATATACCTAACAACAGCGTCTCAAATTTTTAAATCCATAATAATATGTAGGTACAGATAAGGAATTAAAAGCTAAAAAAAAAAAAAAAAGACACTTAGTATTTATAAAGAAACTTTTATATGCTGAATATTGGGTATTTCAAGACGTAAATACGTCATTATTATTTAGCCAATCAAAAATAAAATAAATTTTTATACTTGTTGCATCACTAATATGAAAAAAGCTACGCATGTGAACCATGTGAATGGGGGAAGTCTAGATGCGAAAGCACAGTGGTCAGTGCATTGGATCGTGCTGCTTCTGGTGTCTGGTGTATGTTAATACAAAAAATACTAGTTGGTTCGGTCCAAAGGTGCGGGTTCAATTCTTGCTCGTGTCTTGAAAGACTTTTCATATCCATAAAGGTTTATATGCGTGGTCGGAAGGCATGTGTTGATTTGGCCACAAGTCGAAAGACACCACAATAGCCCATGGGTCAAAAAACACCACAATAATCTATGGGTCGAAAGACGCCACAAAGGGTCGAAAAACGCCACAATAATCTATGGGTCGAAAGACGCCACAAAAATCTATGGGTCAAAAGACGCCACAATAATCCATGGATCGAAAAAAACCACAATAATCTATGGGTGAAAAGACGCCACAAAAATGTATGGGTTGAAAGACGCCACAATAATCCATGGATCAAAAAAAAAAACACAATAACCTATGGGTCGAAAGACGCCACAAGGGTCAAAAGACGCCACAATAATCGATGGGTCGAAAGACGCCACAATTACCCATGGGTCGAAAAATGCACAAATGTGTACGCATGGATCAAACGACGCCATAAATGTTCCATGGGTCGAAAGATGCCATAAATCTTCCAGAGTTGAAAGACATTATAAATACCATAAATTTTCTATGGGTCGTTTGATGCCATTAATGCCATGGCAAAGCAACACATGTCTACTCGTAAAACTTACAAGAAAAAAAAAATGGCCTCCAATATCATACACACACACATAGGGTGACAGTCCAGTTTCTTATGAGCCAAGACTAAACAAATGCTTTGTCATGCTCGAGTTAAAATAGTAAAAAAAAAAACTACCAAAAGCATCCTGATTATCTTGATAACTAACTGTGGAATTGCTATTTTAAGAAAAAAAAAATATTTGTAAAGAGGTGGTTCACAAACCGATATTATAAAATGTTTTGGATAAATTTTAAAACATAATTCAAATTCTAATAAATTTGGAACAAATAACCTAACAATTCATCGGAACACAGAAATCTCACTCCCTAACGTTTAATATAAGCGTTCTTTTAACATATAAGTGTAAATACTACCTAAGTATCGCGCGCAAGCGCGAAATTGCACCTTAATGAGAATAAAGATACTGCAATATTGTCCACAGGTGGAGTTTCTGCTTAAAGATGACTTTAGACTGCCAGCGACCACAGCAACAATACTGGAACTCTCAGTGTTGCAAGAAGCATCCACAAATGAAAGGAAAATGGAGAAAAGTGGACGATACCTAGAAGAAACTTAATTACCAAATGCACGAAGTTGTAAATTTTAATAATGATACTAACTTATCTAAATCGGTTCAATGCAAGACTTATAGTGCTTTGATATTCTAGCACGACACAGGGAACCCATTGTATAAAGCCGAATCTTAAAGTAGGCCGTGCTGCAGTGGTTTCTTGCCGTCTCTTTTACGCTGCCATAGCACGATCCGAGACGGTAGTCGAGTCGCTCTATTTGAATTGTATTCTGCATGTTATGATGACCATTAAGTATTCTGTAAAGAATGATATATAAAAGTATTTCAAATCATATAAAAAGGAAGAGATGTGACGTACACAGTAAATGTGGGTACTCTGGGAGAATATCATTCGACTGCTGGCTGGCGAGCGGGGATGTTCTGTCTGTGTCCCACGTACCATTAATAGCTAGTTTTACTAGATGCATCCCGATAAATAACAGTACGTCCTACCGGACGTCACAAGTAAGAAATGAGAATTTAGCCATGATTGTTCTTCTTGATTTCAGCAGATTCAAACGTTGAATCTCGCATACACGGTGTTATTTTAGTTTAAATATTACATACATTTTCAATAGTAAACAACTTATGCTAGTGATGATCATAGAATTTAATTTTGGTCGTTGAACTTGGGCGTACACCCAAAAGACATACACCCTATTGTTTTAAAATTTTGCAAATATACAAATGCAGCTAAATTCTGAGCGAATATCAGCGGTAGTCAGGTTCAATCTTCAAGTTCGTAAATACTTTATCCTAGCCTTGTTTTTAACTATTAGTAATTCTTTTCCTCTTCATGGTTAAAAACCTGGACGTCATGATGAACACAGCCCAGCAAGTTTGTTTGCTATCATAATATTTTTGTCCCAACACAAGGAAGTTTTAAATAAAACGGTAAATGCCTACTAATATTTCTTTTGTCCAACCTAAAATAGGTATTGGTTCCAGTAACTAGGTGCTTGTAATGACGTTTATGGTCACTTACTCGTATGACGAAAATGTATTGCACTTTCACGCGGTGAGGCTAGTCACCCATAGTTAAAGATTCTTTTAACATATTATTTGAGAGTATCGTGGTTACTTAAACTATAAAAACACAAACTATAAATCCATATCACGGTGAGAACCGGTCATACTGTTTTCATAACAAGGATTCTTTAATTTTGAATCTTGCAGAACTTTGATATTTTGTCTGTTTGTCACTTGAGTCACTCACTAATTCCAAAACTACTGCTTTTCTTTTAGCGACATAAGTTTAAACAGGTTAAATTTAAATATTAATTTTATTCATGTACCTATCTAAGTATGTGGATATAGCATTAAAAGCTTGTTTTTTATAACAACCATGTTGTTTTACTTTCAAGTGCCATTTGTATATACTTTGCATGAAATACTACTCAGGTAAACTTTTTTTTTCTTTTTTTATTCTTGTACGCAAACCCATTTCTTAACTTGCTTTCACACTGCCGTGCACCTATTTCAATATGATGCAAAATCCTTAAGCTATTTATTAACTTGGCTGTCACACTGCCGTGTATGTTTCAGTACGATGCAAAATAAATTTGACTTTACTTTCTGTTATTCGTTAACTTGGCTGTCACACTTGGCTTCCGTGTAGGTACCTATTTCAGTAAAATGCAAAATAATTTTTACTTCACTTTCAGCTGTTTGTTAACTTGGCTGTCACACCGCCGTGCACCTATTTCAGTATGATGCTAAATATTTTTTTACTTCTCTTTCAGCTGTTTGTTAACTTGGCTGTCACACCGCCGTGCACCTATTTCAGTATAATGCAAAATAAATTTGACTTTACTTTCAGCTATTTGTTAACTTGGTTGTTACTGTTGGTGTAAAGCACCTTCATGGTTGACGCCACTATTAGCTGGCCGTTTTTATAAGTGTTTTATATATTTTGATAGATGTCTGTTATTGTCGTTCGATTTTTGTTCATCACACGGCTCTCATGCCTTTTGTATCTTTCCTAATAAACCAGCTTATTCTATACCATTGTGCATCGCTCTGCCCTTCCCCTGAACAAGGGTTATGGGCCCAGAGCTGGTAAAAAAATAGTAGTCGTAAAAATATTTGGTAAATTAGGTATAGTCGGATCCAAAAATGTCTTCGAGTATACGTATCCAAACATTGACAAGAGACAACTATGATACCTGGAAAGTGCAAGTGGAGGCTTTATTGATCAAAGGCGATTATTGGGAGTATGTTAGTGGTGAGAAGCCAAAGCCCAGCGACGGAGATGCCACTTTGTCAGCGTGGAAGGCAGCTGACAGAAAAGCTAAATCCGAGTTGATTTTATCGTTGGATCCAAGTGTTGTTCATCATGTAAAGAAGGTGGGAACTGCACGAGAAGTTTGGCTGAAATTGGAGAGTATGTTTGCGTCGAGAGGTCCTGCGAAAAAGGCAACGCTGTTGAAAAGGTTGATGTTGCAGAAGATGGGCGAAAATCAAAATGTAAGCGAACATCTCGATTCTTTCTTTGAAGCTGTAGATAAGCTTGAAGAGATGGGCATCCAAATCCATGATGATTTATTGGCAATCATGCTTTTGTATAGTCTGCCTTCTAGTTTTGAAAACTTTCGTTGCGCTATAGAGTCTAGGGACAACCTTCCTAAACCCGAACAACTTCGAGTAAAGATCGTCGAGGAGTATACCTCGAGAGGAAACGCTCAAGTTGAAGATATCGAAGGTGCTATGTATGTGGGTAGACGTCAGAAAAACGTGAATGGATCTGGAGCTGGAACAAGTAGTCAGAAGAAAGGGAACGGAACTGGAACGAATTTTAAGTATAAATGCTTTATATGTCATATATTTGGACACAAGGCATCGGACTGTAAAAAGAAGAAGAAAACTTCGGAAACTAGGTGCGCTGAAAGTTGCGCAGAACCAGATGGAACTGTAGAATGTGAAGCATTAACCATCAATCAAATTTCAGACTGCCTGGCTGTAGGAGCTAAGCGCCGTCAAGAATGGCTATTTGATAGCGGATGCAGTGCTCACATGTGCAACGACGCGGCAAGGTTTGAGGAGGTACTGCCTTCGAGCCAAAAGTTAAAGTTAGCCACTGAATCTTTTACAACCGTGCAAGGTAAGGGTACAGTTAAGATATTAGCATGCAATGACGACCGTACGCGCTTCATAAAATTTGAAGATACTTTACTAGTTCCCGACTTACGAAGTAATTTAATTTCAATCGCTAAGCTCACTGAACGAGGCTGTGTAGTCACTTTTAAGCGTGATGTAGCATACGCAGTCAAGGATGGCGAAGTAAAGCTGACCGCTGACCGGCGAGGTAATTTATATTACTTGAGGGAAATGGACGCTTCAGCGTCTGTGGTATCAGGAAGTAAGAATGTCGATCTGTAAAGATGGCATGAGCGTATGGGACATTTGAATGGAAGAGATCTTATGAAATTACTTAAGAAATCAGGTATTGACCCGGTAAATACTGATTGTGACTTGCGTGATTGTGATGTGTGTGCTAAAGGGAAAATGGTTTCGTTGCCTTTTGTGAAGTCCAGTGGACCCTGCAATGAGAAGTTGCGAATAATTTATTCTGATGTGGTAGGTCCCATGAGAGTTCAATCGAACGCGGGAAATAAATATTTTGTTACTTTTATTGACGACTGTACTCGTTGGTGTGAAGTCTTCATGCTAAAAAATAAAAGTGACGTATTGTCAAAGTTCAAGATTTTCAAGTGTCAGGTTGAAAATATGTCAAATAGGAAAATCAAATGTTTACAATCGGATAACGGTGGTGAATTTGTAAATAAAAATTTTGATTTATATTTACAAAGTGCGGGAATTACGAGACGACTAACAACGCCGCATACACCCCAAAGTAACGGAACAGCTGAACGTATGAATCGTTCATTGCTTGAAAAGGCAAGATGTATGCTTTTATCCTCGGGACTAGCCGCAAGTTTTTGGGCAGAAGCCGTTGCGACGGCGTGCTACATACGTAATAGGTGTCCATGTAGTAGCTTGAACGGTGAAATTCCCTATGAAAAATGGTTCGGGAGACCTGTGAATATCGAATATTTTAGATCGTTCGGTACAAAAGTACACGTCTTGAACAAAGAACCAGGAAAGGATAAGTTTGCACCAAGAAGTTCACTCGGCATTTTTGTTGGTTATCCAGCTGAATCTATTGGATATAAAGTGTGGATACCTGAAGACAGAAAAATAATAGTGTCGAGGGATGTTCGTTTTCAAGAAGGTAAGCTACCTGAAAATAATGATAATATTTTAAAAGAGTCACTCATTGAACCACACTGTGAAAAGAATAGTGATAAAAAGACTGTTGAAATAGAAATTCAAGCGGGACAGTCGGGTTCTTTGACGGGACAACCCTTAAGTGTAGAAATCTCATCAGAAAGGCCACCAGTTTTGCCATTGAGCGATGAAACAAGCGGTAGTACGTATACTAGTGGAGACGGTACTAGAGTTAGTAATGATAGTGATGGCAATGAGGCTTTAGAGAGGAATATCACTCTAAAAAGAGGTCCTGGAAGACCAAGAATTGAAAGAGGGCACGTCGGGCGTCCTCGAAAGCTGTATAATATGGTCGAGATTGAAGAAACTGAAAATAATGAAAGCGAAGCATCAACAGAGGAATACGCCGACACTGATGACTTTGCTGGAGTTATTGAGATCACGTTAAAGCAGGCCTTGAGTAGTGATGAAAAAGACAAATGGCAAGAAGCGATATTATCTGAGATAAGGAGCCTTGTAAAAAATAATACATGGAACATTGTGAAGAAGCCTCCTGATAGAAATGTCGTAGGTTGTCGATACGTACTGACAACAAAGTTAAACGTTGACAAAACAGAGAAAAAGAAGGCGAGATTAGTTGCGAAAGGGTATAGTCAGCGAGAAGGGCTGGATTATAATAAGACTTTTTCTCCAGTTGCGCGAATTGGAACTGTACGTCTGTTGGTTGCTTTAGCCGTTGAGATGGGAATGGACATAGACCAAATTGATATCAACACGGCATATTTAAACGGAGACTTAAACGAAGACATTTATATGAAGGTTCCAGAACTGTTGGAAGAAAGTCTAAAGAAACTAATCGAAATAGATAGTAAAAGTGAAACAGGAAAAAAGGCAATAAGAATGCTTGAAGAAATAAAAGCAGGTGGTGACACATGTCTTCTAAGGAAATCACTATACGGTCTCAAACAAGCTGGACGACAGTGGAATATTAAGCTGGATTCAAAGCTGAAAGAGATGGGGTTGAGACCTACTGTGAGTGAACCTTGCTTGTATCATAAACATACTAAAGATGGAGCTGATCTTTTTGTAGTTATCTATGTCGATGATATTTTGATCTGCTCGCAACGGAGAGATGTGATAGATAAGTTCAAACAAGAACTGGCCAAGAAATTTGAGTTAAAAGACTTTGGTCCTGCAACTTATTGTCTTGGGATAGATATAAAGAAAAGTGGTAATGGTTACTACTTGTCACAAGAAAAATATATTAAAGATATATTGAAAAGATTCAACATGGAAGACTGTAATCCTGTTCAGACTCCAATAGAGACAGGAAAACAAGTGATAAGTGAAGAGAAAAAGGTTGCAGAGAAATCTTTTCCTTATAGAGAACTGATCGGAGCACTCATGTATTTAAGTGTGGCAACTAGACCAGAGATTGCTAATGCTACGGCAAAACTTGCACAGTTTGCAGAAAATCCACAAGATACCCATTGGAAAGCTGCAAAGCGGATCTTGCGATATTTAAAAGGTACAATAACGCATGGTTTGTTATTTAAACCGACAGGGTTATGTATTCAGGGATATTCGGATGCAGACTGGGGTAGTTGTGTAATCGATAGACGATCATTTACTGGATATGTTTTTGTACTAGGTGGTGCAGCCATATCTTGGACTTCACAAAAGCAACGCATTGTTGCGACTTCTACGTGTGAGGCTGAGTTTGTGAGTTTGGCGGAAGCTATGAAAGAGGCTGTATACTTAAATAGTCTGCTGAAGGAGCTAGGTCTTCACACATTGTCTAAGGTAAGAATGCATGCTGATAACTTAAGTGCTATCTGCCTTGCTGAAGATCACGGTGTATTTCACGCAAAGAGCAAGCACATTGATATTAGACATTTCTTTATTAGAGATGTGCTGCGTGACAACAAAGCCATAACTTTGGAATATCTGGCGACTGACAAGATGTTGGCAGATATCCTCACCAAACCTTTGCCTCGTATAAGGCACGAGCTACTGACGGCTGCGTTAGGGCTGCGTGACGTTAAGCCATGAGTTGAGGGGGTGTGTTGGTGTAAAGCACCTTCATGGTTGACGCCACTATTAGCTGGCCGTTTTTATAAGTGTTTTATATATTTTGATAGATGTCTGTTATTGTCGTTCGATTTTTGTTCATCACACGGCTCTCATGCCTTTTGTATCTTTCCTAATAAACCAGCTTATTCTATACCATTGTGCATCGCTCTGCCCTTCCCCTGAACAGTTACACTGCCGTGTACCTATTTCAGTATGATGCAGAATAAATGTTACTTTACTTTGTGCTGTTTGTTCCAGCATTAGATGTCTAAATATCAGATTATTATTAAATAAGGAGGACAAAAGCCTAGGTTATCTTTCCTTTGAACAAATACTTAGCAGACTAAATACAAATACAAAAAAATACAAAATATTTATTTCATTAACCAGAAGTGTGCTTACCATCTAGTTGCCGAAGCCTCCTTTTAAGCTTTTTATGCCTGTGTCAGGAGGCTCCGCTCTTCCATAACCGACTACGTAGTTACAGTATACAACAAGTCAAGCTTGACAGATGGCCCGACTTTAGCCTCTACAACTAATGAAAAATAACAGTAACAGGCCCGATGTCAAGCCTACTTTGCTTGTATCTTAAATTCAAACAAGTCAAAATATAATTTATGACAAAAGAGAAAAAGGTAAGGTTAGATTATTACTGATTGAGTGGTGCGAGTGTGGGTGAGTGTGTGTGTATGTGTGGGTGAGGGTGTGTGTGGGGGTGTAGGTGTGTGTGCGTGGGGGTGTGTGCACTAAAGCAAGTTATTACTCAAGTATGGCATGAACAAGTTCATGCATACGTGCCTACGTGCGGGGTTGTTAAATTGAAGAGCAGATAGCCCTACGACAAGGTCTTGGGATCGGTCAGATGTATATACAACTTCCACTAGCTACTCATCAACTCAACAACCCTTCCGTCATGTCATATGACTTAGTTTCTATCCAACGAGTTAACAATTTTTTACACTCAGATAGCGATTTTGGATAAATTTGCAACTCTTTGTTTGTTAGATTATATAATTTAGCAGAGCGACTATTGAATTGCCTGCTTGCGAAAGTGGTGTTTGATCCTGGCACAATAGCCGCCAAATCACATCTTCTTCTACTCATGATACTGTTGTCAAAGGGAAGGGCCCTGTGTTTCCTTAACACAGCATGGACGATGTACAGTTTCCTAATCGTAAGTACGCTTGCCAGTTGATATAAGCTTTCCGTAGCAAATCTACGTTTTTTGAAATACATGACCTTTAGTAAACTTCGTTGAGCCCGTTCTAACTCTAGAAATTTTATTTTAGTTGCACCACCCCATATAGAGATACAGTAAATCAGTATGGACTGAACTAGTGCTATGTATATCTGCTTAAGGAGATCTTTCGCTTTGCACTTTGGATCAGCCACTACTTTTGGCACCACATGTCTTAGAGTTTTGAAAATCCATGTCAGCTTTCTGAGTCTTAATATAATATATTCGAGATGTGGATGCCAAGAGAGTCGCTGGTCCAAGAGGACTCCAAGATATTTGGTTTGGGCAACCTTCTGAATAACGAGGCAAGAACAGTTAGCTACACCGGTTATAGTTGTGCAATTGTGGATTTTGAAGTTGAAATCCTGCTTTGGTTGAGAAGCCTTATTGATGCTAAAGCAGATGTAATTGGTCTTCTCAGCTTTTAGCGTAAGTATGTTGTCAGTTAACCCTTTATTTATTTTCCGCATTCCTAGCTCTGCAGAATACATAACACTGTCCCATGTGTCCCCAGTGAACACGACGGCAGTGTCATCGGCATACGAGAATATCTTGGCATCCATTAATTGCATGCTACATAAATCATTAATATATATTAAGAATAGCGTTGGGCCAAGAATACTTCCCTGTGGTACGCCGTATGACACTTCCTCGTATTCACTGGTACAATCTACCAGTTTTACTTTTTGCTTTCTGTTCGACAGATAGTCACTAATGAGAAGAAGTGATGTACCTCTTATGCCAATTGCTTCCAGTTTGTGAATAAGAATGGGGAGAGAGACGGTGTCAAAAGCCTTTTTTAAGTCTAAAAATACAGATATACATTTTTTATGATTGTCAAGCTGCTGGACAACCAGGGGGCTAAGCGCGTTTACAGCATCCTCAGTAGAGTGACCTTGACGGAAACCGAATTGGGAATCTGAAAGTAATTTATATTTGTCCAAGAAGTTAAGTAATCTTTTATTTAAAAGTTTTTCCAAAATTTTTGATATGGCTGGTAACACAGATATAGGTCTGTAATTACTGACAACGTCTCTGTCCCCACTCTTATACACAGGGGTAACAGTAGCTAGTTTTAGTGAATCAGGAAAAACTCCTTTTTTGAAGCAGAGGTTAACGAAATGCGTGATGATTGGCACTAACTCGGTTTTAGCTAGTTTCAAGAAAGAGGTAGGGATACTATCCCAGCCCGGTGCACTATCAGACTTTAGGTTCATCAGAATGCTAGAAACCTCGCTTGGATCTGCTGGGAGGAGGACAAATGAGTTTGGAACATTAGTTAGAGTTTGTGGATAAGAATTTAGATTATTTGCTATGGGCTGGATTTTATGCGCGAGATCTTTACCAATATTTACGAAGTATCTGTTCACAAATTCAGCCGAGGCCTCTGGAGTTGATTTTAGGTTGGTAAGCTCCGTGTTTACATTATTAGAACTACTTGTGTATGTTATTTGTTTTATGTTTCTCCATAATAATTTATTATTATTTATAGACTTAGCTAAAATGTCCCTTTCGTATTTTCTTTTCATTTTTTTGATTAATTTATTGCAATAGTTTCTGTATCTAGTATATATTAGTTTATTAATTTCATTATACGGATCTTTGAGAACACTTTTCTGTAGTTTATTTCGATTTCGTATACATCTAAGGATTCCCGGAGTGATCCATGGTTTGATAATTCGAAATTTGGATGGGATTTTTGAAACTACTGTATTTTGCTTTATTTTTTGAGTTATTAGATAAATAAGTCGATTTATTACCTCCACTGGGTCGTCACAAAACAATAGCTCGGCAAGGTTTTCTGATTTTAAATTTTCTAGTGCTTGTTCAAAGTTAATTGTCTTTCTAGTTTTAGTAACAGAATATGACTTTTTAATTTTAGATAAAGATAAAAGGATGGTACGGTGATCCGTGGTGGAGGTGTGTAACACTGCAATATTTGCTGTTAGTCTCTTTATATTTAATTTTAACATGATATGATCAAGACAATTTATTTCTCTAGTTGATAAGGTATGCCCAGCAAGAATCCCATACATAGAGAGCATGTTTAGGTAACTAGTTCTGTTCTTTAATTCGTAATTCAATTCTTTCGACTTAAGTTTAATATTTATATTGATATCCCCAGCAATTATTATGTTCCTATTAGTCGAAATTAGCGTATCAAGTTGCCCAGATAGTGACTCAATAAAACCTTCGGCATTGTTATAAGAGGGTGACCTGTATATACCTAGTAATGTACTGTTAAATATATCTATTTGTAGGCAGGAGGCCTGGTCAAGTTGTATTTCCTTTATTTTGTGTCTAATATTTCTTTTAACATAAATGACTACACCATCGTTTTGATTTAATTGATAAGTAGTAAAATATGATTCGTAATTAGGAAGAATTGGTAACTGTTTATTAGAATTAAGCCAGCACTCTGTTAATAATATTACGTCGGGTTCAAAACTGAGGTTAGATAATGTGATAAGAAAGTCATCGAAATTACAATAAATGCTCCTAATGTTTTGGGTGATAAGCGTAAAATCATTTTTTTGTATATGGAGGAGATTCTTTAACTGGCTGGCATCACATTCAAATGAGCGCGCGATTTCAAACTAATCTATATCCCTAATAGTGTTTAGTGTGTCACACATTTATGTACCTGATAATAGTGAAACACGTTCCGAGAAAGTGTGGGCAATAATACGTCACAAGCATGGTCACAATCAGGGCTCCAGTACAAAAAGAATTGCTTACTAGAGTGATGTGAGTTCGCATAAATAATAGAGTAGGCTCGGTTGGATAAAAGCTGGTATGTATAGTATATGACATAACTTGCAAAATAATATAGTACAAGGGTGAGTGTATATTTGTGTAGGTATGTGTTGTGGTGTGTATTGGTATGTAGTTTGATATAGGTGTAGGTTTGTGTGTGTTTATGCGTGAGTGCACATCTTTGAGTTTTATGACACAGAAAATATACATTTTAATGTCAACCGTAAGAAAATCACAGTAAAAAGGGTCTAGATATAGTCATTCTTTCATCATTAGGTGATGGACTTGGCTTTCGCTGTTAATCATGATGACTGGGGAAAGTTCCGTTTCACGGACATATACTTTGCCGTATTTAGACCAGCAGAATCTGTAATTTTTGGACTTTTGGAGGTCGCGGGCAAGGAAATATAGTCGAGACGCCTTGGGAGTCAGGTGCTCGGACAGATAAATGGGTGTATCTTCCTGGATCTTAAGACCGAGATGTTTCGCTGCAAGTTTTGTATTGTTTTTTATGTTGAACTGCTTCGCCATAAGGAGTATCTCTTCTTTTTTCAGCACAGAGATAGTTTCAATAATTACCGGAGTATTTTGGTGGTCAGGTTTTTTGCTTCGGACTCTGTAGATATCCTTTATATCGTTTCTGGTCAATCCAGCATTGACGGTCTTAGAAAGACTGGTTACCATATCAATTAGGGTTTCCTTAGACTCATTGACCTGTTTTGGTACATTCTTCATCTCGAAGTTAGTTTTTCGGCTACTGACTTCCATATTTTCAAGTTTGCCCTCCAGGAAGATAATATACTGCCTGTCCTCCTTTGTATGGCCTTCTAGCGAAGTTAGTCGCTTATGCATCTCGGTATTTTGATCAGTAAGGAAGTCGATTTTGCTCTGAGTATCCAGGTTTGACTGTCTAATTTCCGTCAGGGTGCTATTCATGTTATTAAAATCACTCTTATGGGCGGCGGTTAAGTTTTCGAGACCACTATTCAGGCTGCTCAGTTCGCTCTTTTGGGTTGCAGAGAAATACGCCATTAGTTTTCTCATCTCATCCTTAAAATCTTGCAGTACGTTATCCAAGGGTGGGTTGTCTGGTTTTTGTTGATCTCCTCTAGGATCTGTGTTAACATACCCATGCGTGGTTTGGTTCATTTGACTTCCTTCCTCAAACGAGATAGACATGTCTGGGTCCGATAAATTTAAACTCTGTTGATCATCCATCGTGTACCAGGAACACAGAAGCGTCCAGAGAAGGTCGCCGCCCGCACTAATATGTGGCGCTGGAACTCAGTGGTGTACACTTCAATCCACAGCCAAAAGTTTTTCTACTAATTTAGTAGTATTTTTATGGTGATGGCAACAATTTAGATTAGGCAACACTGAATTATGTGTCAAGTTGAATGACGTCTATGTGTGTCAAGTTGAATGACGTCTTATAAGTCGCTCACTTCACTTTGTTTTGTTAAGAGATGTCTATTTATAGATCTAGATATATATATTTTTACACAGTTTTATCAAAACTATAAATATTATAAATAACTATCAAACTATAAATAACTATCATCACAGTGGAAGTCTTCCCAATAAATACCTACCAAGGTTTTGTTATAATTTTTGAAAATTAAAGCTAGATAGTAAAACTTTCTTAACGTCTACTGTAAATGCTGTATAGAGTCATATAAGTACCTACATCATCATTAACCAAAAAGATTGCTGATAAACACACCATAAATACTTTAAAAAGTAATTTTAAATTGCTGACTTTCACTAACTAAAGCATTTCATAATGTTTTTGGGTCAGTACTAACTAAGTCTGCCTGTGTAGGAAAACACAACACATCTTATTAATTCTTGCTTGCGGCTTCTAATACTTTGAATTACGATCATGTAAGTCTTTAGCCCACAAGGCCAAAGGTAATTTGCGAAGAACAAACAATCTACATCTTTGCTATTCTTTCAATAACATCGAATGCACAGGGTGTGGATGGTATTGATTCGGATATGGTCCTTTTAACTCTTCCCCATACACTACCGTTTATAACTGCAATCATAAACAAATCAATATCGTCTTCTATCTTTCCGATGTCTTGGAAGACAGGCCTTATTACACCTATTCCTAAAGTCAATGCTCCTCTATGTTATAAGGATCTCAGACCGATAAGTCTTCTACCTTATTTGTCAAAGATTTTAGAGCGAATAGTATTTTGGCAGCTATCGAAGTATCTAGAAGAGAACTCAATACTTCCAGATGTTCAATCAGGTTTCAGAAAAGGCCTCACTTGTATCAGAGGCTAGGAATCTGGGTATCATCATGGACAGTAAATTGCGGTTTGAGAATCATGTAGAGAGTATAGCTAGATCATGTTTCTACCGTCTTAAAGTGCTCTATAAGATCAGACACCTACTTACTGAAGATGTGAGGCTTAAAATCTGTGAGTCCCTTATTCTATCCAGACTTAACTACGGAGATGTAGTTATCGGATCCTGTCTGCTCTCTGTCTCTAAAAGGCTTATTCAACGTGTTCAAAACGCTTGCATTAGGTTTTGTTACAAGGTTCCTCCTAGAAGTTATATCACGCCTATATTAAATAAACACGGAATTTTAAACATGGAATCCAGGAGACAACTTCATTTTACTAATCTTATGCACTCAGTTGTCCGATTCAAAAGACCACCTTATTTATATGCCAAATTGAAATGGGCTACCTATACTTCCAATTCGCGATTTAAAAATAGTTTCTTGCTCGTGACTCCATTCCATAAAACCAGAGCTTTCGAGGGAAGTTTCCGGTACCAGGCTTCCAAATGCTGGAATAATCTTCCACCCCCACTTAGGAAACCTATGACTAAGTCAGTTTTTAAAAAGTATATAAAAAATATGCTGCTCGAAAAGCAAAGGATGTCCTGATACTGGACTTTAGTTTAGTGTTGTTGTTATTTAGTATTTTATATTTATTTTATTTTTAGTTATCGAGTACAATGACATTATTTATAAATCATTTCATAATGTATAAATACCTTCCTAATCGCATTATATGTATTTAATTATTACTATAGCATCATTACGTAATTGAATTTTATTTTCAATCACAAACCCCGCTGGGATCCAGCCGACGATTTTACTTGGTACGACTGAAAAACAGCGTCCGTCTCTTCGAGATGGACTTTTTGCTGAGTCGTTCACCTTTTCGCTATTGCGCCACCTTGCATACCTTAGTGCAGTTATTTAAGTTTCTTTTGTTTATGTGTTAACATATTGTTTTCTTTTATATGTATACTTTATTGTACTTTGGTTTGTAGTGTCACAATAGTTGAATAAATAGTTTTTCTTTCTTTTCTTTCTTTTCTATCTTACACACACGGCCTCTGAAGTAGAAACTTTAACTGCACTACCAGTAGGTAGATACCTACCTACCCTTATTATTATTACTTATCAATATCATAGTTGTTTTTAAAGTGTAACTTAATGGTAAAAATAAAATTTTTGTACATCACCATATTTGAAGTAGTACAGCAGGTTGGCCATCTCATGTTCCCGGCAATGGCATACTGTGCCAAATAGCAAGCTGCTGCTACTGACTGTCATGCCCAGGTCTGCGACAGTTGTAACACATCATGACTGATGCCCTTTTGCTCGTTCAAAGGTCTCGGTTGAGAGTGGTCGCCTTGGTGCGCGTTGTCTTCACTGTAATAGTAGGTATTTCTGACAACAAGGATTACCACAAAGTCTATATGCACAGAAAAAGCGCAGTCAAGATCCTTTTTTAATAAATTCCAGTCCAAGGAATCGTTTTTCAGTACCACTCGTGTGCATGTCGATTTTCGTCTTTTCTGGAGCCCAATCACACTGGAAAGAGTGGTACGTCAGTCAGGCCAATCCTCAATATCGACCTTCTTTTGTTTTTCTCACGTTATAGTGGTTTCTTTTTGGTTTCTTTCCTGACTCGTCCATGGCGCTCAAACAGGAACACAATCCACTTTGTTGGCGTGAGGCAGCAGTCCAAATCGCACTTCTGAGATATTACCGATCTCAGGAATTGTTTATCGATAAATAAAACTTTAATTTCACTTGGAACTTGGTTTTAATCACAATACTACTGTTTTTCACACAAACATACGGACTCCCGCCATTAAAGACAATATGACATTACTAGTGTTGTCAGTTAATCGTTTTATCGGTACGCTAGTGATGTGACAGTAAATATTTCTGTAACACTTATGTGAAATATTGTCCACATTTTTATCTGTTATTTATTTATAATTCGAATTACTTTAATGATACAATAGTAGATCCAGTTTGTATGCTAGCATGTTATATCCGTCAATTCTAGAATATCTAGATATTATTATAAGTTAATTTGCTTAAATCCGTCCAAAACCTAATCAAGTATAATCGTAATACCATACTGCGAGTCAATATAAGCACTTTTCCAGCAAATCTCAGACCAAAGAAACTCAGTATCAGTTTACTTTGCTCTTATCTTTGAATACGCAAAAGTCTAGGAACTAGGTAATCAAATGATGTTGAGATAAAATGAATACTACTTTCTTAAGTTTGCATATGAATTAAGCATTTGCAATTCAAAACTATGTTCATATAAACCTTTTTCAAAAACCTATTCACTTATATCAGTACGTCACTACCTGAGTGTTATTGCTTGCATGCAACATGTTCGCACTAACCTCTAAACTGCCTTGAAACTTGAAAGGCTGAAACCACTATACATTTTCTCTAACTTAAGTTATTATATGCTAGTAGTATCAGTTATATCAATTTAATTATTTATTTCATAATAATTTTTTTTATTGCGTTCATTATATAAAAATATTTTAGGTGTTCATTAAAATAATAATTATTTTAAATACTTTCGTTATGTGTGCAATTGAAACTCTGCTAATTTACTGATTTTGGTTGTGGTTGATTATAATACTTTCCTTTTTATTATGTACTTCTATAAAGCGCCCGAATCTGAATTTTAAATCATAATTCTTTCGTTTTAACTCTCCCACTCATTATTTAATTTATAAGTAAAAAAAATATTTTAAATGAACACTATCAAATTAAAATCGAAACCTGTAAATTATTGCGTTATCGCTGACATATTAGGTCATGTATGCGTGACGAATTGCGTTTTATGGCACAAATAAAATAAAACATTAAGAATAATAGTTCAACTCCCCCTCGATTAAAACACCATCACAGCATGAAAGTAAGATAGTTTTACATAAAAGTTTATTCGACCAAACAACTGAAAGAAAAATTTTTGAAATTTTGATTTGACCGTTATTTTTGTCAAATAAAAGTTAATTAGGAAAAATTTTGATCGTCTATTAAAATTTGATTATAGTAAACAACTTTGTAATTGTGCTGTTCATACAAAGCCACAAGCTACGTTGTGTTTAAATAAGTAAATTCAAGTTCCTCCGCTGCAAGCAAAATGCATTTTAAAAACGGAGATCCTGGTCACGGCACCACGTGTAACGGTCAGGTATATGACTCATGACACTTTCAGCTGTTTAGGTATTAAAGATAATTTTGTATACTTACTTCCGCTCAAAAGTCTGCATAGATCTAGATCACAGTTAGATAAAAAAAAAATCAATCGATTCAGACAGACAAGATTGAATGCTTTAATTTGTTGATTTGTTAAGTCTCCATTATATGAACAACTGACAAAAACATAGAATAATGTATTAGAATATTAATATGATATGATTGATAAATCTTAATTAGAAGACTGATTTTAACTTTATAAAAATATATCAAAATTGTGGTTTTATTAAGAGAAAATTATAAACAGAATTAATTGTAATCTTGTGTGTATTTGCAAAAAAAAAGATAATGTAGCGGACTTTAGTGCATTTTGATAGCACTAATGAGAAACTTTCTAGTTATTTGTAATTACTTGCAATTGTATGCATAAGATTTGAGAAAAATGAATCACTGCCCAACATTATCACCTTAAAACTACATATTTACATCTTTATGTAATTTATAGTCTATGAAAAATTACTTTACTAAGTTTCTAAAGCCTGATGTAGTTTAATCGGGAAGGTTAAACAAATACAAGTATTAAAATATAGGTGTCATGTGTACTAAGATCATCTGAGTTGAATTGCTCTAAATAAATTTGTTGACACAGAAGATTAAAGATTATTGCGTGATTAGACACATTTAATATGTTCAACTCAGATATCTAATTGCTAGAACTAGGTACTCACAAAGTATAGACACAAACCACTTTACAAAAATACAGTTGACTCTTCCCCCGTTAAAATCAGACTGCCCCGTCTCCCCAATCGTGTAGCGTCCTGGTTATTTAAATAATCACCCAAAAATCCCTAACTAAGCGAAAGGTTCCCTATTTTAAACTTTATTACAATGCTAACGTTATACAAAACTACAAAATGTTCTCCCATCAAAGATACACCTCTATGAACCGATACTATGTCTTAATTCTATGTTCGTAAAGCTTCTTCTTCGACGCAACGCGACTTCCAGTCGCGATCTGTGTTCCATTCGGCAGGCGCGTGCGCAGCTTTTGACGTAACCACTGCGTCGCAAGACATCGCCATGCGAACGCTATTGATCAGCGAAAGGTCAGGATTTGCATTGACGAGTGCGTAGCTACATATTTTGAGAAGGACACCCCTTAACGCAGACGACTTAGTCTTCCTGAAAAATAATAAAACCATGCGCAAGTACTTGTCTCATAATATGGTGTCATTCAGACGCACTGCGCTGAAATCACAAAGTCACACGTACAAAGTTTGAACTGACATAATCTGGAAGCTTAGACTTATGCATTGAAGCATTCAATATTAGATTCGTTCTTTGGATTGATAAGGGCCCATTATCAATCCAATACACGTTTAATTGCACTATGTTATTTATAATCAGCTTCCTTCCAAATTTGTCGTAAACTATCATAAACTACACAGAGATGGCATAAAATTTGCAATTCATCACAGCAACAAGTATTTGTCATTGCGTTACTTAGTTGTCTCGCTCGACCACATAATATTATGTTATTATTTTAGGACAAATTCGTGTCATTGAATTTCTAAGGGTGGGTTGTAAGGTTAAAACAAAAGATTTCAAAACGACAAAAACATCTTTGAACATTTGCTTTTAACTAATGCCCCGAGCGCTGTATGATTTCCTGTAAAAAGAATAATTTATGGGGGCCTACCCTATGTCCGTTTCAATACAATGGTTCTATACTACTTCTTAATCTACTAGGAATTTCACATCTTTTACCGAACACTAGTTCGTATGGCGTATATTTAGTAGCGGTATGGACAGTAGTATTGTAACAGAAACACCAAAAAGGTAGCCAGTTGATCCAAGTTTCTGGGTGTTTGTCACAATGTAAACGTAAAAATGCTGCTAAGTGTTTGTGTGAATTTTCTAGGTATCCAATAGACTGGTGGTGATACGAGTATGGTGTTGAATTTATTTTTTCTATACGTAGCAGTTTACAAACTTCTTCCATTGTTGATGATATAAATTCTGTTCCCCTGTCTGTAGCTATAGTCATTGGAATACCAAATCTGAGAATAAAATTGTTTACAAACGCTTTTGCAACTGTAACCGTTTCTTCATTTTTTAACGGGTATGCTTCAACAAATTTACTTAACTCACATTGCAATGTCAGTATGTTGACATTTTCATCCTCATCTCTGTCCAAAGGTCCTACTAAATCCATGTAAATTTTTTCTTGTGCTGCGTTAGAAGTTGTCGTTATCACCATTGGTTCTATTGTATTTCTAGAATATTCCATTTTTTGACACTTTTCACATTTCCTAACGTAATCTTTTACGTCTTTTTCCATTTCTGGCCAATAGTAACGTTGTTTTATGTAATTTATCATCCTACGTATTCCAGCATGTCCACTGGTGGGCAGTAGATGATAGTCATTAAGTATAAACTTTTTATCGTTAGTTTCTTGTATTCTTTCTACACCTCTTAAAATACACATCCTTGGACCGGTTCTACTTTGTATTTCTTTTATAAATTCCTCAGTAAATAATGCGTTATTTTTATTTGTAATTATACACATTTCGTCGACGTTTATTTTGGTACAAAAATCTCTTAATTTTAACACAAATTCGGCTAGCGAGAATTGTGATTTAAAATCAAGATTTACATATATTAGGTTTAGTTTAGTTTAGTTACATATATGAAATTGCCGTTTTGTATGGCGAATTTTAGGTAAACTCAATTTTCAGTACTAACATTTTTGAATTTTTCTTAGGAATCATAAATCCAATCTTTTTTATTTTTTTAAGCATTATTGGGAAGACATTAAGCTAACAGAAGCTTAAATTAGATTTTCGAAAAATATTATTTGTAAAAATATATAACAAATCTAATGAAAAATCGGACGACAATTAAGACGAACAATTTTCGAAACTTAAATTTTATATATCAAATTAAAATAAAAACTTTATTTTATGCATAAATTAATAACCTTGAAGTCACCTTTCAAATATAAGATAAATGAAAAAAATTGCATAAGTATTATAGGAATTATGATCTCATTAATCTGTAAGAAAATTTCGGCAATTTCATAGGTAAAGACCTATTATTACCTTCATACATACATAACATCACGCCTTGTTCTCTTCATCACCTGTTTCACCTTGCCTTGCGAAACGCTTTGACAGGCACTTCTTCAAGCGCTGGAATGCGTGCTCTTCAATCTTCTTGTCTATCCACTTGTTATGGCACTTTCTGTAGCTCCTATAGGCGAAAAACAGAGATCCTACTCCAACCACCACGAACAACGTGATCAGCAGCACATGGTTGACATAACCCGTGTGGGACGAGCTGGTGCTGGCGGCATTACCCGCTCCGTTTTGGGCGATGATCACCTCCTTATTCACTTCCTTTGATTGCTCCTTCCCCATCTTGAATTTTTGAATCACTGAACCAAAACTTGACCAAAACTGGTAATTTTCCACGCGCGTTATTATAACGTTGCAGTTCGTGAAACATTGTGCAATCCCGTTCGCTTTAACGAAGGCACACAGGAATCCGCTCCCGTCAGCAAAGGTGGCTCGCGGCCTGCACGGGCAGGGTCGCCATGTGGTGAGGTGCGGGGAGAGAGATAGAATTCAAACGACACGAGTATACTACAGCGATGACTCTTTATTACTGTCCTTATTGTAACAACATACATATACCTATATATCGCTACTTATACTATATTATATACCACAGTTACTTATTGTTAAAAAATCTAATTTTATTTCGAAAAAAATAGCAAATCCATCCAATCACCACCTCACAAAAAACCTGAATATCCTCCATTTGAAAGCCCTTGTCATATTTTTCCTTTTTAATTTTTTTGCTAATCTCCCTGACATTTCATAACCGCTCTCTAACCGCTATCTCGCCACCAACCAAATAGGTTTTTATATAAAAAAAATATTTTAGGGTTCTGCAACTGCACAGTACCCACTGCCGACAGCACTAAGTGCGTTGGCCCGACAAAACGGCCTGTTCGGGGGGGTTAAACCCAGTGGCCCTCCCGAGTTGAGGGGGGAAGTCCTCTAGACGGGGACGTTCTGCCATTGGTGGCAAAGGGCCACGACGCACGTCCGAAGATGGCCGGCTAGCAGCGCAGTAACTTTGTCGAGGGGCGATTGTCGCCTATAGACGTTTGGTGGAGGTGTGCGCCAATCCAAATTGCAGGGAGGCTCAACCATAGGTCCCCGATGCGCACTATCATACCCGCCCGAGTGGGGCTCCCTCTGATCAATAGGCCAACAACCGTTGGCGTTAGCGCACAACAAATTGAGGTGGTTGCCCCTACAATGCGAGCAAGGGCTCGCGCGAGTACAATCTCGCTGAAAGTGGTCACCCAAATAAGAAAAGCACCAATGGCGTGCTTTTACGATCCGTCGTCGGGAGCTCACATTGAGCGACTGGAATGACCTATAAGCTGTCGCGGTGTGGCCAGCTGCCTAACAATAACCGCAGGTGGGAGTGTTCTCTGTGGCGGAAAATCGAGGCGGGGGGTGCTTAACAAGGGGCATTCGTTTTGCGCGCGCCAAATCCCTATTTTGCCTCGCTTGTGGCTGGGCTACCTCGGGCGTGCCCATGTTGTCCGCATGCCTGCACTCGTCCTCCAAGAATTTCAGGAGGTCACCAAAAAGAGGCACGTGTGTGGCGTTGTCGCCACCATAGCGCTGTTCAAATAGAAGCCTTCAAATCGCCAGGTAGTTTGCCCAAAGCAATATGCAGCAATAAAAATGACCATTCATCAACGGGTAGCTTCAGGCTGCGTAGTGCGTTTACCGCTACCAATAACAGGTTCAAGAGGTCACTACGCAGACAAGACAAACGATTGACAGCGCGCAGATTCAAAATTTGACTCACATAAGTATCTGCAAGTCGCCTCAAATTTTGGTATCTTTTTTCCATAAGATCCCTAGCGATTTCATAATTATCATCGGTCACGAAAAGGTGCTGGATGAGCTCCCTGGCCTCGACTTGCGTCATTGACAATAAATAAACCAGCTTCTGTGCTGGTCGCAGATCCTTCCTTCCATTTACCATGCTATCGAACATGTTTTTATAACCGACCCAATTTCCCATGTGATCTTCAAATTTGGGCAGGTCCAATGTCGGTAAGCGACTCAATTATCCTTCAGGAGTGTTTACTTGTTCAAAATTGCCCTTTCCCTGTCGTGCCCGCTTAATTTCTGCAACATGTTGGGAGATGGCATCGTTAAATTCCAAAATTTGCTCAAAATCAGCATTAACGGTGTCTCGTTTTTCCTTCGAATATTCATCAGTTGACAATGGTTCAACAGCCTCTACGAAGTTTTCATATTCCTTGGATGCTCGATCCAAGCGTTTGGACAAATGAGCGAATCGTTCCAAAATTGCATCGTCTCGGTCAGTTCTCTCCACGAGTGCTACTGCCGAGGCAAACCACCATAAATCAGCCTTTATACATTTTACTGATGCTCTTACAGCCTTGAGTTCTGCCATCATGCAAAAAGCAACGAGAAAGTTTAAAAAGAACGGTGCAACAATTCAGGTTCACCAATGTTCACAATTTTGTGAGAGGTTAACAACTTAAGGTAACTTCAGATAAATTCAATAAATCAATATCAAAATAAATAAATCATTTAAAAATTTCTCCGTACAAGAAAAACTTAATTTTCAATTTTATGACAAAAAATAAGGTACAATTCCAAGAAACAAATATATGGTTGAATTCAGCAGGTTTCACGTTATTCTAAATAATTCAGAACAAAAAACATTTTACTCAACTAGAAAATTTTCAAAACGATCAGATTCAATATTTGTCTGCAACAACAATAGGCATGTCAAACAAATACCTCAAACTAATATGTTATATGAATTGCTTGAGTGACCAGTAGCTAGTTTCATATACAAGCCGACATTAAATATTTAATGTACCCTTAACTTTAATTGGCTGTTATGAAACACAATTTATAAATTATATCAACATTGCAAACAGATGAGTAATTAATCACTCAAGAATACTACAAAACACTACAAATTATTCATTGGTTCAAATCAATATATATTCTTTATTGCACAAAGTCACATACAGAAAGTTACATACAAAAGGACATTTACAAAGGCGGGCTTATCTCTAAAAGAGATTTCTTCCAGCCAACCCATGGTAGTGAGAGAGGGTGTTCATTAGCAGGACTCAGTAGTGCATTATTAAAATCCACAAAATCCAGATGTAATTATATAAAATAAATAAATGGTATAAAATAAACAAGTTAATAAAATATATTGATGATATAAGTATAAATATAATATATAAAAATATAAATACATACAAAAAATACATACATATAACAATACTTACATATAAATATAGATGTTGATCCCTTTCTACTGTCTTTAAATTGTTTTAAAAAGTCAGTAAAGACTAAATTATAGACATTTATTTACTTTAAGCTTTCTAAATTTTAGTTTAACTTAAGTATATTGTCACATTCTATGTACAAATTCTAATTATTAGGTACCGTGTTCTATTTAGCAATGCTCAAAAAATTATTTTTGTAATAGTATTCTTCTACATGAACCTCCAGGTCTACTTTTATATATATTTTTTGTTTATATCTACATATAATGACTGTATGTGTTCTAAATAAATAAATAAAATAAAATATAATAAATAAATACCTGTATAGATATATTCATATTAATACAGAAAGTTATGAAGATCAATTAACAATGATGACTACGAACACGAAGCAGTGATTTGTGAGAGAAGATGCTCTTTTACTCTTTTTTTAAAAGAGGCAATTGAGGGACTCTCCTGAATAGATTTGGGAAGACGATTCCAAAGTTGAGCAGCGCGGACAGAAAAAGAATGAAATAAGAAATTGTTGTTGCTCCTAGGTACCTCAAGCATTGTGGTGATACAGGGGCGCCTAGATCGAGTGGGAAGAGGAAGCAGTTGGAATCGGGCACGAAGGTAAGAAGGCGAGTGTGGGTCATTAAGGATATTAAAAAGGACAGATAGTATGTGCATATCTCGGCGAAGGCGGATAGGAAGCCATTTAAGCTGAGCACGAAAGTGTGAAACGCGGTCATATTTACGCAAACCAAAAATGAAACGTATCGCCAAGTTTTGAAGGCGCTCTAATTTATTCAGCAGCTCCTCAGTCACATCCAAATAACAGACGTCAGCGTAGTCGAGGATAGGTAAGAGTAGAGACTGCGCAAGCATAATTTTAGTATGGACAGGGAGAAAGTATTGGAGACGCTTGAGAGAGTGGAAAGTGTAATGCATGCGCCTGCTCACATCGTTGATGTGAGATGTCCAGGACATGTTGCAGTCCATGATCAGACCCAAGTTCTTTACTTTATTATTATAACAGATTTGGACACCAGAATAAAACAGATTTGGCAAAGAGTCCAAGTCTAACCTGGATCTGAGTCTACTGCTGCCTATAATGATTAATTGAGATTTGGCTGGATTGACTAGAAGGCCAAAAGACTTAGCCCACAATTGGACAGCAGCAAGATCTTCATTCAACATGTCAACAGTCCTGGACATCTCACTTAGCTCAGAATGCCGATATAGTTGTAAGTCACCTGCATACAGATGGAAGGGAGAAGAAATTACACGAGAAATGTTATTGATGAAAATAGAAAAAAGTAAGGGTGAGAGGACGCCGCCTTGAGGAACACCGGCAGTGAGATCAGACTAATCCGATGAAGCATCGTTAGTCTTCACACACTGCCGGCGACCGAAGAGAAAAGAATGAAACCAATCTATAACCATGGACGTTATATTAACAGCCCAAAGAGTGCCGAAGAGGATGTCAAAATCTACGGAATTGAAAGCACTGCTGAAATCTAACAGGGCCATCACGGTGAGCCTGGTGTTATCCATAGCACACCGGATGTCCTCTGTTATATTCAACAGCGCACCAACAGTACTATGAGAGGAACGGAAACCGGACTGGTAAGGACATAGGAGGTTATAGGAGGTTAAAAAAAGAGTATAGCTGTTTATGTACAACAGACTCTAGGACTTTGTAGAGGATGGGGAGTATGGATATGGGACTGTACTGGGAAAAGGAGGTTGGGTTCGAGGACTTAGGTAGTGGTATAGCGAAAGCCTTCTTCCACGCTGCTGAAAAGACATTGCGTGACAGCGAGAAATTAACAATGTGAGTGATTACTGGTGCAATGTCCTCCAGCACGGGAAGGATCATGTCGGGGCTTAGAGTGTCACTACCGACAGCTTTAGTGGAAATGGAGCGGACACTCTTCTTGATGGCATCAACTGATACTAGCTGGAATGAGAAAGGGCAACAGTCTGGAGGGGCAAGATTAGACAAGTAAGAAAGAGTAGCAGATTTAATCAGAGAGTCTAAAACGACAGGTGGATTAGAGAAGTGAAGGTTCAACGCGTTGAGATCCACGGTGCTTTGACAAGCTTCCGTGGTCTTTCCCACGCCCAAAGAACGTAAGAATCTCCAAACCTGGGTTTGACAGAGATCCTGAATAGTGGAGTGAATATAGCGACGTTTGGCATCCCTACACATTCTGTTGCAGATGTTACGAAGTTTTTTGTAAGCCGTAAAGTTTTCTTGCGAAGGATCTTTTTTGTGCCGAGCTTTCGCTCTGTCACGTTTTGCCATGGTTCTCCTGATTACCGGTGTCAACCAGGGAGCAGGAGCATGCTTCACACGAACTGGACGCACTGGTGCATGTAAATCGTATAGTTTAATGAGCTCGGTAGTCAAAGTCCCAACCATGTCATCGATGTTGTCTGACAACAGCACCGAGGACCAGTCAATGTTCTTCACATCCTCTCTCAAACGTTCCAGATCCATATGCTTGAAATTGCGCTGGTGAAGGACCTTGCCTTTAACCCTCGGAGGACGCACTTTGTAAGAAAGGAATACTAGATCATGGTGGGAGAAGGGAGCAGTCATTTGACCGTGAGAGAAAACTAGATTGGGGTTAGAGACAACAATCAAATCTATAAGGCCCACAATTTGGAAAATAGTGAAATTGGGTCTTTAAGGGAAGAATTTGGAGGTTAAGAGACGATGTTACAGCATGTAACTTGTCAGCTCTAATGTCACGTTTAAGTAGACAAGTGTTTAGGTCTCCCATTATTATTAAGTGGTCATAGATAGGTACGAAGTTCTCCAGTACACCTTCCAAGGAGCTGAAGTAGTCCACTTTATCATTGGGGCTGTAAAGGACACCAAGAAGTATTTTTTTGTGGTGAACTACGACCTCCAAAAAGAGATATTCTAAAGAACCTGCACTGTCCGACGGGGAGCAAGAAATTACACTGGCAGGTAAGCAGCTGCGAAGGTGGATACCAACGCCTCCACCACCTCGACCAGTGCGATCATTGCGGTAAAGTAGGTAACCTGGCAGGGAGCAGCTAGTAGATGGGAGTGTTGGTTTCAACCAGGTTTCAGAGACAAGAATGCAATCGACTACGCCAGCGCCAAAGGATGCGAGAAGATCGGAATAGTGAGATAAAATACTCTGAGCGTTGATATGCACCAAGGAAAGGAATTTAGAATTGTTGATAAAAGCTCTCGTTAGTTTTTCGTCAAGTGGATCAGCATCAGAAACAGAAGTGTTAGTACTACTCACAGCGCTTTTGTAGTCATCAGAAGAACAGGTATAGTATTCTTCCTTCTCGGACGCCGTGCCGAACGGTCGTGTGCAAGTGCCTCCGTGCTAAAGTTTCATAAATAAAACCAGTTTTGCGGTGTGTGAGTGAACGTGATAGCATCTACTCAGACTGGTAGCTATTCCTCCGTCTGCTAATTGTGTGAGCGAGACACGCAAACTGGTACTGCGCCGCGCTGAATACACCACCTGTACCTGTGAGTGTGAGAGTGACGTAGCGATAATATCAACTACTACGTGCTCCTGAGCAGGTTTCAAGCATAGTTGCCCGCCCGCTGGTAACGTTGTGTACGGGCTCCTCCCTTCGTAGAACATCGTTTGCCGTCGGCTCGCAACACATTTAGGCCTACACGAAATAAACATGTCACTTCAGAGGACTCCTACGAACAAACCATCGTCAATTGATCAATTAGCAAGGTCAAGGGAACTGCATGCATCTGATCCTCAGATTAATAAGTCATACGAAGACAGCCCTCCCCCTAACTTCGCTGCTCAAAGAAATAAGAGGCCTAGAGATGACGAGCTTTCATTTGCACATTTTAATACCTTCAAAGAGGAAATGAGAACGCTAATCACTGAACTTATTGGCGGCCAAAAGCAAGAATTATCTGAGATAACCAAAAATATCCAGGAGATTAGACAGCAATACTCCAGCATCGATTCCTCCGTTGCACATTTATCCGCACAAAATGAGATGCTACAAAAGAAGATTACCCACCTCGAAACAAAATCGTTACTGGATCATGAAAAGATCATTTCATTGGAAGATAAAATCGAGGACATGCAACGTTTCTCGCGTAAAACCTGTATTGAAATAAAAAATGTCCCGAAGTTAGCGCATGAATCTAGGGAGGACCTAATTAATTATGTTTTGTGCCTCGCGAAGTCCATCATGGTCGATATGAACAGTCAAGATATCTTCGACATTTTTCGAACAAATCCTAAATCCGAAACGGTGAAAAAGCCCACAATAATTGTCGAGCTGCGTTCAGCAATCCTACGAGCGGACTTTCTCAAAAAAGGAAAGGAATTCAATATCAAATACAAGACTCGACTTCAGGCCAAACACCTTGGTTTTACTTCCGACGAAGACTCGCCGATTTTTATCTCGGAGCAACTGACCTCTAAGGGGGCTCGCCTCTTCTTCCTGGCTCGCGACCTCGTCAGAACTGGCAAGTTTAAATATTGCTGGACCTCTTTTGGGAAAGTCCTCGTGAGGAAAGATGACGTCTCAAAAATAATCCAAATTGAATACGAAGCTCAAGTGCACCAACTCATGCAAGAAACATGACTATATAATATTCGTGAATTACTTATATTGCTTTCTCTGTTGATCTATGTACTTAACTTACTATTAAGATCCATTGCACACCTATCAAGGTGGTGCACTGAACCCCAATACATATCTCATCTGCCACTAAACTACTTAAATGGTATACATACCCCCACACACAAACACTCAACAAAGTCACACGTTGGCCTCTTAAAGTATATATTATGTACACAATCTTATACCGCATGCCTTTCAGTCTCGAATATACACCATACAACAAACCTCTATAATACGAACATAAAAAAAAAATTTCAACTACAAATATCTGTGCATACTACTACGCAAAACCCCTGGTTATGACTTTTTGCTCCTAATCCTAGGTTGTTATGGATAACAGCTTCTACATTTTGCAAGTAATAGACAAGTATTACATTGTGGTATCAATAGTTGGTAGGATACTGGACATAAATAACATGCTGAATAATATATACACCAATCCTTCAGCGTTAACTCAATATAAAGTCATAAATTTTATAAACCTTTTTGGAGTAGAAATTACTTTTTCAATAAATTTCCAACTTTCTATATTACTTTATTACTACTTCTTATTATTGACTTGGAATATATACAGAATTTATAAAAACCTATCTGGGACATATCTAGCTATTTTACAAAATTATAAATTCTCTAAAATACTTTTTACTGAGATCTATTACTACATTACGAAAGTAATAATTTTAACTTTAATTGGTATTCTAAGTGTAACAAAATTTTGTCAAATCCTTAACGACATGCAATCTCTTATAAACCAATACTTTCATTTCCACAAATCTAAATCTCATACCACACTCCTGGAAATAAGCTGTGCCCTACATACTCTAATAAATGGATGATCGCCTACAAACTATTCATGAAATAGACAAGATAAATATAGCAAGTTCCATTCAGTGTGATGACAGTGAACTAAAAAAATTCTATAAGCATAATAAATCCGACTTTACCATTATTTCTCAGAACATCAGAAGTGTTCTACGCAATTTCGATGACTTTCAAATAACCCTCTCAAATATTAATTTTAGTCCAGATGTTATTATTTTAACAGAATGTTGGATAAATATCAATAAAACCCTTCCGACACTTCAAAATTATAATACATTTGCGACCATTCAACAACACAATCAAAATGATGGTGTAGTTGTTTACCTAAAGGATTCCCTACAGACCAAAGTCAAAGAGATAAAATTAGTAGATGCATCCTGCCTACAAATTGATGTTTTCAATAATACTATACTCTGTATTTATCGCTCTCCATCGAATAGAAATTCAGAAAACTTTACAAATTCCTTATGTACTTACCTTGACGCTCTTAATTCGAAAAATAATATCATAATAGCTGGTGATATCAATATAAATCTAATCCCTAAACCTACAGAAAAATCTTATGAATATAAAAATAGAACTTATTACCTCAATATGCTATCAATTCTTGGAATTCTCCCCAGTCATACCCTTCCCACCCGAGGAGAAAGTTGTCTTGACCACTTTATGATAAAAATTAATGTTAAAAAGATCTCTGCTTTTATTGCTATCTTGCACACTACCACTACTGACCACTGTACTACATTCATGTCAATAGTAAAAACAAAGCTTAGACAAACTCCCTCTAAAACTTATACAACTATAGACTTTGATAAAGCATTAAAATATTTACAGGAACAAAACCTAGCTAGCTTACTCTTCTGCGAAGACCCTAATATAATTACTGACCTCCTTATTCAAAAGCTGACTGAATCAATTAAATTAAATACGAATACCACAAATATACCTAAGAGTAGACGTATTATCAAGCCATGGATCACTGTGGGCATTTTGAGGTGTATAAAAAACAGGAACAACCTACAGAAACAACTTCGACATGACCCTAATAATGAAATAAAAAAAATAACATACAGACGTTACAGAAATTTTTGTAATAATTTGTTAAAAAAACTAAAACGGAAGTATCACAGGCAGTTGCTTGCCAACTCTCTTAAAAGTAACAAAACTTTATGGAAGAATATAAAAAACATGACTTACACTAACAAAACCACTAAAACAAATCCGGAACTAAATAATCTAAAAGCAACTCAAGCAGAGTCGGCAAATTTTATAAATAGTTATTTTTCGAGTATTGGTCGGCAACTAGCTTGTGATATTCACTCGGCCCTAATTCCTAATGAACAAAGTAATTATCTTAAAAACCTACCTAATCAGCCTCATTCATTTGCCCTATTGGACACTGACCATGATGAGATCAATAATATAATAACATCCCTAAAATCTGATAGTGCCCCAGGGTGGGATAGTATATCCACTAGATATATAAAACATATAAAGCATGAATTAATACCCATTATAACACACCTGACTAACCTTTGTTTTAAACACGGTACTTTCCCCGACCCACTGAAAAAGGCTATAATCACACCGGTATATAAGGGTGGGGACAGAGACGACATCAACAACTATAGGCCTATTTCCATATTACTCGTTCTTTCGAAAATCCTAGAAAAATTGCTCAACAGTAGACTACTAAATTATTTATCTACTTTTAATATCCTATCTCCGTCACAATTCGGCTTCAGAAAAGGTTTATCAACCGAAGATGCGATAACCTCTCTAAGCACACTTATTTCGAAACAGCTTGACGATAAGAAAAAAAGTCTATGTATTTTCATAGATCTCAAAAAGGCCTTTGATACAGTCTCTGTCCCCATCCTTGTACGGAAATTAGAAAAAATTGGAATAAGAGGTACTCAACTCTCTTTATTCATGGACTATTTGACTAATAGAACACAGAAAGTTAAACTTGATCAGTGCACCAGTGAGGACGTTGGCGTGTCGTGCGGTGTACCTCAAGGTAGTGTATTAGGCCCAACGCTTTTCCTAATCTATATAAACGACCTCTGTAATATGTCCATTGAAAACGCCAATATCTTCTCGTACGCCGACGACACTGCCATTGTCTTCACTGGTCCGACCTGGGAAGCCACTAGAATTAGTGCTGAAAAAGGTATGGTTCAGGTTTCTGAATGGTTAAAACTCAATATTCTAACACTAAATACAAATAAAACAAATTATATTTGTTTTAGTATTTATAAAAACTCTCAACCAAATAATAACTTTGAAATAAAAATGCATACATGTAAAACTGCAAATAATAAAGATTGTAACTGCCCAACGATAGATAAAGTATCATATATTAAATACTTAGGTATTCTACTAGACCAGAGACTGTCCTGGCTACAACAAATTGAACAAGTAAATGGAAGGATAAGAAAGTTCATATGGATGTTCAAAACGTTAAGGCATGTAGTTCCAACTAATACAAATGAAACAGTAAATACTTCGAAAAATCTCCTCAATAAAATTTATATCGCATTAGTCCAGTCTATAATAACTTATTGTATTCCCATATGGGGTGGTGCTTCAAAAACGCACTTTCTAACAGTGGAACGAGGTCAAAGAGCCTTACTGAAGGTAATGTACTTCAAGAAACTCAGATACCCTACAGAGAGTCTATATAAAACATGTAACCTACTATCTGTTCGTAAATTATACATCTTACATATTACGTTAAAAACACATCAGAAAATAAAGTATGATCCCAACATGCAAAAAAAGAGGAGGAACGATATTGTAATGAGTTCTCATTCAATTAGAACAGCTTTTGCGAGCAATCAGTACACGTATAGATCAACCCGCTTATACAATAAAGTTAACAATAAAGTAGAGATATATACTAAAAACTATTATGAATGTAAATCGACTCTAGTAACTTGGCTAAAAAATATAAACTATGAAGAATGTGAGGATCTCTTAAAGACAATAACATGATATATACTACTACTTAATAGGCATTCACTCTGATTTACACTCGGACTCACACACGCACTCACACACACACACACATACACGCACTCACACACACGCACACATACACACACTATATAACTTCACTAGCACGCCTGCAATCATATATTTCCTTTACCCCTTACTGAAATGGTATTTTCTATACTCATACATACACAAAATATAACATTTAGTCAATTGTTACATATATAAGGTGTAATTTAATTAGACCCAAATATTGTTAGGGTTATCTCAAGCATCTAAATGAATACCATTGGTGTTATTTTTATTGATTTCTATTCGCTAGTTTTCGAGAAAAATCCCAAAAACAATACCACTAAAATTCGTAAAATGAACACTCTGTAGTGTCACGTGGCACCATCGATACATTCACACTAATAAAAAATATGAATGAAATGCAGTGAGCGGTGCGTAAACCCCGCCCTCTTTTTGTCCAACCGCCAACACACGCATGCGCACGCGCGACCGGCCCGGTGCATCGTGCCGCCGCCGCCGCGTGCGCCCGCCCGCCCGCCTTCAGTTGCTCTACTTACCTTGTGCATTACGCATACGTCTTATGGCCGCGATTGATATTTGGCAAAATGCCTTACGGTTTTACGAACCAAGAATACCAAAACATGGCAATATGTTACCATGAAGTCGGAGAAATAGTGACAAGTGCTGTAAATTTGTACCGATGAATGCACGTTCACTCGTGTAGGGATGTTCAACATCCATAACGCCCATTACTGATGTGACCACAACCCGCGAGTGATTCGTCCGGACCACTTCCAATACCGGATAAGTGTCAATGTGTGGGCTGGTGTGCTGAACGGGGTGTTATTAGGACCCTGGTTCCTCCCAAGACTAAATGGGGCGACGTTCCTGGACTTCCTGCAGCGTGTCCTCCCTGAGCTGCTGCTGAAAGTTCCGGTGTGGAAGCGCCGCTGGTTGTATTTCCAGCACGACGGCGCGCCGGCGCACTACGACCGGACGGTGCGGAATTACCTGACGCAGGAGTTCCAGGGGCGTTGGATCGGGCGCGGTGGTCCAATCGCCTGGCCAGCACGTTCGCCGGATCTCACGCCGCTAGATTTCCACGTCTGGGGTAGGGCCAAGGACCTTGTGTATGGCAATGACGGCCATACTATTCGCACCGAGGAGGAACTGCGCGCCCGCATTACCAGGGCTTTTAACTTCATGGCCAGTGAAACTGATGTTTTAAGTGAAGTGCGCAGACACAGCATTGACCGTGCAAGACAATGTATCCGACAAATAGGTGGTCACGTTCAACATTTTGATGTGGTGAAAACTAAAGTGACTCGTGTAAATAATTTTGTAAATAATCTTGTAAAACTGATTTAGTAGGTTACACTACAGTAAGTAACACGTAGGTAGGTATAGGATTTCAAATTAACTACAATTAGGTACCTACTTTCGTTACTTACGAAAATCAAGTTGTATTAATTTGACAGTCCAAAGCCTGAAAGTGTGATGGGAAGTTAAAGTTATGTCGATTTCATAGCTTCACCTTTGACAAATGCCGCCCGCACGTGTGCTACCGCGGTCAAAGCATGCCGACAGAGCCGCCGAGCCGCGGTCCCCTATTTGACTTTACTTGTTTCGAATAAATATTAATCAATCAACCGACGCTAAAAACTGTAATACCTACCTACCAGAGCTTGTCAATAAATAAATAGGTACCTACAAAATTGTTTTACTACGGTACAGTCAAGAGCACTTCAAGCTTGACACATTGGACTTTGTACCGTTCTTATTTCAATCGCCGGAGGAGCTAGAGTCGCGCTGCAAGTGTCAAGCTTGACACTGCTCTTGACAATACCTGCCTTCCACAAAAATCTAGATAATTAAATTACCTACTGACACGTTAGGTACAGTCCGCGCGACGAGTAAAAGCTGGACGGAGTCTGGACGGGAGTGGAGGGGGTATGTGCAGTAGTACCTATTTTGCTTGCAAATATTGCAACTGCGCATACCCCCTCCACTCCTCCCAGAGGCCTTAAGTAACTCGTCGCGCGGCCTGTAAGTAGGTACTTACACCTACTATTGATTGTCTAATTAAAAATGGAAATGCAATGTAAAATGAATGATACAAAACAACTGGGAGTCGTAAAAAGCGACTAAGGGATATCCAACTACGGGGGCTTATCGTACCTACCACACCATACTACGGTCACCAACCTCTGCCGACCATTGTGCCAGTCGCAACGCGGCGGCGTGGTGAATGTTGTAGGTAGTTATTTCCAAATGTATTTAGATAGATACCAGCTAAGCATTCTTTTATGTGAATATCTGCGTGGATTTTTTCGTCAACTTGTTCGATCCGATCTTGGTCCAGCTAGAACGAGTTGATAAAAGACAATGTTTCTGTTCCCGTGTCGTCCCACAATTTGTTTTTCTACTCTTCAGGTAAAGTTGATAAAAAGCTTAGGTAACCAAAGACAATCCATACCTCCTCATGCTTGTTCCGCTGATTCGATTTAGATAAAATTTGCTTTTACCCTGGGAAGGACATCTTTAGGTAGGTACCAGCTAAGCATTCATTTATGTGAAATTCTGCGTGGATTTTTTCGTCAACTTGTTCGATCCGATCTTGGTCCAGCTAGGACGACTTGATACCAGACAATGTTTCTGTTCCCGTGTCGTCCTACAATTTGTTTTTCTACTCTTCAGGTAAAATTTAAAAGAAAGCTTAGGTAACCAAAGACAATCAATACCTCCTCATGCTTGTTCCGCTGAACCGATTTAGATAAAATTTGCCTTTACCCTGGGAAGGACATATCTAGGTACATAGTACCTATCTATCCCGGAAATCTTCTATGGGAGTAAAAAGGGGTGTGGATGTTTGTATGGGAAATTATTTCTCAAGTAAGTGATATAAAACTCATCATAATTGTACTTTTGATAAGAAGTGAGGCAAGATTACCCTGGCCTCCGTACTGTAGCTAGCCGCCGTCTTGACCTGGAACGGTACGAGACGGTACCTGTCCAAGAGCTGATGTTGTTTATCCTCTGTTCTGTTCGTCCATGCGTGTGCCGGCGCAAGAATAGCACCAACCCTTTCTCCCCATGCATGTCGTAAAAGGCGACTTAGTCGCCGGCGGTATCAACCAGAGGGCGGGCAGTAGCGTGCTACCACCTTGCTGCTGCGGTCACTAATAAATAACAGCTGTCCGTTGTGCCAGCTGCAACGCTAATAAGCGTGGTAACATAAAACTCATCATAATTGTACTTTTGATAAGAAGTGAGGCAAGCTGCCCCTGGTCGATTCTGGTGCAAAGGTGCCCATGGTACCTGTCCAGGAAGTGTGCCAGCTGCAACGCTAATAAGCGTGGTGACTTTTGTTGTCGATGTAAAATTAATTGTAGAGCAACTAAGGGGGGTGTATTTTGAATTTTATCAACTCGTCCCAGATGGTCCTAGTTCGGATCGGACGAGTTGACCAATAACTTTTTATGGGATCTTATGATAATGATATCCTAGTTCCTTCTCATAAGTATGGTAGGTTAAGTAAACTGATGGACGTAGCAAAAACGGTGGTAAGTAGGTAGGTAAAGATTACCTACTCTGATACCGTCGTAAGAGCTTAATTGAGAGAAGTAGGAACCTACGAACTTTTCTAGTTTTAATTGGATTGAATTGAAAAATAGGTTCTTGAATATCTAGGTACAGCCAGGAGCAAGTCAAGCTTGACACGTTGGACTTTGTACGGGCTAATCATGATGAAACTATGAAGCTTGACTTGTTCTTGACTGTACCTAAGGTCCTTAACTATGGTCCTTAATCATGTACAGTCAACGACAGGTCAACCTTAACACTCGCAGTGTGACTCTAGCCCGAATGTCTATTGAAATAAGAACGGTACAAAGTCCAATGTGTCAAGCTTGATGTGCTCTTGACTGTACGTGCGCACGTAAGAAGAGGTATAGGACGCAACAGCTCGGGATTGCGGGCGAAAAGTAGGTAGGTATGACGTGCCATACATTTCGACCGCAAGTAGGTACAGTCAACGACAGGTCAAGCTTGACACTTGCAGTGCGACTCTAGCTCGTACGTCTATTGAAATAAAAACGGTACAAAGTCCAATGTGTCAGGCGTGATGTGCTCTTGACTGTACTTTACGTACGTATTATAGCAATAGGTACTTGTAAATTTGTTATGTACCTACAGCCTCTGTGGTCTAGTGTTAGAGTGCTTGGCTCTCGATCAGGAGGTTCTGGGTTCGTTTCCCGATGGGGACACTGTCAAACAAAAATATTTTTGTGCGACCAGCCCAGTTTGGTTAGGATATTGCAGGATGAATCACCCGATTGTCCGAAATGTTACATGATTGCTTCGGAGGGCACGTCAACCCGATGGTCCCGACTATTACCTATCTACGGATGTAGTCGTTAATGAGCCATGTCAGAGGCCTTTGGCATCTGGCGGTACCAGGGTTTGTGAGTACGGTCATCAACCTTGCAACCCACAACGATATGAATAAATGAATGAATTTGTTATGTAGGTACCTAACTACCTACTCCTCAGGCAAGTAGCTGCCTAGGTAGGTATGGCGGCTTAAGGGCCGATCACACCTGACTGAATTCACACACTAAGTCAGTTAGTCTCCTACGTAGGAAAGGAAGGTAGAAAGATGGAACTTAGTAAGTCACTGACTGAGTAAGCCGCATAGTAAGCAACGCAGAAAGGAACTTTAGTGAAGGGCCAATACGAATAGAACACCTCATCGTACGGAAAATATTAATAAGGGCTAATTTATGTTTTATAGAAAAACACTAGAATAACTACAAAAAAAACCACAGAATTACCGGTATACTAAAAAACAAACAAGGAATTAAAATAAGGTTGCACCAGTCAAGTAAACACAAAGAATTTGAGTGCTTTATTCATTCTTTAGCCGCTGGATGCGAGCAGCGCAGGACCGGTCGTCATGGAGATCTTTAGGGGAGGCCTATGTCCAGCAGTGGACGTCTTTCGGCTGATATGATGATGATGATGATTCATTCTTTTAGTTAGAATAAATTTTTCATTCAAAATCGTACGAAAAGCGAATAATGATTCCAATGAAAAATAACAATTGAATGATAAAAGATTATTTGGATAGTACTAAGTAGTACATTCGAATATTTCGATTGTTGCTTCTTGAAATAATTGTACATCACTATTAAGGAACATCAACATAGTAGGGATCATAGTCAGTTCACTAGTTGTGCTATACGTTAGTATACCTCTATATTTTCTGTGCTGGTACACTTTATAGCGCGACTGATATGTTCAGATACTTTGTATAAAGGCTTCTATGAGTATTTTTAATGACCTTAAAATAAATTGAAAAGCAAGCTAAAAACTCGTTTATACTTTTATATTTAGTAGTAGAAGTAGTTTTAGAATACGATTGTCTTACTTTATTGCAATTGAAATAATTATAATAGGGTAAAAATCAAAAAAAGTGACCAATTCGATGGCAAAATTTGTCCACTCCCGATATTTTGTAATAAAATCCATGTATACTATGTAAAAAGTACCTATTACAGTAGGATGGTATATTGTCTAACTATATTATACAGTTTTATTTATTATTTACTAGTATTTAACAAATTGTATATTTTTTTATCGAACCAAGTCGGACAACCTCCATACAAAATATTCTGTCCACTTCACGGGCGGGGTTACAAAAGACATCACAATAAATAAAGCGGATATAGTATAAAACTATTATTTAATTTTTTACATAGATTTAGTAAATTGCCATTCATTTTGGTAAATTGTTTATTATTTACAATTAAATTTTACATAAAATAGTGGGTTGAAAACCATGTCCACGATTTTGTTCCTTTTTGTTGGTAAATTTTGTAACGGAAGAATTTGGTAATAATTTGTAATTATGAAATAGCAACACTCAATTTCTAAAGAGCCAATGACAGGCAAGAAACGAACAAGCGACGGCCATTTTGATCTCGGGTCAAAACACGCACGTCCACGCGCGAGTGGTTTTCGACAATAAAAATTCAAGTTTGGATTCTTCCACTTTGTGTTGCTGATAAAACAAAGCAGGTAAGTGAGTACTTTTATTCCATTCATCATTTAGATAGCTTATTGTTGACCTTTATCGAAATGCGAGGCGGTTAGAACTCATTGACATACATGTTCGGTCTAAAAATTTTAAGTTAGCTGCAAAGTTTGGTGGGTTTTCCTTTTTCTAACAATTTTTCAGATTTTTTTATTCCGTTACAAAAAGGAAGCAACAAAAGGGAAGTAAAGCCGCATTCACATTGCAGATTTATAATGATTGCTACGTAATACTAATTGAATATATATTTATGTATAGTATTTATGTATAGTAGGTACTGTAATAATAATTTAGTATATATTCATATATTATATTAGTATGTATTTTTACATTATATTATTTGTATGGCTTACTTTATTAATTTATTTATAATTATTGAGTTATAAATAGGTTTTGTTCTTTTCTTCTTATGTCTCACTGCACTTTTGGTGTCTTGCTTATGAACACTCTCTTTCACTTCCATGGGTTGGCTGGAAGAAATCTTTTGTAAAGATAAGCCCGCCTTTGTAAATGTCATGTCATGCCGCCTTTGTACGTAAATTTATATTTGATAATTGTGCAATAAAGAATTTATATACTTATAGATACAGAAATACTATATTCTTCAACAAACATGTATGTCCAATTGCCTGTCCTTTAATAATCAGTTCGTTTCTGTCGTCAGTCATCCGTGATAAAAGTAAACAGATAATTATGTACATTGTGATAAAGCCCTTATACTTCCTTTTTGTTTCCTTTTTGTAACTTTTTTCATTTTTGTCACATTATCCTTTTTGTTTCCTTTTTGTCGAATTGGTCACTTTTTTTGATTTTTACCCAATATTATTATTATTGTAAAGGGGGCCCAAATGGGTAGGTCAAAGTTTTTAATTGTCAGTACTAAGTCAAGTTAGGTATCATATGAAAGTGCTTCACTTGTACATTCCAAAATAGTTCTTTATATTTTTAACGACTCTTAGTTTTCCAGTTATGATGAAAAAAGTTTTAAAAAATTATCCCTTCCTTATCCCCGAAGTTTTCCGAAGAAAAAATCTGAATTAATTAAAGTCCATAGAGGTTTATGTGAATAATTCAGAAAAAAAACTATCTCTCTAAGTAGCACAGTTTTTTGGAAATTTGCAACAAATCTTTACAAACAAATTTAGTTTTGCGGTCCTTACAATGGACCTTATTGCTTCTAAAAATACTATAGGTAGGTATATCGGAACCCTCGATGCGCGAATCCGACTCGCACTTTAACATTTTTTTTTGTTGTGTATAGATGTATGTATGGTGAAAATCGTTAATTTTTCATGGTATGAGTCCATTGATGAAGTTTTCAGGAGATTATTTGACACCTTGTACTTGTCCGTAATTTTGTTAGACTTCCTTAAAAGAGATACTTTGTAATCCTGACAAAATTTTCAATTCATGTCTAAATCAGTTGTCCCTTTCATAAAAAAATGTATAGGATCAAAACTGTTTAGTTTTCGCGTCGAGTCGGAAGCAACAGTAGTGTGCGTATGATCGAACACACACTTGCGCGCAGTCCACGCGGAGTCGTAGTGCGTCATTTCACCCGAGACGCGTTCTCACCCGCTCGGAGGAAACGACACCTTTTAAAAAACTGTGTTTTGAATGGAACTTTTTTCTCTCAAGGTATTTTTAATGAACTCTACTAATATAGCTCAGCGCAACGATTGTATAACGGAGGGTTACTGGAGGGGAAGCGAGGGGCGACAGGGAACAGCTCTTCAAGTTTGTATACTCAACAGCACGTCAGTAGAAACACTTTAGACTTACTCGTAATGACATGGTGGTAGAAACTATCATCCGCACATCACTTATTATCCGAAAATCACTCATCATCCACTCATCATCATTCATCCACTCATCCACGCATCACTCATCATCCACTTATCATCATTCATTCACTGATCAACTATCATCCGCGCATCACTCATTATCATTGATCCACTCATCAACTATCATCCGCGCATCACTTATCATCCGCTCATCATCATTCATCCACTGATCAACTATCATCCGCGCATCACTTACCATCCGAAAATCACTCATCATCCACTCATCATCATAATTCATCCACTCAACCACACATCACTCATCATCCACTGATCAACTATCATACGCGCATCACTTATCATCCGAAAATCACTCATCATCCGCTCATCATCATCATTCATCCACTCATTAACTATCATCCGCGCATCACTCATCATCATTGATCCACTCATCAACTATCATCCGCGCATCACTCATCATCCGCTCATCATCATTCATCCACTGATCAACTATCATCCGCGCATCACTTATCATCCAAAAATCACTCATCATCCGCTCATCATCATCAGTCATCCACTCATTCACGCATCACTCATCATCCGCTCATCATCGTTCATCCACTCATTAACTATCATCCGCGCATCACTCATCATCCACTTATCATCATTTATCCACTGATCAACTATCATCCACGCATCACTCATCATCATTGATCCACTCATCAACTATAATCCGCGTGTCACTCATCATCCTTTCATCATCATCAATCATCCAGTCATCAACTATCATTCTGCCTAAGTTTGGCGCCGTTTGCTTTAAAAAAAATAATCCATTTAAATCCGTGCCATCGCTGCACATTTCGTTGATTTTGTGATCGAAAGATCGAAGGACACATACTAACGATCAAAAGGCAGTCTTATTTCGGAAAGCCATGCCATGGAAATCCGTCTCAAGAGGAAAATCTAACAGACCTGACGAAATAATGTAGCCTGTTTCCTGCCTAAGTTTGGTGCCGTTTGCTTCTTTTAAAAAAGTAGTCCATTTAAATCCGTGCCATCGTTGTACATTTCGTTATTTTTGTGATCGAAAGATCAAAGGACACATACTAACGATCAAAAGGCAGTCTTATTTCGGAAAGCCATGCCATGGAAATCCGTCTCAAGAGGAAAATCTAACAGACCTGACGAAATAATGTAGCCTGTTTCCTGCCTAAGTTTGGCGCCGTTTGCTTCTTTTAAAAAAGTAATCCATTTAAATCTGTGCCATCGTTGTACATTTCATTGTTTTTGTGATCAAAAGATCAAAGGATACATACTAACGATCAAAAGGCAGTCTTATTTCGGAAAGCCATGCCATGGAAATCCGTCTTAAGAGGAAAATCTAACAGACCTGACGAAATAATGTAGCCTGTTTCCTGCATAAGTTTGGCGCCGTTTGCTTCTTTTAAAAAAGTAATCCATTTAAATCCGTGCCATCGTTGTACATTTCGTTGTTTTTGTGATCGAAAGATCAAAGGACAGACACTAACAATCAAAAGGCAGTTTTATTTCGGAAAGCCATGCCATGGAAATCCGTCTTAAGAGGAAAATCTAACAGACCTGACGAAATAATGTAGGCTTTTTCCTGCCTAAGTTTGGCGCCGTTTGCTTCTTTTAAAAACGTAATCCATTTAAATCCGTGCCATCGTTGTACATTTCGTTGTTTTTGTGATCGAAAGATCAAAGGACACATACTAACGATCAAAAGGTAGTCTTATTTCGAAAATCCATGCCATGGAAATCCGTCTCAAGAGGAAAATCTAACAGATCTGACGAAATAATGTAGCCTGTTTTCTGCCTAAGTTTGGCGCCGTTTGCTTCTTTTAAAAAAGTAATCCATTTAAATCTGTGCCATCGTTGTACATTTCATTGTTTTTGTGATCAAAAGATCAAAGGATACATACTAACGATCAAAAGGCAGTCTTATTTCGGAAAGCCATGCCATGGAAATCCGTCTCAAGAGGAAAATCTAACAGACCTGACGAAATAATGTAGCCTGTTTCCTGCATAAGTTTGGCGCCGTTTGCTTCTTTTTAAAAAGTAATCCATTTAAATCCGTGCCATCGTTGTACATTTCGTTGTTTTTGTGATCGAAAGATCAAAGGACAGACACTAACAATCAAAAGGCAGTTTTATTTCGGAAAGCCATGCCATGGAAATCCGTCTTAAGAGGAAAATCTAACAGACCTGACGAAATAATGTAGGCTTTTTCCTGCCTAAGTTTGGCGCCGTTTGCTTCTTTTAAAAAAGTAATCCATTTAAATCCGTGCCATCGTTGTACATTTCGTTGTTTTTGTGATCGAAAGATCAAAGGACACATACTAACGATCAAAAGGTAGTCTTATTTCGAAAATCCATGCCATGGAAATCCGTCTCAAGAGGAAAATCTAACAGATCTGACGAAATAATGTAGCAAGCAGCACGTTCAAGTTTCCGATCATCGACCCTAAACAGCTCTACCAATTCCGACCACTGCCGATTACCCATCATCTACCGGTCACCCATAATCTACCATTGACTCGTCTTCCGCCGGTCACCCATCAATATCATCCACCGGTCGCCCATCTTCGTCCGGACATCAATCACGTACCGAAAATCTATTACTCTGATAACCCTTCTGACCCATCATCTACCTATCTTCCTCCGCCTACCCTTCATCACCAGTCAACCATCACAAAACAAAACTACCTAGGTATGGTATATAAGTAGGTACTTACTTGGTTAAAGGAATAGATATTTTTTGAATTTTTGACGGGATACATAATATTTATCTTTGCGCTTCCCCATTTCTCTAAAACAAACACTTTACGAGTATAAATACAAGGAAAGAAATATCTTACTTTAGAAAATAGTAAAAAACAAAGTTACCTTGTTACACTATGAAAGCAGAGAATGTGTATACGTTGAAACGCGATCCATAATTTTGGCGCGTCGCGGTGCAAACTGACGTGGTCTCACTTCGAGCTCTTGTGGGTATCGGCCGCGTGTCAGAGCTATTTATTAGACTTCGCGCGGTCATACTAAAAATGTATGGCGTAATCGTAATGGTTTTAAAAAAAATCATATTAAATATGTAAGCAATATTAAACCGTGATTGCCGTTTTGGTAGTTTTTACGTGGTGCAGTCTTAAGTAAAATATTTTCGGCCAACGATATTTTTACAGTAACAAAATGCTGAAGTCAATTCTTTTTATCTAGAAGTTTATTGATCTTATTTGGATTTTTTTTTTCTGTATGTAAGTTTATTTATTGTTTGCCATAGTTTCTCATTATCTTTTGGATATGGTTTTAAAAGACCTCGACTAACAATGAATACTTTCGGGCGAAATGACCATCCGGGCGAACTCGCCTCGGAGGAAATGACCACCAAAAAATGACATCGGAACATAGTAAGCCACTTAGTAAGGAGGTTTAGTGATGGGCAAATGCGAATGATTGACTCGAATCGAACAACTTGTCGAACAAAAAATAATGGCCTAACTGATGGTATACTTTTTTACTTAAAACAAGCGCTCCTACTAGAAAAACAATTAAAGACCGCTATATTCAAAACTAACAGTGTTGCACTAGTCAAGTATTCTACACGGACACATCTGACTCCGTCGCGCTTTAACTGGCGATTGATTGAGTACCTAACCAAACCGTAAATTTTGAAAATTATTGAATCAGTGTTGCTGCGATAACGAGATCGATGGTTGAATTTTAAAAATACAGTAACTCTACCGAATATTCCTATAGAAAATATCGAGAATATCGAATTCTTAAAAGTACCGGTAATAATCGATACTAAATAACCGACCAAGTTCGTACTTCGTGTCAAGCCACGCGCAGTGTAGAGTAAAGGAGTGATCACACCTAGCTGAATTCAAAGAATAATTCGGCATACATTGCTCGTTGAAGTAAGGATATTTCAATTAACATAACCAAGCCTCCCAGCAATGTATGCCGAATTAGTCTTTGAATTCAGCTAGGTGTGATCACTCCTGTACCTAGTTCTTTTTACGGTTTTTTTTGTCGCAAAGCAGGTTTATTAACTCTACTGAACAGTCGTATAGAAAATATCTGAACCTTTTTCAAGTATCGATGGTAATCTATAGTGAATTTTTGATTTTTTTTTTAGTACTTTTTATTACACCATGAATAATAATTATTTTTTATCGACAAGTTGTTCATCATCATTCGCAAAATTTACCCATCACTAAACTTCCTAAGTTCTTTACATGAAGGGAGTAAGGAGGTTTAGTGATGTCCGAGTGCGAATGATTAATTTTAATTTAATTCCGTGTTCGCATCGAAATTAAATTGACCAATACATGGTCTAAGGGACTGGTTTCCGAAAACTGAAAGGGCGTGTTCAGTCAAGGTAACTGAATAATTTTCAGTAAATAAAACTTTCAGAAAATATTAAAATAATCTTCTTTTCCACAAAAAAGCCACGATCACACCTAGCAGAATTCAAAGACTAATTCGGGATACATTGCTCGTTGAAGTAAGGATATTGCAATAACACAACCAAGCCTCCCAGCAATGTATGCCGAATTAGTCTTTGTATCCAGCTAGATGTGATCGTGGCTAAACTGTCCATTTGCAATTTTATATGAAGAGTATTGAAGAGGCTGATAGTTTTATTTACTGAAAGTTGTTCAGTTACGGTGAATGACTATGTGCACCTGCAAGACTAGAAAAAGAGAAAAAATGCATCCACTTCATTTACCACAGCCATTGTTTTTGTTTGATCATAAATACTCTCATTCATAAGATTTGGCACGACAATGTTCAGGTCTCATTTGTCCATTTAAGGTAAATAAAAATAAAAACATCACGGAAATGTATTGTCAGCCTATTAAAGCCACGATCACATCTAGCTGGATTCAAAGACTAATTCGGCATACATTGCTGGGAGGCTTGGTTATGTTATTGCATTATCCTTACTTCAACGAGCAATGTATGCCGAATTAGTCTTTGAATCCAGCTAGCTGTGATCACTCCTTGACTCAACCGAACAGTCGTATACAATTTTTTTATAGTGATTTTTTTAAGTTTATTATTAGTACTTATTATTAAACCAAGATAATGCTTTATTTTTATTTTGCATGGACAAGTTGTTCGATTCGAATTAATCATTCGCAAAATTTTCACATCACTAAACCTTCTAACTCCTTTACTTGAAGGGACTTAGCATGTTTAGTGATGTCCAAGTGCGAATGATTAATTCAACATATCGAACAAAAATATACTTATATTAAAAAAAACGGTCAAGTGCGAGGCAGACTCTCGCTTCGAGGGATTCGATATTCCTGTAGTATTTTTAAAAGCAATAAAAGCCCATCTTTAAGACCGCAAATAAGTTTGTCTGTAATTTTTTCTTCTTTCAATTATCGGTTGTATTTGTCTTGAGGTTGTATCAGCCATTTTTTAACAATCGATAGCATTTTATTGTACAATAATTATTTTCGATAAGGCTATTCAACAAAGTTACTGTATTTCAAGATTAACTACCGACAGCAAAACTATCGCTATCGGAACATCACTATTCAGCAACTGTATTAGTAGGCACTTTTTATACTTAGCTTCCTAGCTAGAACTCTGAATTCACAAACGTCTTTTTCAACGTAGCCTCCTAGGTAGATTTCTTATTCAGTCGTCAAATTCAAGCAGGTGTAATCGCGGCTTTAAGGGCCGATCACACCTGACTGAATTCACACACTAAGTCAGTTAGTCTCCTACGTAGGAAAGGAAGGTAGAAAGATGGAACTAAGTAAGTCACTAACTGAGTAAGCCGCATAGTAAGCAACGCAGTAAGGAACTTTAGTGAAGGGCCAATACGAATAGAACACCTCATCGTACGGAAAATATTAATAAGGGCTAATTTATGTTGTATAGAAAAACACTAGAATAACTACAAAAAAAAACCACAGAATTACCGGTATACTAAAAAACAAACAAGGAATTAAAATTAGGTTGCACCAGTCAAGTAAACACAAAGAATTTGAGTGCTTTATTCATTCTTTTAGTTAGAATAATTTTTTCATTCAAAATCGTACTAAAAGGGAATAATGATTCCAATGAAAAATAACAATTGAATGATAAAAGATTATTTGGATACAAGTAGTACATTCGAATATTTCGATTGTTGCTTCTTGAAATAATTGTACATCACTATTAAGGAACATCAACATAGTAGGGATCATTCACTAGTTGTGCTATACGTTAGTATACCTCTATATTTTCTGTGCTGGTACACTTTATAGCGCGACTTATATGTTCAGATACTTTGTATAAAGGCTTCTATGAGTATTTTTAATGACCTTAAAATAAATTGAAAAGCAAGCTAAAAACTCGTTTATACTTTTATATTTAGTAGTAGAAGTAGTTTTAGAATACGATTGTCTTACTTGCAATTGAAATAATTATAATATTATTATTATTGTAAAGGGGGCCCAAATGGGTAGGTCAAAATTTTTAACTGTCAGTACTAAGTCAAGTTAGGTATCATATGAAAGTGCTTCACTTGTACATTCCAAAATAGTTCTTTATATTTTTAACGACTCTTAGTTTTCAAGTTATGATGCAAAAAGTTAAAAAAAATACCTTCCCCCCTTCCTTATCCCCGAAGTTTTCCGAAGAAAAAATCTGAAATAATTAAAGTCCATAGAGGTTTATGTGAATAATTCAGGAAAAAAACAATATCTCTAAGTAGCACAGTTTTATGGAAATTTGCAACAAATCTTTACAAACAAATTTAGTTTTGCGGTCCTTACAATGGACCTTATTGCTTCTAAAAATACTATAGGTAGGTATATCGGAACCCTCGATGCGCGAGTCCGACTCGCACTTTAACATTATTTTTTGCTGTGTTTAGATGTATGTATGGTGAAAATCGTTAATTTTTCATGGTATGAGTCCATTGATGAAGTTTTCAGGAGATTGTTTGACACCTTGTACTTGTCCGTAATTTTGTTAGACTTCCTTAAAAGAGATACTTTGTAATCCTGACAAAATTTTCAATTCATGTCTAAATCAGTTGTCCCTTTCATAAAAAAATGTATAGGATCAAAACTGTTTAGTTTTCGCGTCGAGTCGGAAGCAACAGTGTGCGTATGATCGAACACACACATGCGCGCAGTCCACGCGGAGTCGCAGTGCGTCATTTCACCCGAGACGCGTTCTCGCCCGCTCGGAGGAAACGACACCTTTTAAAAAACTGTGTTATGAATGGAACTTTTTTCTCTCAAGGTATTTTTAATGAACTCTACTAATATAGCTCAGCGCAACGATTGTATAACGGAGGGTTACTCGAGGGGAAGCGAGGGGCGACAGGGAACAGCTCTTCAAGTTTGTATACTCAACAGCACGTCAGTAGAAACACTTTAGACTTACTCGTAATGACATGGTGGTAGAAACTATCATCCGCACATCACTTATCATCATTGATCCACTCATCATCCTTTCATCATCATCATTCATCCAGTCATCAACTATCATCCTGCCTAAGTTTGGCGCCGCTTACTTCTTTTAAAAAAATAATCCATTTAAATCCGTGCCATCGCTGTACATTTTGTTGTTTTTGTGACCGAAAGATCGAAGGACACATACTAACGACCAAAAGGCAGTCTTATTTCGGAAAGCCATGCCATGGAAATCCGTCTAAAGAGGAAAATCTAACAGACCTGACGAAATAATGTAGCCTGTTTCCTGCCTAAGTTTGGCGCCGTTTGCTTCTTTTAAAAAAGTAATCCATTTAAATCCGTGCCATTGTTGTACATTTCGTTGTTTTTGTGATCGAAAGATCAAAGGACACATACTAACGATCAAAAGGCAGTCTTATTTCGGAAAGCCATGCCATGGAAATCCGTCTAAAGAGGAAAATCTAACAGACCTGACGAAAAAATGTAGCCTGTTTCCTGCCTAAGTTTGCTTCTTTTAAAAAAATAATCCATTTAAATCTGTGCCATCGTTGTACATTTCGTTGTTTTTGTGATCAAAAGATCAAAGGACACATACTAAAGATTTATTTATTTTATTTATTATTTATACTAACGATCAAAAGGCAGTCTTATTTCGGAAAGCCATGCCATGGAAATCTGTCTCAAGAGGAAAATCTAACAGACCTGATGAAATAATGTAGCCTGTTTCCTGCCTAAGTTTGGCGCCGTTTGCTTCTTTTAAAAAAGTAATCCATTTAAATCCGTGCCATCGTTGTACATTTCGTTGTTTTTGTGATCGAAAGATCAAAGGACACATACTAACGATCAAAAGGCAGTCTTATTTCGAAAAGCCATGCCATGGAAATCCGTCTCAAGAGGAAAATCTAACAGACCTGACGAAATAATGTAGCAAGCAGCACGTTCAAGTTTCCGATCATCGACCCTAAACAGCTCTACCTATTCCGACCACTGCCGATTACCCATCATCTACCGGTCACCCATCATCTACCATTGACTCGTCTTCCGCCGGTCACCCATCAATATCATCCACCGGTCACCCATCTTCGTCCGGACATCAATCACGTACCGAAAATCTATTACTCTGATAACCCTTCTGACCGATCACCCATCATCTACCTATCTTCCTCCGCCTACCCTTCATCACCAGTCACCCATCACAAAACAAAACTACCTAGGTATGGTATATAAGTAGGTACTTACTTGGTTAAAGGAATAGATATTTTTTGAATTTTTGACGGGATACATAATATTTATCTTTGCGCTTCCCCATTTCTCTAAAACAAACACTTTATAAATACAAGGAAAGAAATATCTTACTTTAGAAAATAGTAAAAAACAAAGTTACCTTGTTACACTATGAAAGCAGAGAATGTGAATACGTTGAAATGCGATCTATAATTTTGGCGCGTTGCGGTGCAAACTGACGTGGTCTCACTTCGAGCTCTTGTGGGTATCGGCCGCGTGTCAGAGCTATTTATTAGACTTCGCGCGGCCATACTAAAAATGTATGGCGTAATCGTAATGGTTTTAAAAAAAATCATATTAAGTATGTAAGCAATATTAAACCGTGATTGCCGTTTTGGTAGTTTTTACGTGGTGCAGTCTTAAGTAAAATATTTTCGGCCAACGATATTTTTACAGTAACAAAATGCTGAAGTCAATTCTTTTTATCTAGAAGTTTATTGATCTTATTTGGATTTTTTATTTCTGTATCTAAGTTTATTTATTGTTTGCCATAGTTTCTCATTATCTTTTGGATATGGTTTTAAAAGACCTCGACTAACAATGAATACTTTCGGGCGAAATGCCCAACCGGGCGAACTCGCCTCGGAGGAAATGACCACCAAAAAATGACATCGGAACATAGGAAGCCACTTAGTTAGGAGGTTTAGTGATGGGCAAATGCGAATGATTGTCTCCAATCGAACAACTTGTCGAACAAAAAATAATGACCTAACTGATGGTATACTTTTTTACTTAAAACAAGCGCTCCTACTAGAAAAACAATTAAAGACCGCTATATTCAAAACTAACAGTGTTGCACTAGTCAAGTATTCTACACGGACACATCTGACTCCGTCGCGCTTTAATTGGCGATTGATTCAGTACCTAACCGAACCGTAAATTTTGAAAATTATTGAATCAGTGTTGCTGCGATAACGAAATCGATGGTTGAATTTTAAAAATACAGTAACTCTACCGAATATTCCTATAGAAAATATCGAGAATATCGAATTCTTAAAAGTACCGGTAATAATCGATACTAAATAACCGACCAAGTTCGTACTTCGTGTCAAGCCACGCGCAGTGTAGAGTTAAGGAGTGATCACACCTAGCTGAATTCAAAGACTAATTCGGCATACATTGCTCGTTGAAGTCAGGATATTTCAATTAACATAACCAAGCCTCCCAGCAATGTATGCCCAATTTGTCTTTGAATTCAGCTAGGTGTGATCACTCCTTTACCTAGTTCTTTTTATGTTTTTTTTGGTCGCAAAGCAGGTTTATTAACTCTACTGAACAGTCGTATAGAAAATATCTGAACCTTTCAAGTATCGATGGTAATCTATAGTGAATTTATAAAAAAATTTTATTAGTACTTGTTATTACACCATGAATAACAATTATTTTTTATCGACAAGTTGTTCATCATCATTCGCAAAATTTACCCATCACTAAACTTCCTAAGTTCTTTACTTGAAGGGAGTAAGGAGGTTTAGTGATGTCCGAGTGCGAATGATTAATTTTAATTTAATTCCGTGTTCGCATCGAAATTAAATTGACCAATACATGGTCCAAGGGACTGGTTTCCGAAAACTGAAAGGGCGTGATCAGTCAACGTAACTGAATAATTTTCAGTAAATAAAACTTTCAGAAAATATTAAAATAATCCTCTTTTCCACAAAAAAGCCACGATCACACCTAGCTGAATTCAAAGACTAATTCGGCATACATTGCTCGTTGAAGTAAGGATATTGCAATAACACAACCAAGCCTCCCAGCAATGTATGCCGAATTAGTCTTTGTATCCAGCTAGATGTGATCGTGGCTAAACTGTCCATTAGCAATTTCATATGAAGAGTATTGAAGAGGCTGGTAGTTTTATTTACTGAAAGTTGTTCAGTTACGGCGAATGACTATGTGCACCTGTTAGACTAGAAAAAGAGAAAAATTGTATCCACTTCATTTACTACAGCCATTGTTTTTGTTCGATCAGAAATACTCTCATTCATAAGATTTGGCTCGGCAATGTTCAGGTCTCATTTGTCCATTTAAGCTAAATAAAAATAAAAACATCACGGAAATGTATTGTCAGCCTATTAAAGCCATGATCACATCTAGCTAGATTCAAAGACTAATTCGGCATACATTGCTGGGAGGCTTGGTTATGTTATTGCATTATTCTTACTTCAACGAGCAATGTATGCCGAATTAGTCTTTGAATCCAGCTAGCTGTGATCACTCCTTAACTCAACCGAATAGTCGTATACAAATTTTTTTATAGTGAATTTTTTAAGTTTATTATTAGTACTTATTATTAAACCAAGATTATGCTTTATTTTTATTTTTCATGGACAAGTTGTTCGATTCGAATTAATCATTCGCAAAATTTTCACATCACTAAACCTTCTAACTCCTTTACTTGAAGGGACTTAGCATGTTTAGTGATGTCCAAGTGCGAATGATTAATTCAACTTATCGAACAAAAATATACTTATATTAAAAAAACGGTCAAGTGCGAGGCAGACTCTCGCTTCGAGGGATTCGATATTCCTGTAGTATTTTTAAAAGCAATAAAGCCCATCTTTAAGACCGCAAATAAGTTTGTCTGTAATTTTTTCTTCTTTCAATTATCGGTTGTATTTGTCTTGAGGTTGTATCAGCCATTTTTTAACAATCGATAGTATTGTATTGTACAATAATTATTTTCGATAAGGCTATTCAACAGAGTTACTGTATTTCAAGATCAACTACCGACAGCGAAACTATCGCTATCGGAACATCACTATTCAGCAACTGTATTAGTAGGCACTTTTTCTACTTAGCTTCCTAGCTAGAACTCTGAATTCACAAACGTCTTTTTCTACGTAGCCTCCTAGGTAGATTTCTTATTCAGTCGTCAAATTCAAGCAGGTGTAATCGCGGCTTTAGGCTCCTTCCTCCCTCTGCCCACGGCACAACCCATGGTCCGTTTATAGGACAGTTAGGTACCTATGTAGGCGATGGTAGGTAAAGGTCCGGCCTGTCGTCGCTCATCCGATCCTGCAAGGCGTAGCACGAGGCGCGAATGCTAGGTTTCTAGTTTATTTCGTAGGGACTCGGTCGGTGCGTGCGTGGCATGCGCGATCCACACAGAGCGTCCCGCGGCCGCAGACGTCGTGGTGCTTGCCCCCCCCGCGCTGCCGCCCTTTGAATTAATTGAATGAATAGTCGTAAGCCAATCGCGCGCAAGGCGGCCGATCTTGTGTGTGTGTGTGTGCAGGTGCCATACTTGTAGTACGGTGGAAATCAATACTACAGGATGATTGCAAAGATTTATTATTTTTTTGTTTGAAAATTACAAAAAAAAAACCAGCGAGTCGATTTCGCTAAAACTTTGAAAAACCTGTTTCTTTATCAAAGTTACACCACCCCTAGAAATATTTGGGTCTAATTAAATTACACCTTATATGTAATGTATTAAATAAATATATGATATGTTTCCAAATATATATGCTCAATTTTATATTTTATATTGTGTGAGACATCTTGAATTAATGTTATATTTTTTAAATTTAAATTCCGATGGCACTTTTACGCTAGTAATACTTACTATAAAATACTTGTGTTCTTAATTTATATATTTATATTTGTGCACTCAACAGCACGTCAGTAGAAACACTTTTGGACCTTATGGCGTGGTAGCAGAGTTGAGAAAGTTTCTACCGGCGAGTGGTTGACCGCACTATTCCTTAGTACCTAGAATATTTTCTAAAACTGTTTTTGTACGTACGTGCGTTTAGGAGGAGCGGGGTCTTCTGGAACAGGCTATTAAGGCTTAAAAGAAGGTCCTAGCAACATGTTTTGCTTAACTTTAAGTTTTTGAAAATAAATATTTTATTTATTTATTTATTTATTTATCTTGAATGTCCATACAAATAAAATAATAAATATATTTATGTACTAAATAAAATAAATATATATATAAGTAAAATAAAAAATAATAAAATAAATGTATAAGTTATGGGCTACTCAAATAATCAGTAGCTCTCACCTCTTAGCATAAGTTGACTGAAAGAAATAAAAGAAAAAACACTTAACATACTTCGTAAACACACACTGAAACGAAACGCAAAAACAAATAATAAACTAAACAATAGAAAAAACGGAACGCATCAAACATGAAAGATTTTTGACTTTGACATTTAGAACAAGAGCAATGTTTACTTACAATTAGCAGAGTAATAATGTTTTAGTGTATACCTTGCGATCCGGATCCAGAAAAAACAATATTTGTACATACCCTGCTTTAACTAAGCAAGGAAAAAGTGGTATAAGCCGGCAAAAATTAAAATACGCTATGGGCACAACAACTTCTTCAGGATTGCTTCGGGTATTTTCCCATGATCATCTTCAGTTCCTGGGACGAAATGATTTTCAACCGGGATTTATCCGGAAGTAAAATGTATATAACGCCGTCAGCCGACCAGCATCTCTGTAAGCCGAAATGGCGACGTGCAGTAACAAAAACATCTTGACGAGCCTTCGTGAGGAACTCTGTAATGATGACCTTAGAGCCCTTTAATGCCGTCTTAGTCTTCCATACCTCAGAGCGTTGCTGCATAGAATTGAAGCGCACAAGTACTGGTCTTGCAGAGTCTTTTTTTGAACCTAACCTATGACATGACTCGATCCCTTCACGACCAACGCCTGCCATCTTCATTTGGTTGGTTATAACCGCAAGAGTCTTCCTCAGCACATCTTCCTGTGGCTCCTCTTTGATGCCATGAAAGAGGAGGACCTTCCTGCGAGAGTGTGTCTCCAAACGATCAAGGCCAAGGGCGAGAAGCTCCACCTGTGACTTCAGGATGCCGAGAGACTTCCATACCAGGGTCTTAAAAGAAGCAAATTCTGCAGCCAAGTTCTTCATCGTGGGATTTGAAGTAGTGGACCCCGAAGCCTGCAAACTTTTTTCAAACTCCCCCATCCTCGATTCAAAGATAGAGGTCAGGTAATCCATGCTCTTGACTAGTTGATCCGTTGTGTGGTCCATGTTGTCCAAATAAAGTGGTGAAAGTTAGTGAGAAAGTGAAGTGTTTGTCAACTTACACAAGGAAACTTAAATTTTATTACATGTGTATTTTAAACTATTTTATTTAAATAAATTTTGAGCAGAGCAAAAATACGCGTCTGTTTTCTTATGTAGGTACCCGCAAAAAAATATGATATTTTGGTTATAAGGTGGGTAGTCGCTGAACAAAAAATGAATTATGTATCAAAAATGTTATTTTTAAGCCCAAAATATCAACAAAATTGGCCCAACATATGCCAACAAAGTTCTTAATCATGGTAAATGTGAGTATACTCAACAAAATCAGTTACAAGTTATCAACGGAGAAAATTTTACAAAATGGGCTCGTAAGCCACTAACAAATTTTCAAATATTATCAAAATTTTACAATTTTTACCACAAAAACTATGCGGGAAACTCAAAGGGTGCTTCAGCAGGTCTGAGAGCAGGTTCCCATTGAGACAATTGTAACAAAATTCAAACATGGTTATAACCGCAAAATTTGGTCAAACAAAATTAACCACGCTTGCTAGCAAAAAATGTCTCGTAACCGACCAAGACTTGCTGGATATTAAATTAGCAGGCGCAGTGGAAGGCTTTCTTCAGCAAGCCTTGTCTGATTATGATACTGGAACTGCGGTTCGCAGTGCTAGAGTGAATACTTCATCTAAAACTTACATAGATATCCTGTTCTGCTGATGAGGTCGACCCGTGGTGGGGCCGTCTTCTTCATAACAAAAGGAAACAGGGATGGAAAGGAAAAAGGAAGTTTCTTCTTCGTTTTTCTGGTATCGGCACCAAATACACAAGTCACAAAATGTTCCTTACATCAAGAAAGGGGCATCAAGGGTGGGTATGATAAATCTTGATACTTTCACTCACAAATTGTTTCAATACAAATGAAGGTTGGAAACATAACCTTTTCAAAAACGTGGTTTTATGACAAGAGACGATAGTTCACTTACAAACAAATACATACAGTTCACAACAGCAGTGGGCGAAAACAACCATGAGACCCACTGGTTTTACACTCCATTTCACATTACTTTAAAGATTACAATACAAAAGAAGCAAAAACATCGCTCAACAAACGCGCCGCTTACAAGGTGGAAAGACATGACTAAGAATAGAATATATATATATATATATATATATAATAAAATTGTTCTATCCTTTCACATATTTCAATTATCTCATTTTGCCTTTGTTCTTTGCACTTTGTGGTAATTTGGTTGAATAATCGTCTATATTTGTCTAAACTACTTGCATCACTTTTTTTCTTTAACTGTCTTCTCTCTAACAATACATCAATAATTTCTTGATTAAGCCATTTTTAGGGTTTCGTACCTCATAATAAAAAGGGAACCCTTATAGGATCACTTTGTTGACCTGTCTGTCTGTCTGTCAAGACCCTTTTTCTCACGAACAAGAACAGGTATCGGGTTGAAATTGATAACGAATATTAAAATCTATAAACCACACACGATCTGAAAATTTCAATTTTTTACAACGACGCAAAACCATGCAAAAAAGCAAAACCTACAGGGTACTTCCCGTGGACCTAAAATTATGAAATTTAGCTTCTTCTTCTTTTCGAGTCAATGGCAAAACTGACTATAAACGCTTAGCCCAAAAAGTAGCCACATCAATAGCCTTTTGGTTGCCTTCAAAAAGGTCCCTCCGAGTGCAGGGAACTGGAGAAGTAGGGCACGACAGCAAGTGTGTCATGGTTTGCAAAATATCGCATTCACACTTGTCGTTATTAGAGAAGCCCCACCTCTTCATGAGTTCCCCGCACCTGCCAACGCCCGACCGCAGTCTGTTTAGTGACTTCCATATGGACCAAGGAAGATCGTGACCTGGTGGCAGCTTTTCGGCAGTTGGGATATGAATGTTGTCAGGAGGGTACCTTTTTGACCACAGTTCTACCCTAGCCTTGGATGGATCTAAATCGAGCGGCATGGTGTCTTTGATAAAACTGTGACGGCTCTTAAGGCGTGAGGGTGGTGGGTTATGGCCGTAAAGTAGGTGTCTGCTGTCTAATTCCTGTTTTTGCTTCTCAATAGCACAGGCTACCCGACGCCTGACGTCCGAAGGAGCTATTCCAGCAAAGGAGTATAAGTGGCCCAGCGGTGTTGGCTTCAGGGTGCCCGTAACTATTCGGCAGGTTTCGTTGAGAGCAGTGTCCACATCCCTCGAATGAGCCGATCGCCCCCACACGGCGCATGCGTGCTCACCTGCTGAGTAGCATAGCGCTAGGCTACTAGTACGGAGGACATGAGGCACTGCTCCCCAACGGGTGGTTGTAAGACGGCGGATGATATTATTCCGGGCGCTAACTTTGCTTTTCAAATTTTGACAGTTAGCTTTGAATGTTAAAGACCCGTCCAGAGTAACACCCAGGTATTTGGGATTGTGGTTATGGGCAATTTACACCCCACGCCAAGTAATACACAGTTTTTTACCACTGTCTCGTTTTCGGAGGTGGAATGCACAGGACTCGGTCTTGCTTGGGTTAGGTCGCAAAGAATTGGACTCATAATATGTATGGAGCTGATCAAGGGCAGCAGAAAGATGATGTTCCACTTCAGAAAAAGCTTTAGCTTGGCAAGTAAGAGCAAGATCATCAGCATACAGGTACCTTGAAGTGTTTGGATGGGCAGGTTGGTCGTCTGTATAAATGTTAAATAAAATAGGTGCCAGCACACTTCCTTGGGGCTAGCCATTTTTTTGATTACGCTATCTGCTCTTTTCATTATTAAGAAGGACCTGGAAGCGACGATTGCGTAGCATTTCGGCCAGAAACTTGGTAAATTGGTGGACTTTTGTACGTTCTGCCACTTTCGCCAGTATTTTTTTAATGTTAATTGTGTCGTATGCTGCAGTAAGATCGACGAAGACCGCACCAGTTAGAAATTTAGCAAGAAGCTAGGTGTCACAGTACAAATAAAGGGAAAGGTCTAAAATCATTAAATATTTCAATTTTTCTCACAACTAATGGTAACCAATTGTGGTGAGCTCCCGTTTCAAGAACATTCATATAAGAGAGGGGTCAAGTTGGATGGTCGTTGAGGCGATTTTTGTTTTAGTTCTATTTTAAAAACGAGAACACTTACAAACTTGAAATTTGGTATGTTTATAGTGCATAAGCTATAAAATAACAACAAATAATAAAATTTTGTCAAGCGCATGTCGGTCTCAAAAAATCTAGCACATTAGCTTACTGAAATTTCAACTCATACAATTTTGATTATGTGGTGGTACGGAAACCTCGGTGCGCGAGTCCGACTCGCACTTGGCCAGTTTTTTTTTATTTGTGGTGCAATAGAAAATATTTAAACATACATACCTAAAATAGCACACTTAAACATCTAAACAAAGTTATAAATTATTACCTTTAAAACCTTCCAGAAGTAAAGACCGGATCTTTTGTTTTATTTTTATATATTTTTTGTTGTTCAATACCTTTCTTTTCAGGCTGCCTTTTATCATAATCAAATAGTCGCTTGGGATGTTGCTATTAATATTACTACTATCTCGTCGAGTGATACGTACAATTTTACGAAGGTATAATTCTTTTCCGTGAAAATTGTTACGTAAACGAGTGCCTCGAATTAACTAAGCTCTGACACACGGTCGCCAACCGAGTCCCGATGGAGGTTACCTTGGTTGGCAACCATTCGGGTCTGTTTTAACTACACTGCCACTGCCAATAATGTTAATTTGTAGACAAGCGTTATTTCCGTGTGGTGCCAGCAAAGAATAGTACCATCCTATACATACCCGTGGGTGTCGTAAGAGGCGACTAACAGTTATGAGCTTGAGGATGGGCAGCAGCGTCCTGTGTATCAAACCATCTTACTTACTGCGGTCACCTATGTTAGGTGCATCACTATTGTCACAACACGTCCCTAGTTAATCTTGATTGTCTAAGCCATGCTCTCACTCTATGGTTCCGGCCGCCACGCACTAACCACGCAAATAGCTAGCTCTGCTCTGTAAATCCTACGTTAATAAATATCATAAAGAACATTGAAGTATACTTTATTGAAGACGCCCTTGCTCCTTTCATCCTTCCTACTGCCTACATCAACAAGTCAACCTTACGTGCGTGGTGTCAGAAGATAAAAATGCTGGACGACGATGCGAAGCCGCCGAAGGATCTTCAATCACTAAATTTATCTCTTGCGTGGAAGAACTGGCAAACCTACAAAGTAGAAAATCGCAAAATTTCACAACCACAGGCAGGATTCGAACCTGCGTCTTCAACGTAAGTACCGCAGGCGCTTTACCAACTAGGCTACTGTGGTCCTGCCCGATGTTGTGAAATTTAGCGACCTCTTTACGCATTTCAACGTTGCGTTTGTGCTGCCACCTAGTAAGCGTTTTTGCTGTACTAGCAAACGCTACGCTTACTAGGTGGCAGCACAAACGCAACGTTGAAATGCGTAAAGAGGTCGCTAAATTTCACAACATCGGGCAGGACCACAGTAGCCTAGTTGGTAAAGCGTCTGCGGTACTTACGCAGAAGACGCAGGTTCGAATCCTGCCTGTGGTTGTGAAATTTTGCGATTTTCTACTTTGTAGATTTATCCGAACACAGGAAGTGTTAAAATAAAAATCATTTTCAACTGGCAAACCCTATTTAAAATATACCTGAGAGCAAATGGTCTTGAAACAGAATTTGATTAACGTAAGGTAGCCATCTTGTTACACTTTGTAGGCACAGACACGCTGTCCATATTCCATAGTTTCGACGTGGATATCGGTACTGTGAAGTTAAGCATACTACTAAAAAAATCACAGATTTCGTGTCTCACACGATTTTCGAGCACATTGGAAATTAATACGGAATTCGAAAAAAATATTTAAAAAAATATTACTTAAACTTTTCTTAAAACAAGCTTTTGTTAAAAAATTCATTCGTGCTTATATAAAAAAAATATATTTTATGCTGATAAATATTAGTTAGTCTTTAATTTTGTGTTCCGTTTCCTCACAAATAGGTGAAAAGCTCTATACAAGTTGCGGCCGAATGGCAATTATCGTCCTTGTTGACTTGGAAGGCCTCGGCTTCGCCTCGGCGATGATATCACTCGGACGATGATTGCCTTATTTTCAGCCCTAACATGTACTATTTTTTAATATTAGTACAACTGACTTTTTTATTAAAAGCTTGTTTTTTAAAAAGTTTTTATTAATATTTGAGGAGGATGGAGGGTAGACAGATATTGTGCAAGCAACATTAGCTCGCGACAAATTAATGTAAAAAAATAGTTTTTCGTGCAATATTTAGATTATTTTTGCATAACTGTGTAGTTTTGGTTCCAATTCGGTTCGTGTATTGTTATCTCGCCGAAATAACCGCTATAAAGTGCTTTAATTTGTGACTAAAACCTAGCTACCAAGTGACCGTTAAAACAGTATGGCGAGTAAATGCGGCAGTTGTGACAAATCGGTAACAAAGACCAGCGGACGTTCGTGTTCAACGTGCAGGGACAGCTTTCATTATAAGTGCCTAGGTCTTGCTGAAGCGCATATACAGAGCCTAAAAAAAGCTAAAGTTGACTGGCTTTGTCCGTCGTGTATCGTAAACACAACAATAACACCGGAAACTACCGACTCACCAAATAAACTGTCGCCGAGCCCGGCTTCGGCTTGTGCCAAATCATCGGTTCAGCAAAGCATCGAGTTATTGCAGAAGTCGGTACAGAGCCTAGTGAAGAGTAATGCCGAAATCCTGCGTCGCCTTGAAGAAATAGAAAAAAACACCGCCGATCTAAGCAAGCTGCGTGAGACCGTCGAACAGCTACAAGATGATTGTGAAGAGGACAGGCGTCGAATCACAGATCTCGAGGAACGGTTGGCGGAGCTGGAGGAGCGATCGCAACGATCTGAAGAGAGCGGCCGTGAGTGCTCAGTGGAGGAGCAAGGTGTGCCTGATGCTAAAGATGAAGACCTTTACCAGCATGTGCAGACGTTGGGTGCAGCGGTCGGGGTGCCACTTACTCGTGACGACATCTCCAACTGCTATCGGATTAAAACCCTCAATGTGGCAAACCAGCAGCCAAAATCATCCCAACGGATAATTGTACGCTTTGTCCACAAGCACAAACGGGACCAGTTCCTCAAGAAGTCAAGGACGAAGAAGGAAGGCATGCCATCACTCACTACAGAAGCTCTAAACCTAGCAGGTATTACTAAGCCCAATACCATCTATGTTAATGAACATTTGACTAGTTCTAAAAAGAAGCTATTAGGGAAAGTGAAAGACCATTTTAAAAATAAGCTAAAGTTCTCCTTTGTTTGGGTTCAAGATGGCAAAATTCTGATAAGAAAAGACAAACAATCTACCATAAAGAGCATCAAAATAACGATGATTTTTTAAACTGTGTCAAGGGATTCAAAACAATAGGTTGAATAGCATTCTAATGTATCATATTACACATATCATGTTAAAAATATTAATTCAATTGTTAAAAATTATTTCAATTTTTATGCAGAATTCTCGCACAATTTTTATTATTCATGTAAAAGTTGTTGCACCTTATTACAAGTATTACTATTAACCTACGTAAACAGTGTCTTTATGCTAGTGGTGACTCATACTATTGAATCAGTAAATCAATACACGATTGCTTTGTATGTCGAGCGGCAAACTCTTGCGTTATCCAATGGGTAAGACTTTCAAACGAAAACTTGGTTTATACAACGTTTGTAGCTTAGGGACAGGATTTGATAATCTTAGCGCAACAATAATGCGTGAAAACTTTGATATTGTCACGTTGAATGAAACATGGCTCAATGTAAACAGTGTTATCGGTCAGTACTCAATTCCAGGTTATAAGTTAATACATAGGGCGCGAAAGGGGAAACGGGGCGGTGGTGTGGGATTCTATGTTCGCACACGACTTGCCGTGCGAGTGCTATCTACGACAGAGTCCCCCTCCGCCGCCGCCGCCGCCGCCGACGGCTGCACCCCGCGTATCTCTGATTTCTGGATTCACCTTCAAGTACATAAACATTCTTGTATTATTGGTACGGCATACCGCCCGCATGATGTATCAATTGCGCATACAATTGACTTTTTGTCAGAAAAATTTATTGAATATTTACCAAAAGTGGACTATTTTTTCTTTCTAAGTGATTTAAACGTGGATATGCTATCTAATCCTGGTAAGTTTTTGGATATTTGTGATCAATTTGGTTTACGTCAGATTGTAAATCAGCCTACACGTATTACAGCACATTCTAAAACCCTTTTAGATATAATCTTTACTAATGCTTATGAGCAATGTAAATCTATAAGTGTTCGACATAATAAGGATATTAGTGACCATGGTTTAGTTATATCTACCCTCAATATTCCTATAATCAGGCCTTCAGCAAAAATAAGATATTATCGTAATGCGCTTGCTATGGACAATGAGGCTATCGATCGTGATCTCGTAGCACTTCCTTGGGAAAATATAATATATTTAGGCACTATTGATATGAAGTTACAATGGTTCGAATGCATGCTACTTCAGCTTTGCAAGGATGTTCCGCGGCCGTGGCTGACGGGCGTCGTGCGCACCGCCATGGTTGTCCGCGAGCGCGCCGGGGTCCGCGCGGCCGCCGCGCCGCCACACTCCGCGCCTCACAAATATTTTCAGCAGCTGCGGCACCAGGACACATCTATGGTACGTACTGAGAAACAGGTGTAGCATGCACGTCTGCGCGCGCCTACACTGCTGACGATGTCTGGTTGCGACAATCTAACCGCCGCTGGTGCGTGCAGCCTCTCGCGCCTGCGCTTTTACTCTTTGTAGATGTCTGAATAAAATTAACATTCTTCCGATTTGTTACAACGGTTTCTCCTTATTTATTATCAGTCGCAGTTTCTACATTGGTGACCCCGACGTGATCAAATTGTCGACTACCAAGATGACTGATGGAGAAAAACAAATCGTCGAGTCTGTGAGTCTGAAAGCTCGCATCAGTCCTTTCTGGCGTGACAGACCGAGACTATGGTTCGCCCATTTTGAAGCTGTGCTTGCTCCTCAAAAGACAAACGACACCAACAAGTTCAGCTTGGCGATAGCGCAGCTGGAAAAAGCTGATGTCGAACAAGTGAGCGACATAATTATAACACCACCTTCAGAAGGAAAGTACGACGCCCTTAAAAAACGATTATTGGAGGTATACGAAGAGTCAGAAACAAAACAACTTCAAAAGCTGCTACACGACATGAATCTCGGTGACCAACGACCGGCGCAACTGCTTCGCCGTATGAAAGACCTCGCTGGAGAAAAAATTAAAGAAGAAACACTGAAAATACTATGGTTACAACGGTTACCAACATCAATTCGAACAGTTTTATCAGTGAGTGAGGGAACATCATTGGAATCATTAGCAGCAATGGCTGACAAGATGCACGAGCAAACCAGCGAGGTCTACAGCTTTGCCTCGACTTCTAGTGCGCAAAACAATAGCGATAAAGATCTACGAGCCCTAGTAATGGAGCTAACGAAGGAGGTCGCCGAACTCAAGTTCCACAGATCAAGACCAAGTTGGCGCCGGTCCGATAGCCGTGCACGTTCACGTTCCCGCTCCCTCGAATATTCAGCACAGCGAACAAGTGGTGCATGTTATTACCACGATCGATTTGGTACGCGAGCTAGGAAATGTAGATCTCCCTGCAACTACAAGAGACAACAGGGAAACTTATAAAGACTTCGGTTACGGCGGTACCCGAGGTCGGCGCAATTTCTGCCCACCGTCTTTTTGTCAACGATAGTCAAAATCGTCTACAATTTTTAGTTGACACTGGAGCCAATGTGTCAGTTGTTCCAAGTCAAGAAGTGAAAAGAGCAACAACAAGTGACTACCTGTACGCCGCAAACGGAACAAAAATAACGACATATGGAGAGAAAGTACTAGAGCTCAACCTTGGTCTGCGACGACCTTTTAGATGGAACTTCGTTATTGCTGACGTCAATCGACCAATATTAGGCGCCGACTTTCTTAGACACCACAACTTACTAGTCGACCTGCGAGCGGGAAAGCTCATCGATAACGAAACAAATCTTTCAGTCAACTGCTGTTTCGCTCGGTCAACCACACCCACAGTTCTCACTTTGAATGAAAATGATCCATACCACGAGCTATTGAAGAAGTACTCGGAGATAACATCGCCAACTTTCAGCAATATAGCAACAAGCACAGTCGAGCATCACATCGTCACCCATGGACCTCCAGTATTTTGCAAAGCACGACCTCTACCTCCACACAAGTATAAAATCGCCAAGAAGGTATTTGAAGAGATGTTAAGTGAGGGTACGTGCCGACCATCTAAATCACCATGGGCGAGTCCGCTTCACTTAGCAGAGAAGAAAAACGGCGAGTTCCGACCTTGTGGCGATTATCGCCGATTGAACGCTGTTACAAAACCCGACCGTTACCCGATACCACGCATCAGAGACTTCACTAATAATTTGCTCAACTGCACAATCTTTTCTAAAATCGACTTAAAGAAGGCATTTAATCAAATCAAAATAAGAGACGAAGACATAGAAAAAACAGCCGTCATAACACCGTTCGGACTATTCGAGTTCCCGAGAATGTGCTTCGGCCTTCGCAACGCAGCACAAACATTTCAACGATACGTCGACAATATATTTCGAGACATCGATTTCGCATTTGCATTCATCGATGACATTTTAATTGCATCAGAAAATGAAGACTTACATAGAACACACTTATAGACAGTTTTTCGAAGACTCCAAGAAGGTGGACTACGACTTAACGTATCCAAATGCGAATTTGGAAAGATGGAAATTGATTTTCTTGGGTACACGGTCACGCGAAGTGGTATCAAGCCTATTGAAGACCGCATCCGTACAATTACCAAATTCCCTGTACCAACAACTGTGCAGGAATTACGCCGATTTCTGGGAATTGTAAATTTTTACAAAGAGAGCATTCCTCACGCATCTCATAAACAAGAAGCACTTTTTAAGTACCTACGAAATGCAAAGAAAAATGACACGACAAAAATTACACTGACGCCGAGCGAGATAAAAAGTTTCGAAGAATGTAAACAAAGCATTATGAACGCAACCACGCTAACTTATCCATCTCCGTGTGCACCGCTTGCGATTATGTGTGATGCTTCAAATACTTGTATTGGCGCTGTGATCCAGCAGAAAGTCAATAACATATGGAAACCATTAGCTTTCTTTTCAAAAAAATTAAACGACGCTCAAGCCAAATACAGCACCTTCGACCGAGAGCTACTTGCTATTTATCAAGCTATACGCCATTTTCGTCGTTTATTTGAAGGGAAAGACGTCGTCGTCTTTACTGATCACAAGCCGTTGACTTTTGCTCTACAAAGACAAAACAGTAAGACAGAAACGCCGATACGCACGCGCTATCTTCATTACATCAGCCAATTTGTATCCTCAATCAATCACATAGAGGGTAAGGACAACATAGTGGCAGATGCTCTATCACGCATCGAAGATATAACAACTCCATCTCCAATCGATTACGAACAGTTGGCACGAAATCAGAACTACAACGACGAGGAATTTCACACAGTCAAGAAAAACCTAAATCTAAAATTTGAATATATCGAAGTAACTTCAACACAGAAAAAAATTCTTTGCGAAACATCAACTGGAATCGCTCGTCCGTACCTACCAAAAAACTTTCGTCGCACCGCTTTCGCAACTGTTCACGAGTTGAGCCATCCAGGAATAAGGACTACGCGAAGGATGGTCACCCAGCGATATTTCTGGCCGAAGATGAACGTAGACGTAAATAATTGGACCAGAAGCTGCATACCTTGTCAAACAGCCAAAATACAACGACATATCGTGTCACCGCTCGAAGCTTACCCGGTTGCACAACGACTATCTCATGTACACATCGATATCATTGGACCTTTACCTACTGCACCGGATGGCCAGCGATACTGCGTGACAATGATCGACCGCGCTACACGTTGGCCCGAAGCATTTCCTGTACGGGATATCACTGCCGAAACTGTTGCCAGATGCGTCAACGAAGGCTGGATTGCACGTTTTGGTTGCCCGGATCGATTAACAAGCGATCAAGGGAGGCAATTTGAATCAGAGCTTTTCAATAATTTGATGAAGAGGATGGATATTAAAAAAAGCAGAACTGCCGCCTATCATCCCCAGTCAAATGGTATTATTGAAAGATGGCACAGAACATTGAAAACAGCAATCACCGCCAGGCTACGAAATAGTTCATGGGTCAACGAGCTACCCACAGTGTTGCTGGGTCTACGCGCCGCGCTGAAAACTGAAGCGAACATTTCTCCAGCGCAAGCTCTGTATGGGAAAGCCCTACGATTGCCCGGTGAAATGTGTGGAGAAACTGCAAAAAGCCGTAACGATACGCACTTTGAGGACAAGCTAACAGAAGCAATGAAAAAAATGCAAACTACGAGACATAACACGCATCGGCGAGTGACATTCATACACGACGAACTAGCCAAATGCACGCACGTTTTTATTCGCAGAGACTCGTATCACAAACCACTGACTCCCGCCTACGAAGGTCCTTATCCTATATTGCGAAGAAACAACAAGGTATTTACATTGCTAGTAAATAACCAACGAAAAAACATCTCGATTGACCGATTGAAGCCTGCAATCTTGCTAAACGAAATTGAGCCAGCACCAGTAGCGGACAGTAACAATTTCATCAAGAACGATGCGTCTTCGCCACAGTCTACAATGTGCAAGACAAGAAGCGGCCGCGTCGTGCGCCCGCCGGTACGCTTTGCTGGAGGGGAACTGTGTAGCATGCACGTCTGCGTGCGCCTACACTGCTGACGATGTCTGGTCGCGACAATCTAACCGCCGCTGGTGCGTGCAGCCTCTCGCGCCTGCGCTTTTACTCTTTGTAGATGTCTGAATAAAATTAACATTCTTCCGATTTGTTACAACGGTTTTTCCTTATTTATTATCAGTCGCAGTTTCTACACAGGCTTCATTCGAGCTTTCGATAAATTCACAAATAAAAGATCCAAAACGTATGTGGGGAGGTATACGAAAGTGTCTAGCTACTAAGGAGGAAGACCCCGCAATTCCAGAACATTTAAATATTCCTGATAAAATAAACAGCCACTTCCTAGCTCTCCCAAGCACTGCGGATGTGCCATTGCATTTGCGTGACTATTATAATTCAAATGAGTTTGATAGCCGGGCCGAAAAATTTACTTTCTCACTTATAAACGAAACTGACTTGTATCAGATTCTGAAAGGCATAAAATCGAAAGCTGAAGGGATTGACAACTTATCTATTAAGATGATTAAGCGTTCGCTTCCACGTACTGTACCGATACTATTGCACATAATTAACAGCTGTCTGTTAGAAGGGTTTTTTCCAAAAAAATGGAAAATTGCTTTAGTTACACCAATCCCTAAAAAAACACATGTCAGTGATTATAGCGATTTAAGACCTATAAGTATCCTGCCCGCAGCATCAAAAATATTAGAAAAAATTATGGATAAAAAATTAGGCGGTTATCTTAATAAGTTAGGAGTTATACCGGAATGCCAATCTGGCTTTAGGAAAGGTCGCAGTACAGTCACAACCTTAACACATATTACAGATAAAATTTTGAATGCTTCAAATGAAGGGATCGTCTCAATTTTAGTGCTTCTAGACTTTTCTCGCGCCTTTGATTGTATCGACTGTAAGCTCCTTCTATCGAAGCTTAAATACTATGGGCTTGACAGTACTGCTTTACAACTGATGTACAATTATCTACAAGACCGGCAGCAAATAGTTAAATGCGTCAATGTCCAGGGATCGGTGGTATACTCGCGACCAGGTGTACTGACGCGCGGCTGTCCGCAGAGTGCGTGCATCTCGCCGCTGTTGTACTCGTTGTACACAGCCGACCTGCCGCGCTGTGTACGTCACGCTGCCGCCGTTGAGATGTTCGCTGATGACACGCAACTCCTGTATTCGTTTGCGCCGGAGCAACTTGACGCCTCGGTAAGTGCGGTTAATGAAGATCTAAATCATATTTGGGAATGGTCAAGGGATAATGCCTTATGTCTTAATCCCTGAAAAACGGTTGTCATGTTGTTCGGTCCCGCCAAATTAAGAAGGCAAGTGATTAGATTGCTGTCCTACCTTGAAACTTAATGATTCTGTTTTGCCCATTGTAGATTCCGCTCGAAATCTTGGCCTCCACATAGATTCTGGTCTCTCTTTTGATAAACATATAAGTATGTTGACAAGACAAGACAAGTCAGTTATTACTTACGTCTGTGTATTTTACATATTTTTTGTGCTAAATCCTAGTTTTGTGCACCAGTGTTCAAAGTTTGTTGTGCCCAGACATCTCCGCTGTCATAATCAAGACAAATAACCAGATAAAATACTGTGAATAGTGGAAAATATTGATAAAACTGTGTAAAAATATATATATCCAGATCTATAAATAGACATCTCTTAACAAAACAAAGTGAAGTGAGCGACTTATAAGACGTCACTCAACTTGACACATAATTCAGTGTTGCCATATCTAAATTGTTGACATCACCATAAAAATACTACTAAATTAGCAGAAAAACTTTTGGCTGTGGATTGAAGTGTACACCACTGAGTTCCAGCGCCACATATTAGTGCGGGCGGCGACCTTCTCTGGACGCTTCTGTGTTCCTGGTACACGATGGATGATCAACAGAGTGTAAATTTACCGGACCCAGACATGTCTATATCGTTTGAGGAAGGAAGTCAAATGAATCAAACCACGCATGGGTATGTTAACACAGATCCTAGAGGAGATCAACAAAAACCAGACAACCCACCCTTGGATAACGTACTGCAAGATTTTAAGGATGAGATGAGAAAACTAATGGCGTATTTCTCTGCAACCCAAAAGAGCGAACTGAGCAGCCTGAATACTGGTCTCGAAAACTTAACTGCCGCGCATAAGAGTGATTTTAATAACATGAATAGCACCCTGGCGGAAATTAGACAGTCAAACCAGAGCAGAGCAGATACTCAGAGCAAAATCGACTTCCTTACTGATCAAAATACCGAGATGCATAAGCGACTAACTTCGCTAGAAGGCCATACAAAGGTGGACAGGCAGTATATTATCTTCCTGGAGGGCAAACTTGAAAATATGGAAGTCAGCAGCCGAAAAACTAACTTTGAGATGAAAAATGTACCAAAACAGGTCAATGAGTCTAAGGAGACCCTAATTGATATGGTAACCAGTCTTTCTAAGACCGTAAAGGCTGGATTGACCAGAAACGATATAAAGGATATCTACAGAGTCCGAAGCAAAAAACCTGACCACCAAAATACTCCGGTAATTATTGAAACTATCTCTGTGCTGAAAAAAGAAGAGATACTCCTTATGGCGAAGCAGTTCAACATAAAAAACAATACAAAACTTGCAGCGAAACATCTTGGTCTTAAGATCCAGGAGGATACACCCATTTATCTGACCGAGCACCTGACTCTCAAGGCGTCTCGACTATATTTCCTTGCCCGCGACCTCCAAAAGTCCAAATAAGTATATGTCCTGTAGTGTACACTTTCTGTTAGGAAAGTCTAAAGACCCAATCAATGCGCTCAGGATAGCAAATAGGCCGACTCAAGTCGAGAAATATGCGATGGCGCGTCACTAGCCGAAGCGAGGTTTAACTAACGGCGCTGAGGAGCACTCAGCCACTCCGCCGTCGATCGCTTGTCGGGTTAGACCTACGTTCGCGCGTTTACCGCGGCCGTTTCTGCCGGCTGTGCCGGATTATTCCGTATTTGTAGTGATTTTTAAAAGTGCTCTAGGATCCCACTCTTTTTGGGTAAGTGTGAACATAATTTTAATAAACTATCAGTGTATTTCGTAGTGATTCTTTCTTTCTGTCAACCGTAGGTAATCCTCGATCTTTTGTTAATATTTCGTGTCGTATGTAATAATTGGAAGTAGTATTTTATGCTATAGCAATGTAATTATTCAAGGCATTCACTAAAAGCAGTGGCAAGATGCCGTTTTATTTTGATAACCGTCACACGACCGTTATTCATTTCTTCAAAATGACGTCATCGCGTCGTAACGGTTTTTTCATTGTCGTATCAATCATTTCGTATTTTATTTTGTAAATCTGCTCTGGTTTCGTGTACCGTTGTAGCAATCAAAGGTAGGTGAGACTCCCTTGAATGTTCTCACATTCATCGGGCGGATTGTACCACGGACACGAAACCCACGTAACGAGAACCGTCACTCATTTTCTAAACTGGTGCATTCCAGGAACAAAGAGCCTAACAAAGAACCTGGCTACAACCAAGCTAGAATCAACAAAGAACCTAGCTACAACCAAGCTAGAACCTCGCTACAGCTTCAGCTAGCCTACAGCTAAGCTACAACTACAGCTGTGCCTACCTGAGCATCTGCGGGTCCCGCTACTCGACCAGCTCACCCGTGACCTTCCGCGGGAACGCGGTCACGCCCCGTCTACGCAAGACCGGACATACCAGGGGAGTCTTATTTTAAAGGAAGCACAGTGATAAATAATTAACGGACTTTCGTGGTAATCTCGTTCAATCACTAAACGTAGGGTTTACGGAACCACCCCTGCTCTTTAGTTTAGTGTAAAGACAGTAAGAAACTACTTGATTAAAATATTATTAGTGCTATTTACAATAGGACATTTTCATACATACCTTCCGTGGTAACGAATATTGGTAACGGTCATTTTGGGTCGACATCTGAGTCCGCCTCTGTTCGTTATTGTATTGTATTTAAATTTAGTTAGCAATAAACATCGCATTTAAGGAATTTAATTGTCGTATCATTTGGATTCTCCCTTACGATTAGAATTCCCACGACAAAGTGGCGCCTCAACGTGTTTTTTTTTGTGTGTATGAACGAGATTACCATTTATTTGTCACTGGTTTCTGTTGATTGCATGCACGGTACAATTTCTTTCTTTTGTGAAGTGTTATTTTTTGTTTGATTTGATGTGTGACAGGGTCGTAATCAGGGATTTTTTTTTGGAAACGTTTTTTTTTTTTTTTTTTGGAATTAATTTTATTGTAATTATAGTTAGACCATCACGCATCAAATCAAATATTGTGTTTTGTTCCAGTTTTTTGTAATAATTTTGTGTTTTTTTCTCAAATTTTATTATATCATTACGTGTGTATATTTTTTTTAATTATTAAGGTTGTAACAAATAACGCTGTTAGGTTAGTGTTTTGTAACGGAGCAGATATTAGGGTACGTTCACATTTACCCAAAGAGCAGTATTTTTTTCTTCTCTTTTACCAACGCTCACTCATTTTAATTTATAATTCATTTTTTTTTTTACATTTCTATATTTTCTCTTCGCGAGGTGGTAGGGCCTTGTGCAAGCTCGCCTGGGGTAAGACCACCCTCTTGCCCAAACCGTTGCCAAGGGTAAGGGAGCCAGTATTCACAACTGCACACGAGACCTAACATCAGTCGTCTCAAAACACAGTGTCTACCGACACTGACTTTAAAGAAGCAACAACTTCTCTCAACTCTTTTCTTTATTGATAATTATTAGATTATCATAATAACGTAGTTTTCTTTTTAAATTTGTTGACTTAATGATTTAGTAGCACAGCTTAAAATGAGTGAGATTGAGTTTTTGTCCTTACAAAAGGAGGAATTAACTTATGAGGTCGCGATACGCGGAGACGATCCGGGAACCACGGTAGAAGCATTACGTAAACAAATCGTAAAAACATATAAAGATTTGCCTTCAGATTCGATTCTGTATTCGCATTTGGAAACGACTGCTGACATCAAACAAGCAGCGAAATCGATTCAAAAACTGCAGGATAAACTGCTGGAATTGCATACTACTTATGATAGTAAAAATTTAAAACGAGCACAGAATCTCGCGTTGCATTTACAATTTCGCTTATCACGCATTGAATGCGCAAACGATGAGGACGCGTTAGCATCTCTGAATGATTGCATTAAACGTTTCGAAGCAACAAACAAACAAATAAACACAATCGCGGAAGCTAAAAATCTTAAAGATAATAGAGATGGTCAGGACAATAAGCAGGTGCAGGTTTTTGTGAACTGCGGGAAAAGTGAGGAGTTGTCTAAGCTAAAGTATGATGGTAAAACTTGTGTTAGATCTTTCATTAAGCGTGTAGAGGAACATTTATCAGCGTGTAGCATACAATCTAGTAAGGTACTTTCGTATGCCACCGAGATATTTACTGGAGATGCGCTCCATTGGTATCGTAGCATACAAGACGACGTGAAGTCTTGGGAAGAAGTATGCGAGCGGTTAAAAGACAGTTTTGGAGTAGTAGATTATGACTACCGTCTGCAGGCAGAGATAAGGGCACGTACACAAGGGGAAAATGAGAATATTACAATCTATATTTCAATTATGTCGGGGTTGTTTAATCAACTAGACAGGAAAATGGAGGAAGCTGAGCAACTAGAAATATTATTGCACAATATCCGGCCATGCTATGCGAGTGTAATCAGTTCAGCGGAAGAGATTACAGATATTGAAACATTACGTCAAGTATGCAAGAATTATGAGACAATACAGTCACGAATGACGAGTTTTCGTGAACCACCGAAGGTCACAGCAAGTACATTAGCACCAGAGTTTGCTTATAGCGGAGTTGCAGGCTCAAGTCAAGGCGTGAAGTCAAATAACTTCAATAACAGTCAGCAATACAGTAAGCAGTATGGGAATGATAAAAATCATACTCACAACTATGTCAGAGACCAGAAGAATAATAGTAGTACAGGGCAAAACTATAACAGATCATATACAAACGCGAACTACTATAACGCGAGGAAGCAAAGCAATGAAGTTTTTAAACAGTTCACACCAAATAATCACAACTCATTAAGAAATTATTATACTTCAAGTAACCACAACATGTCTTATAACCATAACAGACAAGCTAATGCACGGCCAGTCTTTACCATTAATGCGAAGAATAAATTCTGCGCACGGTGTCGTAGCGATGATCACAACTTGCGTAATTGCCCAGCGGATAGAAACATTATTTGCTTCCGTTGCGGACGTCCTGGTTACCGCCACGGTGATTGCCCTAGCTGTCAAGCGAATACGCGCAATCCAAAAAACTAGATAGGCAGGATTGCGCACAAATAGAAAATAAGCATCATAATGAACAGGAATGGAAGGAGTGGCTGAAGTTCATTAGAATTTTTTTAACGTTTAATAGGGTGTGTGCGATCCTAACGAATAGAGAGTTAGATGATAACAGGCCGTACATAGATATCATGATAAATGGTGTACCAGCCTCTGGTCTATTAGATTCAGGAGCAGCGGTGTCAATCCTTGGAAATAACGCTCATAAAGAATTGCAAAATCTTGGATTAGAAATGCAGTCAAACGAAAACATAATGATAGTAGCAGCCGGCGGACAAAAGATAACCAGCAGTGGTTACATGAATGTTCCAGTCACATTCAATGAGAAGTTACGATTCATAAAAATATTTGTGGTACCAGAGATAAAGGTCTCACTTATCTTAGGCGTAGATTTCTGGAGGTTGTTCAAGTTGTGTCCAAAGTATATTGGCTCTATCACAACTGAACCAACTAAGAGGGTACCACTGACAGTTTTGAACGCAGAAGCGGATTCACATATTGTACCGTTTGAACAATTAAACGAGATGCAGGTGCATATCGTGGACAGCATAATAGGGAAGTTCAAGGAAATATCAGCAGAAGAAAAAGGTTTAGGAAGAACTCACGTCATAACACATCACATAGATACGGGGAACTCTCCTCCAATTAAGCAACGGTATTACCGACTGTCGCCTGAGAAGCAGCGCATCATAACAGAACAAGTGGACGAGATGCTCGCATTGGACGTCATCGAGCCCTGTGAGAGTGCATGGTCCTCTCCAGTCCTCGTCGCCCAAAAGAAGAATGGACAGCCACGTATCTGTTCGGATAGTCGTAAATTAAATGCAGTCACGAAAAAAGACGCATATAATCTTCCATATGTATCGGAGATTCTTGATAATCTTCGCGATGCCAAATACTTAAGTAGTATAGACTTATCAAAAGCGTTTTGGCAAATACCCATCGCAGACGAAGATCGACCGAAGACAGCTTTTTACGTTCCGGGTCGGGGTACTTTCTGTTTTAAAACCACGGCTTTTGGATTAACCAATGCACCCGCGACACAGCAAAGGCTGGTCGACTATCTATTTGGGCCAGAATTTGATATGAGGGTATTTGCATACCTTGACGACATAATAATAGTCACTCGAACGTTTGAAGAACACTCCTCTTTACTCCTACGCGTGCTCGAAAAATTAAGGTCAGCAAACCTAACAACAAATTATGAGAAGTGTCAGTTCTTTCGCGAAGAGCTAAAGTACCTGGGATACGTGGTCGATTCACGAGGGTTACGTACAGATCCAGGGAAGGTGGAGGCGATAGTAAAATTTCCCACACCTACAACAAAGAAGGAAGTAAAACGTTTTTTGGGAACTGCGACATGGTACAGACGGTTCGTACCGAATTTCAGCACATTAGCAGCACCATTAAACAAATTAACTTCAAATAAGAAAGGATCAGCGACCTTCAGTTGGTCGTCTGAAGCTAACGAAGCATTCAACAAATTGAAGACGTGTCTGGTTACCGCACCAGTCCTCGCGTGTCCAGATTACAACTTACCTTTTGAAGTGCACACCGACGCAAGTAATTATGGCATCGGGGCCATGTTAACACAGACCATTGATGGTAAAGAGAGATCAATAGCATACATGAGCAAGTCCTTGAATGGAGCAGAGTGTAATTACAGCATAACCGAGCGTGAGACTCTCGCGGTTATCATAGCTTTAGAGCATTGGAGATGCTATCTAGACAATGGAAAGCAATTCACGGTGTATACAGATCATTCGGCACTTCAGTGGTTCCTCTCCTTGAGTAACCCCACAGGGAGGTTAGCTAGATGGGGAGTACGGTTATCTGCATTCAACTTTGTAATGAAACACAGAAAGGGAGTAAACAATGTTATACCGGATGCCTTATCGCGCGCCATTCCGGTCGCAGCGCTGACAACTGTTACTAATTCTGACGACAGTTGGTATAACAAGATGTGCAAGAGCGTTCGGGAAAACCCAGGCGCATACGAGAATTACAAAATAGTAAATGAAAAGCTCTACCGTTTATCTAAGAACAAGTGTTCATTGACGAGTGAGTTTGCTTGGAAGGAAGTAGTACCAAGGGAACTCCACAATGAAGCTATATCACAGAATCACAGCGAACCTACTGCAGGACATTTAGGAATACATAAAACTTATCTTCGTTTAGCGCTACGCTATTTTTGGCCAGGTATGCACGCGGACGTAGTTAAGTTCGTAACAACCTGTTCTACTTGTTTGTCATATAAAGCACCAAATCACGCGACGTTGGTTGAGATGGGCAGGCCTAAGCAATGCTCACGTCCATTTCAAATGATATCTATAGATTTTGTCGGACCATTACCAACTAGTAGAAAGCAGAACGCCTACTTGCTAGTCGTAGTATGCTGTTTCACTAAATACTGTCAACTTTTCGCAATGAGAAGAGCAACAGCAGATGGAGTGATAAAAGCACTAGAAGACTCAGTATTCTTAGTCCATGGTATACCACAAACAATCTTTTTAGACAATGGAAGTCAGTTTATAAGTAGAAATTTGGAGACATTCTTCCAAAAGTACAAAGTACCTAACGTTTATTTACACCCAAATATACGTCTCAGGTGAATACAGTTGAGAGATATAATAAGACAGTCGTTACCTGCATATCAACCTTCATAGAAGACGATCACAGAACATGGGACGTCCACATACCTAAAATACAGTTTGCTATGAACAATTCGGTAAACGAAGTAACCGGATACACACCGTCATTCTTAGTCTACGGCAGAGAACTAGTAACTTGTGGTTCGCATTATGTAGACACAGACTTGAGCGAGGAGATCATTTTCATGCCTCGTGACATCTACTGTGATAATGTCGGTCATTTAGCAGCTATATTTAACAAGGTCCAGTTCGCGTTATGGCAGGCACATAACAAAAACATAACGAGGTATAACCTTAGGAGAAAGCAGGCAGAATTTAATGTCAATGATATTGTATGGAAGAGAACGTATTATCAAAGCTCGGCAGATAAATATTTTAGTAAAAAACTAGCTCCTAAATACATACAGTGTCGCATAACAGGTAAGAAATCACCGCTGGTCTATGTCTTGGAAGACATGTCTGGAAGGGATCTCGGTACTTGGCATATTAAAGACCTGAAAATTGTAAATAGTAAATAGACTCAAACGTAAGTCTTCGCGTAGAACATAAGTTAGGAAAGATAAAGAATTAGGTGATTAGGATTTTTTTTTGTTTTTTGTGTCAGCAAAAGCAACGTTATTTTTCTTAAATTGACGAAACGGTAACGAAATAGCAAGAGTGATTCTTGTGAGATTTTTTTGTTTTGTCTGTGCCCATCAGAAAGGATGGCTCTTCCACAGACAGGACGCCTAGTTAGACGTAGAGAATTTGTTTTGTTTTGTCTGTGCCCATCAAAAAGGATGGCTCTTCCACAGACAGGACGCTTAGATGATGTGGTCGTGTCAATTGGGTTCAAGATATGCTTGGCTCTGCCCCAATTGATACGCAAGAAGAGTTTCGTGTTTTTTTTATGTTTTGTCTGCGCCCATTAGAAAAGTGGCTCTACCGCAGACAGAACGTCAGACAATTGAGGAAGGTTCAGTTGGGTCCAAGGTACTTGGCTCTATCCCAACTGGAACATGTCGTGAAGAAGAACATGGGCCCAATACATTTGGCTCTGCCCTATGTTACCGTTCTTACATTATCAAGAAATAATACACTGTCAATACGAATTAGTACCTAAAGTTGCTGACACAAATAACTTGTAAATATTGTAAATAAAATGAATAGTATTCACACTTACTGGGACAAACAACTCCTACCTATTACCTACAGTAGCAATATTTTAGCACAGAATTTTTCCGCAAAGTCTTCAGAACAAAAGAATCAGAAGACTTTAGTTTTGTGAATGTAGGGCATTATCTTAATTTATTATGATAAAGCCATAATGTAGGTTGTATGAATGAGGAAGTATGTAAGGCGGAACACAAGGGTTTAGTGGAAATTTCAAGCTAGAAGTTACGGATTTCGTTTCTAAGGAAATCGAATCCTACAGGGGGGAGAGGAGGTAATGTAGTGTACACTTTCTGTTAGGAAAGTCTTGAGACCCAATCAATGCGCTCAAGATAGCAAATAGGCCGACTCAAGTCGAGAAATATGCGATGGCGCGTCACTAGCCGAAGCGAGGTTTAACTAACGGCGCTGAGGAGCACTCAGCCACTCCGCCGTCGATCGCTTGTCGGGTTAGACCTACGTTCGCGCGCTTTCCGCGGACGTTTCTGCCGGCTGTGCCGGATTATTTCGTATTTGTAGTGATTTTTAAAAGTGCTCTAGGATCCCACTCTTTTTGGGTAAGTGTGAACATAATTTTAATAAACTATCAGTGTATTTCGTAGTGATTCTTTCTTTCCGTCAACCGTAGGTAATCCTCGATCTTTTGTTAATATTTCGTGTCGTATGTAATAATTGGAAGTAATATTTTATGCTATAGCATTGTATTTATTCAAGGCATTCACTAAAAGCAGTGGCAAGAAGCCGTTTTATTTTGATAACCGTCACACGACCGTTATTCATTTCTTCAAAATGACGTCATCGCGTCGTAACGGTTTTTTCATTGTCGTATCAATCATTTAGTATTTTATTTTGTAAATCTGCTCTGGTTTCGTGTACCGTTGTAGCAATCAAAAGTAGGTGAGACTCCCTTGAATGTTCTCACATTCATCGGGCGGATTGTACCACGGACACGAAACCCACGTAACGAGAACCGTCACTCATTTTCTAAACTGGTGCATTCCAGGAACAAAGAGCCTAACAAAGAACCTGGCTACAACCAAGCTAGAATCAACAAAGAACCTAGCTACAACCAAGCTAGAACCTCGCTACAGCTTCAGCTAGCCTACAGCTAAGCTACAACTACAGCTGTGCCTACCTGAGCATCTGCGGGTCCCGCTACTCGACCAGCTCACCCGTGACCTTCCGCGGGAACGCGGTCACGCCCCGTCTACGCAAGACCGGACATACCAGGGGAGTCTTATTTTAAAGGAAGCACAGTGATAAATAATTAACGGACTTTCGTGGTAATCTCGTTCAATCACTAAACGTAGGGTTTACGGAACCACCCCTGCTCTTTAGTTTAGTGTAAAGACAGTAAGAAACTACTTGATTAAAATATTATTAGTGCTATTTACAATAGGACATTTTCATACATACCTTCCGTGGTAACGAATATTGGTAACGGTCATTTTGGGTCGACATCTGAGTCCGCCTCTGTTCGTTATTGTATTGTATTTAAATTTAGTTAGCAATAAACATCGCATTTAAGGAATTTTATTGTCGTATCATTTGGATTCTCCCTTACGATTAGAATTCCCACGACAGTCCGTGAAACGGAACTTTCCCCAGTCATCATGATAAACAGCGAAAGCCAAGTCCATCACCTAATGATGAAAGAATGACTATATCTAGACCCTTTTTACTGTGATTTTCTTAAGGTTGACAATAAAATGTATATTTTATGTGTCATAAAACTCAAAGATGTGCACTCACACATAAACACACACATACCTACACCTACATCAAACTACATACCAATACACACCACAACACATACCTACACAAATATACACTCACCCTTGTACTATATTATTTTGCAAGTTATGTCATATACTATACATACCAGCTTTTATCCAACCGAGCCTACTCTATTATTTATGCGAACTCACATCACTCTAGTAAGCAATTCTTTTGGTACTAGAGCCCTGATTGTGACTATGCTTGTGACGTATTATTGCCCACACTTTCTCGAAACGTGTTTCACTATTATCAGGTACATAAATGTGTGACACACTAAACACCATTAGGGATATAGATCAGTTTGAACTATAACTAAAACTAAAACTAGAAAGACTGTTACTAAAACTAGAAAGACAATTAACTTTGAACAAGCACTAGAAAATTTAAAATCAGAAAACCTTGCCGAGCTATTGTTTTGTGACGACCCAGTGGAGGTAATAAATCGACTTATTTATCTAATAACTCAAAAAATAAAGCAAAATACAGTAGTTTCAAAAATCCCATCCAAATTTCGAATTATCAAACCATGGATCACTCCGGGAATCCTTAGATGTATACGAAATCGAAATAAACTACAGAAAAGTGTTCTCAAAGATCCGTATAATGAAATTAATAAACTAATATATACTAGATACAGAAACTATTGCAATAAATTAATCAAAAAAATTAAAAGAAAATACGAAAGGGACATTTTAGCTAAGTCTATAAATAATAATAAATTATTATGGAGAAACATAAAACAAATAACATACACAAGTAGTTCTAATAATGTAAACACGGAGCTTACCAACCTAAAATCAACTCCAGAGGTCTCGGCTGAATTTGTAAATAGATACTTCGTAAATATTGGTAAAGATCTCGCGCATAAAATCCAGCCCATAGCAAATAATCTAAATTCTTATCCACAAACTCTAACTAATGTTCCAAACTCATTTGTTCTCCTCCCAGCAGATCCGAGCGAGGTTTCTAGCATTCTGATGAACCTAAAGTCTGATAGTGCACCGGGCTGGGATAGTATCCCTACCTCTTTCTTGAAACTAGCTAAAACTGAGTTAGTGCCAATCATCACGCATTTCGTTAACCTCTGCTTCGAAAAAGGAGTTTTTCCTGATTCACTAAAACTAGCTACTGTTACCCCTGTGTATAAGAGTGGGGACAGAGACGTTGTCAGTAATTACAGACCTATATCTGTGTTACCAGCCATATCAAAAATTTTGGAAAAACTTTTAAATAAAAGATTACTTAACTTCTTGGACAAATATAAATTACTTTCAGATTCCCAATTCGGTTTCCGTCAAGGTCACTCTACTGAGGATGCTGTAAACGCGCTTAGCCCCCTGGTTGTCCAGCAGCTTGACAATCATAAAAAATGTATATCTGTATTTTTAGACTTAAAAAAGGCTTTTGACACCGTCTCTCTCCCCATTCTTATTCACAAACTGGAAGCAATTGGCATAAGAGGTACATCACTTCTTCTCCTTAGTGACTATCTGTCGAACAGAAAGCAAAAAGTAAAACTGGTAGATTGTACCAGTGAATACGAGGAAGTGTCATACGGCATACCACAGGGAAGTATTCTTGGCCCAACGCTATTCTTAATATATATTAATGATTTATGTAGCATGCAATTAATGGATGCCAAGATCTTCTCGTATGCCGATGACACTGCCGTCGTATTCACTGGGGACACATGGGACAGTGTTATGTATTCTGCAGAGCTAGGAATGCGGAAAATAAATAAATGGTTAACTGACAACATACTTACGCTAAACGCTGAGAAGACCAATTACATCTACTTTAGCATCAATAAGGCTTCTCAACCAAAGCAGGATTTCAACTTCAAAATCCACAATTGCACAACTATAACCGGTGTAGCTAACTGTTCTTGCCCCGTTATTCAGAAGGTTGCCCAAACCAAATATCTTGGAGTCCTCTTGGACCAGCGACTCTCTTGGCATCCACATCTCGAATATATTATATTAAGACTCAGAAAGCTCACTTGGATTTTCAAAACTCTAAGACATGTGGTGCCAAGAGTAGTGGCTGATCCAAAGTGCAAAGCGAAAGACCTCCTTAAGCAGATATACATAGCACTAGTTCAGTCCATACTGATTTACTGTATCTCTATATGGGGTGGTGCAACTAAAATAAAATTTCTAGAGTTAGAACGGGCTCAACGAAGTTTACTAAAGGTCATGTATTTCAAAAAACGTAGATTTGCTACGGAAAGCTTATATCAACTGGCAAGCGTACTTACGATTAGGAAACTGTACATCGTCCATGCTGTGTTAAGGAAACACAAGGCCCTTCCCTTCGACAACAGTATCATGAGTAGAAGAAGATGTGATTTGGCGGCTATTGTGCCAGGATCAAACACCACTTTCGCAAGCAGGAAATTTAATAGTCGCTCTGCTAAATTATATAATCTAACAAACAAAGAGTTGCAAATTTATCCAAAATCGCTATCTGAGTGTAAAAAATTCTTAACTCGTTGGATAGAAACTAGGTCATATGACATGACGGAAGGGTTGTTGAATTGATGAGTAGCTAGTGGAAGTTGTATATACATCTGACCGATCCCAAGACCTTGTCGCAGGGCTATCTGCTCTTCAATTTAACAACCCCGCACGTAGGCACGTATGCATGAACTTGTTCATGCCATACTTGAGTAATAACTTGCTTTAGTGCACACACCCCCACGCACACCCACCTACACCCCCCCCCACACACACATACACACACACTCACCCACACATACACACACACACACACTCACTCACACATACACACACACACACTCACCCACACTCACACCACTCAATCAGAAATAATCTAACCTTACCTTTTTCTCTTTTGTCATAAATTATATTTTGACTTGTTTGAATTTAAGATACAAGCAAAGCAGGCTTGACATCGGGCCTGTTACCGTTATTTTTCATTAGTTGTAGAGGCTAAAGTCGGGCCATCTGTCAAGCTTGACTTATTGTTTACTTGTATTCTGTAACTACGTAGTCGGTTATGGAAGAGCGGAGCCTCCTGACACAGGCATAAAAAGCTTAAAAGGAGGCTTCGGCAACTAGATGGTAAGCACACTTCTGGTTAATGAAATAAATATTTTGTATTGTATTTGTATGAAAATAAAATGTGCGATCTATAAACTTAAGTCATTGTACAAAGCGGGAGATTACTTAAATGTTAAAGTAAGGCGAACACTTACAGAATCCTTAATTTTATCGCATTTTAATTACTGTGACACAGTCTACGGCCCGTGTCTTAGTGAAAAAAATTGCAAACGTATTCAAAAGAAACAGAACGCATGTGTCAGGTTCTCCGAACGTGTAGGCAAGCGTAATCGCATTACCCCTGTACTTAACACGTTGGGCTCCCTCAACATGGCTGCGCGCCGAAGGCTTCACCTCGCTTGTCTCACGCACCAGCTAGTCCACACAGGGTTCCTGCAGACGCAAGCGTCCAAGCTCGAGTTTGCGGGAATCCCTGGCCGTCAACGGACCGTGAATGCGCTTCAGCTTGTCGTACCTTTGATTAAGTATACTACTAACTTTAGAGGATCGTTTAAATACGCTGCCAGTAAATGCTGGAATGACATTCCACCGCCAAAAAGATCGACTTTCTCCTTCAACTCGTTTAAAATAGGGTATAAGAGGTTGCTCCTTGACATACAAAAGAAATATGAGAACGTGAGTTGTTCCGCTGCTGTTTATACATCTATAATTAGACAAAGAGTGGTATGAGTCATCACAGTAAATAAAATTAAATTAAATCTTATAAATTATAACTAAAATTATGCTTAGTGATCTATTATATTTTCCTAGATTATTTAATAATTTAACTAGCCTCCTATGACTAGGGGTGGGCTTAAAATCAGCCTGTTGCTGTGCCCATGCCCATTTTCGGTAATGTTTTTATTTTTAATGTATTAACTAAATTGTTATTTAATTCTATTGATGTAACTTTGTATTAATGTAAATAATGTAATTTAAAATCGAAAATAAATGAATTTGAATTTGAATTTTATTTTCAATTTTTGAGTTAATTGTCTGCTAAACTCTACCTGGATTGATAGTATAGCTATGCCATTGGCAACGTTCCCTAAACGTTTCGTTACATCACCATTCACAAACGAATTAAAACTGTATAACATGGCAACATTTATAACAAAGTTGCTTTTTCTAACTTTCAGCTCTATCTTTAAGGTTTTTTAGTCAACTAGCGCCCCCATAGTTCACTGTAGTTACAGATACAAAAACTGATAAAAATGGCCGATTTTCGCACTTCTTGTATCTGTATATATATTTGAAACAGTGAAATATATTTATCACCATTGACAGCTTCTAAATAAACTAGGGCATATTTACTTTAATTTTGTTAGACAGATTTTCGATAAGTTTTTTTATTTAGCTAGTAATATTTTTTTAACTGATGGGGGAGCTAGTTGGCAGGGTGAAAGCTCTTAAAGCCTGGAAAGTTTAGAGTATTTGCTAACCCAACGTATCAATCTTGTTTAGTTTAGAAGTTCCTATGGCCATCGTTGGAATCCATCGTCTGTACCCTGATCGTCATCTCTGATTAAAATGCTTGGGAATACAAGTCTAACGAACCCAAACTCGACGGGTCTATCTTGGTTATTCTATGAGTTTCTATGGCCACCGTCCAACTCCAACATCTGGACCGTGATCATCATCTGAAACCAAAGTGGGAATACAAATCTAACTGTACGGGACGGGGGTCACTCGCAGAGCTTCCTGACCATCCCAATGTACACAATGAAAAACTGGCTATTAATGGACTGTATTTATTCTGTATAAAATCTGGTACACGTTCTGGCAATACTGTACGGTTAAAAAAGTCTGTATTAAACTTTTACTGGCAACACTATGAATTTGCACTAAATTGAAAATATGAACTGGCAACACTAGGACTATCACTGGGAAAGGCACGAATATATAAATATCGGATGTCACTGATAACAATGTCTGTGATCGGATACTTTCTCACAGAAACGGAATAATTTTATACACGGTATACTAATACGGACACACTGACTAGACTGATAAACAACAGGCGTGTCACGGGGGCGGCCTCCCGAGGGGCCTGTCAAGTCCGGTCTTCACGCCGCGGCGAGGCAGCCCACCAGGTGATTCCCCGTTGGGGGAGGCCTAGTGAGCGCCTACGAGCCAGCGGCGGCTTCTCTTCAATGGAGGTGGGCGGGCGCGGTGAGGCGTCGGCACGCTTGCGCGGCGCGCGCGCACTGCGCACGACGTGGTTGGGGGCTGGTAGTAGGGGCCCACAGTCCTGACTACTCGACGGGGAGTAGTGGACGTGGGCTGCCTGGTGTGGAGGGGAGGGGCCTCAGCATCCTGTCCTCATGCGAGCCAGGATGGAGACACCCTCCGTACCTATTGACGGGATGAGGCCGGCTGTAATGGCAGCGGCGGCGGCTGGAGTGGCGGACGTGGTCCCCTTCTTCCTCCTCCTTCCCCTCCTCTTCCTGGCCGGCCCACCGGGCTCGTTCGCGGAGGCCATGAGTGACCCCGGCGCGTTCGACTCTCCCGTGGGCACGGCGACGACCCTTGCCGGTGTTGTGGGCTGGGTGGACGTTCGTGGTGCGGTGTCGGCTTTCTTGTTGCGGACCTCGCGGCGCAGGACTGCGCACGCGAGGCTGTTCGCCGGGTGGGCCTTCCCGCAGTTCGCGCAGGTGGCGGGCTCGGTGCGTGGGCGTGGGCACTCCTTCGCCGGGTGCTCCTCGCCGCAGCAGACGCAGGCTTGCCGCCGGTGGCAATTGTGCGAGCTGTGTCGGAACAGCTGGCACCGGTGGCACTGCGGGACTCTCTGCTTCCCACGCCATCCCTCGATCTTCACGCCGGGCACACATAGGAGCTCGCTCACTGCGTAAATGCTCGGGGTGAGGTTTGGCGTGTAAGTAAGCTGGGCGAAGTGGATACACCCAGGGCGTCCTTGGCGGGCACGGATGGGGCGCACGAATTCTGGCTCGTAACCCAGGCGGCGAAGCTCAGCGACGATGTCCTCCGGGCGTGTATCAGCTGGCAGGCCGCGGATCGCGACCTTCAGTGGCTTCTCGGCTTTGGGCGCGTAGGCGAACCAAGAGAGCCCGGTCTGCCCCTCCAGCGCAGTGAGGTAGCGCTGGTAGACCCAGAACTCAGCTTCGGTTTGCGCCAGAAAGCGCATCCCCTTGCCATAGGGACGCACGTTCGGCGCGTGGCCAAGCTGCTCCTTGAGCGCGCGAAGGTGGTGGGGCCAGTCGGGGAAGCTGTCCACTACGATGGGCGGTGGCTTCCGCGCCGACCGGGACTGTCCTGCGGCTGGCTGCGTGGCTGGGGCCTTCCGCGCCTTGACCGGAGAAGGGGGCGGTGAAGGGGGCTTGGCGGTCGCGGCCGCGTATGAGGCAGGGGGCGGGGTAGGAGGCAGCGTCGGTGCGGGGGCCGTCGATGTAGATGGCGGCGGCGACGATTGATCCATCGCTTGCTGAGGCGGGGGCAGCGGCGACGGGGTGAGCCGGCGGGGCGCCGGTTGCGGAGCGGGGGGGGAGGCCGGGGGCCTGTCCCTCCTTTCGAGGCACGGGTCACGCCATGGGACCTGCGGCGGCGGCTTCCAAGTTACTAGGCTCTGTGGCGTGGCCTGGATGGCCCAGGGAGGCGGCTGTCGGGGGCCCGTGGTTGCGGGGGATTTCGACGGGGTGCGGTGAAGCGGCGGCGAGGCAGGCGCCTTTGCGGCGCGCTCGTTGACGTACTCTTCCCGAAGGTAGAAGGCCTGGGCAACATTGCGGGGTGCCCTCGGACGCTTCTTGACCTTCGCGATGGAGGCGGGGGGAGTCATGTCTCCCTAAAAGGCAGCGTGCTGGGTGTCGCGTCCACAAGTAGACAAAGCCTACCCCCGGGGAGACCGGGGGCAGGTGGGTAGCCGACGGTGAAGTACGCGGTAGGTAGATATTGGGCTTCTTACGGCATGTAAGCAGCCCGAATATCCTACGCGGAAGAAAAAGTCTACCGAATGTGGGTAGTCAGAAAATACGCGGACGTGATCTGACCTCCTCGGCGCGCTTGCGGTCGGTTTATATACTATTTTTCAGGGAAAATTCTGGCAACTTGGAATTTTCTAGTACATTTCTTCGTTCCTTCTATACGGCTTCGGCTTTCTGGAATATTCGGCAAAGCTCTCGCGCGCTGGTGGTGCCACCAGGTGGGAAGCAGAATAACTATTTCTACGATTTTACAATTTCCCCAACGTGTAGTGCCATCTAGCGCGTCGATGAGTCAATAACTCGTAATTAGCGATGGTTCATGACAGCTGTCTACCCAATAACGCCATCTTGTGTCGAGTGGTTGAAGCTGTCAGGCTCGTGGCAGACGGTGGAGTGTTTTGATTAGTGTTTAGTGTTGCCATTTTTATTTTTCGGGAACGGGCATAAAACAGCAGCAAATTTAAATTTCACAGTCGTCGCGAACACTAACGAACCCAAATTTGACAACTTTGTCTTGTTTAATTTAGGAGTTCGTATGGCCACCTTCCGACTTCATCATCAGGATCCTGTTGATCATCTGAGACCAGAGTACTTGAAAAGACAAATCCAACGAACCCAAACCTGACGGGGTTACGTTGTTCCGTTTAGAGGTTCCTATGGCCACCTTCCGTCTCCATTACCAGACCAGCTGGATAATACCATAACATTGTACTGTCACCAAACTAACATAAGTATGCAAAATTTCAGCCCGATCGAATAATGATAACTGGTTTTAAATTCTGTTATCAGATTAGTCCCACACTAACAAGGCAAGTTACTAAAACCTTGTAATGAAAAGGTTAGGCTACAGGGAAAACCCTTAACCCAATCATCTTTTTTTAGGCTCAAATTGTAGCTGATTATATTTTTCAGAGGATTATTTCTCAAATTTTTGATATCATTCTTCGTTTCCAAAATATCTAAAATTGGTTTTTTTTCACTATTTTGGGCCATAATTTTTTTGGTTTTTATAGTCTTGAATAACTCTTTTTGCATCTTACAGATCTTGTAAATACGCGTCTTTTGAGCTATTTTTAACCGACGAAAAAAAAACGGAGGAGGTTCTCAAGTCGATGCGAATATATATTTTTTTATGTATGACCACGCATAACTTTTGACAGAGTAGTCCAATTTTGATAATTATTTTTTTATTGGAAAGGGTATACCCCGGCGTTGGTCCCATATAAATTTTGAAAAAAAAAATCCAACCCTAAGGGTAGGAAAACAGGGGATGATTGATTGTTCACTGACTGATTTTAATGTATGACCACGCATAACTTTTTACAGAGTATTCCGATTTACCCTAAGGGTAGGAAAATAAAATTTATAGCCACAAAAAATTTAAAAATAAAAACTTTTTAACAAAAAAATTAAACCGCCGAAAAAACTGAAAAGCAAGAAATAATAAAACTTTTTTTATTTAACCTTAAAAACAAAGTTCTTAAACTAATGTAAGTATACCCAAGTAATTTTGAGTCAGTGCCGCCGCCGTGCATCACGCTTTACGTAATTAATTAATTTGCTTGTTTGGCGCCGACTCAAAATTACTCGGGTATACTTACATTATTTTAAGAACTTTGTTATTAAGGTTAAATAAAGTTTTATTATTTCTTGCTTTTCAGTTTTTTCGGAGGTTTAATTTTTTTGTTAAAAAGTTTTTGGAATTTCATATCTTCATAACTCTCTGAGATATAAGGAAATCGCACTTTTTCGTGAAATCGGGGCCTATACTGGAACGAACGAAAAGACATTTCCAATGTCAACATTTATGCACATTTTCTGCCTCAAGTTAACATAACAATGGAGCAACACAAACTGCTAAACAGGAGACAGCAGCTTATTTTATTTTATATTTTATTTTATAGGCACACAAAACAAGTTACAGCCATTGAAAGTAACAAACACAGTGTCAGAGAGTTCTTAAACTAGACCATATCTCTAAACATGTATGCACAAACAGCATAGGAATAAAACATTATTAGGGGTTAGTTATGCAAACAACAATTTGGACTAAGGAACATAAAATTTATTAGTAGTGTACTTATTTTAAAACAAGACTTAAAACTTAAAACTATTAGAAAGCAAAAATAAGGAAAGAGGTGCCAAAACTTAATTAAACTTGAAAAGTATTGCTCTGATGTTAGTCCTGAATTTGATATATACATCGACGAGTACGCTATGGATCTGAAAAATATAGTCAAGCAGTGCGCCCTTGACACACTAAAAGACAGAATGGTACGTGATATTGTCAGTCTGAACCTCCACTAGAAGAATCTTTATATCAAAGTGTAGCGACACATGTATTATTAGAAATGCTTAAGATGCACTTTTAGCGGCGAGGCCCGCCAGTCGCTCCCAGCCGTCCCCCGCGTTTGGTATTGTCCTTTTTATTTGACAATATATCTCGTTAATTCGTGAACTGAATTCCTTCATTTGATTTCTACACACACCTTCACCGACCTAGATGAACAGGAGCCAGGTCAAGGAGGAAGCAAGGACACGCATAAGTATACACACCTCATCCTGCACAAAAAATGAAATAATCTTATCAGAAAAGCCTGATAAACTGGAAAAGGCAATTTAACTGGCGAAACTTAATAAAGTAACGCAATAACAGACTAGGCAGCTCGAAGAACGGCTAGTAGGCGTAGCACAAATCAAGAAACACAAGTCATGGTCACACACAAACCCGTTCCAAGTCTCATACGTCACAGTCAAGGTGGGATAGTCTTGTATGTTCAAAATATGGAAAGATCCATAGCTACAAATGCCCAGGCAAATGCCAAAGGTCTAAAGTGCCAGAGTTGCGGTAAATACAACCACTTTGCATTAGTATCTAGAACCACAGAGCAGAAACAAAGTAAAGGTGCTGTAAGCAATGTAGCCTTAATGCAATCAATGTAGACCTGACGTCACATACTCTATAGTCCTGATACTCCACGCTAGGATCGCTGACATCAGTAAGCGACTAGTTCTCGTCGAGTGAGCACGTTATTGTTCCTCGGAGATCTTTATTTTAACGTGTTTCCCAGTGCAAAATTAAGTGTTGTATCATTGGATGTAAAAGCTGAACGGATGTTCCAAATAAAATAAACGGAAACAGATTTACTTTCCACTCCTAAGTATTTTATTTGACATTTATTTACTTTTTATGTAGAATATTCTAGAACATTGAATTTAGTATACAATCCTGCATGGCGATGGCAATTTTCTTAATGCCACCTAGTGCCAAGTAGACGTACTTGGTAGGGACAAATTTCAAGAACGTACTCGAGAATAAAGTAAAACGGGGGTGAAGTGAAACCACCGAATCTCGGATACGAACTGACTTTATTTGTCTACCTTCACACCATGTCACATTTAACATTACAACATCTCCCTTATTAATTTTTGAAAGCTTAAGCAACAATCTCTTTTCACAAGTATTAATGCAACATGAAACACAAAGTACAGACCACCACTCCACACAACAAATTTTTGTACCATTTGTAGTTTTCTTAAAAACTAGTTTGAATAAAAAATTGGTAACATAATATAGAGTGTAGTAGCCCTAAGTAACAGTACGAGTGAATAAGTACCTATTGTAGTAATATGCAAAACATAATATATATATTTTGGTTGCAAAACTTTGTATTTGGTTTAAAAACATTATATATGTTTGTATAATAGGTATATATTATGTTTCTATAATATTTTCTTAGTATATACCTACACACACATACAGTGCTTCCCATTTGTAAGTATCATATTATATATATTTTTTTTGGGTTTCGTAATATTTTTGAATGCTTCGCGAGCTGCTGCCCTCGCCGCCCTCGGGGGTCAAGGCAAAGGGAGAGCCGCGGTTGGCGGGAACAGGGTGGATGACGGGTCTATCCCCGACACAGACATTGATGAGTTACAAAGAGATGCTTCTGATGGAAAATATTCTGTATCAGCAGTGACTTCAGGGTCACCACTTGTTAAGGAAAAGCGCCATCTATGCAACTACTTGCGAAGCCTTTTGATAAACCTGGCTCTTAGCTATCATTATGATTAATAGATTTGTCAATATTACATAGATGCCGCTTATTCGCCCATATACATATACTTGCGAGCTGCGCCTCGCGCTCTTTCCGCCAACCACCAACGAGTAAACACTTATAGATACCACGCTCGTCTCTCATTCCGATCCGCCATTTTGTACCCCGTAATTTCCTTAACATTTGCTGGTGACCCCGACCAACGCAAGAGTTGGCAAAAGCATACGCACCTGTATTCGACTGGAGTCTAATCATCGTGGATCGTGAGAATAGAGCGGGCGTGAGTGGGAAAAGTGTGCCGCGTGGATCGCCGACCGGAAGCCGTGCCACGTGCATCCATTTATAGACGGTTTCGGCGTAGAGGAGCATATCTACGGGTCCACTTCAACCTCTGTGGACAACCTCCTGCAGAGCAGGAAACTTCGTGCAGGAAATCCCAGGCGAAGCGCGCGCAGTGCCGCGTTGCCCCGCGTGCAGCCACGTGGTGGATGAACCGCCACGCTGCGATATTCAAGCATCTACGACTTCACGTCGTGAACAACCTCCTGCAAAGCTGAAGAAACCCCAGGCGAAGCGCGCGCAGTGCCGCGTTGCCCCGCCACCGAATCATTTGCATCCACGTGTCCACGTGGAAAAGAATCTTCTGCCACACTTCGAGAAGCAATCTATCCTAATCAGAAGCACCGAAAAATTTGGTGAGAAAATTCCAATTATAGCAGCAGAACGAGCTGAACGAGCGGACCACACGGCAGAAATCTACCTTCTATCACGAGGAGAAGATCAAGGAAGAACGGTGAGTGAGCTGGTTTCCTTCCTATTTTACCTAAATTTCTCTTTCCATACCCTACCTTTCGATTATATTTTAATTCCTTGTGAATTGCCATTAAATTTATAAAATATGTCTGACAATGAAGATGAATCTAAAGTTAAAGCCCAAATTAAACGACTTATTCAAGAACGGGGTGTTTTTAAGGGCAAGCTAACCATTTTTCACAATTATCTAAAAGGGTTACCACCCACTAGTAAAATTACAGCCCACGAAGTAGTCGAGCTTGAATTACGGTCAGAAAAATTAGATGATGTTTATCAAAACTACGACCATGTTCAGATGCAATTAGAAACCATCAGCCCTGATATGGAAGTCCAAGCTGCCGAAAGACAGCAGTTTGAAAATACATATTACAGTTGTTTAGCACAAGCGAAACAAATAATTGATTCATTAAAAATACGTCCAGAACAGCAAATACCCCAGGGGGCAAGGCCCACTGAGGGCTGTGATGCTATTAAATATCCAGAAATCTCTTTGCCCACCTTTAGTGGTAATTACAAGGAATGGTTAGAGTTTCGCGAAACATACGACGCACTTATACACCAATCTTCACTCAAACCAATTCAAAAATTTAAATATTTAAAATGTTGTTTACAGGGCGAAGCCCAAGAAGTTGTTAATTCTGTTGAATGTACTGCTGATAACTATACTGTTGCATGGAAGCTGCTTTGTGAGCGCTTCAATAACCCCAGATTATTAGTGCACACTCATTTAAAGGGTCTTTTTGACATAGAACAGATCCATGATTCTTCGCAAGCCCTGAGGTCAACTATAGATAATATTTCTAGACACGTGCGCTCCTTAGGAGCTTTAGAAGTCCCGGTGCAAGAGTGGGACCTTGTTATCATACATTGCATAACTCCCAAATTACCAAACCACATCCGTCAAAAATGGGAGGAACAAACAAGCTCAGGTGATTTGCCTTCGTTACAGGATTTTAAGGGCTTCCTCCGCAATCGAGCCGACCTTCTGGAGACAACGAGGTCAAAGGATGCAGCTGAACCGTCAGCGCAGCCGAGGAAAAGTCTCGTCACCACGTCCCACCCCGCTAGCAAACCGCAGAGCATAATTAGTCTTTGCCATTTGAACTGACAACATCGTTCTTGCTAATTTGTGCACAAACAATTTTAAATATAAGTTCAAATCGTCTCTCCGTAGCAGAAATTTGCATATAATTAATTAGTGTATCAGTGCAGTTATTGTCAATAAAAAATCCAACAGTGAAATCAGCTAAATCTCGTTAAATCAGTGATTTTATTATTGCAAACGTCGATGACGCGGCATATGGTGTGATTTGTTGTAACGTTTAAGCGCAAGCCATCCTAACGGTTGCGCGTGCTGCATAACCGTCAAAGCCCCGTGCACCGAGCGCGCTGTATTGTCGGGCCCACAGAACTGGTCCGGCCGCTTTCATAGAACACGCATTCAGAGAGCGGTCACTGGTTTAGATTGGATTTGTACCTCTGATTTTTTTTTCTCTGGGTGGCTTTTTACTGAGTGTGGATTATTTAAAGTTTGATTGATATCTATCTAAATATCGACTTTAGCTGAAATATTCGTGACGTCAACATGTTCAAAGTTCAGCGCTCTCCACCATCTACACCGTGTACTCAACCTGGACCTCAAACTAGTGCTAATGCCACACCATCATTTGTAAACACGAACCCTCGTAATAAGTCCACCCCATCTTCAAAGACTGAGTCGCAGGACAAAAGTGGTAATAATGAGCAAGATTCACTTATTTTAGCAGCGATAGAAAGCCTTCGTTTGGAAATGAACGAACGTTTTAAATCCCAAGATAACAGCTTTCTCCAGATTCGGAATAAACTGACTGGCCTTACCTCTGAAGTGACTGAATTAACATCTAAGCTAGCTGTGATGCAGAAGGATCTTGACGAAAATTCAAAGACAATTGAATACCTTGCAAATTTCAATGATGAACAGGTTAAGATTAATAGCGACTTGCAAGGAAGGATTAAGAAAGTTGAAAATGAGAAATCTTTACTGCTAAACACGGTTTCGGAGCTTACTTCGAAGGTCTCCCAGATGGAACAGCAATCAAGGAGCTGTAATATCGAAGTTCAGTGTGTTCCTGAATCTAAAAACGAAAATGTACTCAAGATATTCAATTCACTACTTCAAACTGTGTCGTGTCAGCTGCCGGACTTGGGAATTCTTGCTGTTCATCGTGTCTCAAAGTTGAAGTCGGATTCCGTTCGCCCTCGCAACATCGTCGCTAAATTAGCCACTCCTCTTCTAAGAGATTCTGTATTAGCTGCAGTGGCGCAATTTAATAAAGCGAAAAAACACAACGAAGACAAGCTAAATGCAGCTCTCCTAGGTTTCTCCAACAGCAATCAAGCAATTTATGTAACTGAACATTTAAGTCCAATGAATAAAAAATTGCACGCTGCCACTAGAATCTTTGCAAAACAACTCGGATATGAATACGTCTGGACCCGCAACGGTCGTATCTTTGTGCGTAAAAATAATGAGGCCCCTCCAATACTGATTAAAAATGAAGCTTTTCTAAAATCGTTATCTTAGTGAACTTTTGTAGGTTTAAGATATTATTGTTTTTTATTAACTTTTGCATGATTTTTGTTTATATTTTACTAAATTCACTCTTAATATATATTACCAGAATGTTAGAGGCCTCAGAACCAAGACCGATGATTTATACGTTTCTGTTTTATCCAACTGCTATGACATCTTAGTGTTGACCGAGTCGTGGCTGAATGATTCAGTTTTTGATAGAGAATGTATCGATGAGAGATACGATGTTTTTAGGAGAGATAGGCACACTACTTGTAGTAAAAAAAGGGAGGGCGGTGGAATATTGCTTGCTGTTCTAAAAAAATACAATGCTATGAGAAGATTAACATGGGAATCTCAAACTGAAGACTTGTGGGTCTCTTTAAAATTAAATGGAAGGAATCTAGCCATTTGTGCGGCCTATGTGCCCCCTCCTGTATCAATTTCTTATTTGGAGTCATTACTAAAAAATGTTTCTGACACCATACACGGTAGATTGCCTTCAGACTGCTGTACGCTAGTTGTAGGAGACTTTAATCTTGCTAACATCTCTTGGCACAAAGATGGAGATAATAATGACTTCGCTCTTTCAGCGCTTCCAACAAATATTGCCACAAATAATATCCTTATTGATTATATGTCTTTTAACTCCCTGTATCAATGTAATTCTGTTAATAATGCTAACGATAGAATTCTAGATTTGGTCCTTTGCAATCGACCTAATAGTGTTGATGTGGCGTTGGCTACCCAACCTCTAGTTAATATAGACCCGCACCACCCACCTTTAATTATTAATTTGAAATTTTCAATAGCCAAAAATATAAAACCTAAACGATCCAATTATTTGAATTTCTTCCTATGTGACTACGAATCAGTGAGAAATGAGCTCGGTAACATCGACTGGTCACTTATTTGGCATGGTTTGTCAAGTGTGGATGAAGTGGTTAATAGATTTTATATGATACTGTTTCCCATCATCAAGAAACATACTCCCTTAGCATTCACTCGTGATAGTAATTATCCGGCCTGGTACACTAGGTCTTTAATTAAAATGTTAAAAGAAAAGGCTAAGTTTCATAATAAATTTAAGAAGTATGGGAACCCAATAGACCATTGGACTTTTGGTCTATTAAGAGATCGCTGTGATTTAATGATCAAAGATTGTTATGAAAAATTCAAACTTCGCGCACTAGATCATCTTGAGAAAAACCCGAAGTATTTTTGGAAATTCTCTAAAGGTCGAAAATCCAATGACACTTCAATACCCCGTGAAATGTTTTTGAATGACTGCTTTGTTGCCGACGGCCATAGCATTAGTAATCTATTTTCTAAATACTTCCATTCAATATATCAAGCTAGCGCTCAGCCGCTTTCAAGTAAAATTAACATGAATTCTTATAGTAATTGCCTTTCTTTAAGTAGCTTTACCATTTCAGAAGATGAGATTCTCAAGTGCCTTAAATCACTGGACTGCAGCAAAGGTGCTGGGCCAGACTCTATCCCTCCACAATTTTTCCGCAATTGCGCCGACGTCTTGCATAAGCCCCTCTCCATTATCTTCAACATGTCGATCCAACATGGGAAATTTCCTGAGGGATGGAAACTGGCTCATATCACGCCTATTCTTAAATCTGGTTGTACAAATGACGTTGCGAATTACCGACCAATCTCTATTTTATCCACGGCTGGCAAAATTTTTGAATCTCTCGTACAAAAGAAAATTTATTCACACATCAAACCATTACTCAGTAGCAATCAACATGGATTTTTACCTCACAAATCGACAACCTCTAACCTTGTAGCATATTTAACGGATTTAACAAAAGTTGTAGATAATGGTGGAGAAGTGCACTCGGTGTATACTGACTTTAGAAAGGCATTTGACCTTGTACATCATGACATCCTTCTTCATAAGATTGAACAGATGGGTATACATGGGTCGTTGCTCAGATGGTGTGAATCTTATCTTCGCAATAGATCACAACTAGTTTCAGTGTATGGCTTTAAGTCAGAGCAGGTGTTGGTTCCGTCGGGTGTGCCCCAGGGCTCTCACTTAGGGCCTTTATTTTTTCTGATGTTTATCAATGATTTATCCTACATTTTGCAATCTGAATTCAAAATGTACGCAGATGACTTGAAGCTTTACAAAGAAATTAACTCATTAGATGACGTGCTAAGCCTGCAAGATGATCTTAATAGAATTCATCAATGGTGCTGTGATAATCACATGGCTTTAAATACCAGCAAATGCTACCACATAAAATTCACTAGACGGAAGACACCCATCACTGCTGTTTATTCCATTGATGGTGTACCATTGACTGAAGTAAATACCATTCACGACCTTGGAGTTCTCTTCGATTCTAGTCTAAGTTTCCGTTATCACATCGATAATATTATCAGTAGGGCATCTAGGCTCTCGGGTTTTGTTTCACGACAGATGAAAATTTTCAAAAATCCTACAATTTCGATTGTAGTTTATAATTCTTTAATAAGAAGCATAATTGAGTACTGTTCTGTTGTTTGGAGTCCTAGCTATGCTGTACATTCTGATAGAATTGAACGTATTCAGAAAAGATTCATCTATCATTTAACATATAATGACTTTCAATGTAAAGAACTACACTCTTATGAATCACGTTTAAAACATTACAAAATCAGTTCGTTACATGTTCGTCGCAAAATGCTTGATATGATGTTTCTATTTAAACTCATTCATGGCTTCATTGACGCGCCGGATATTCTGCAACAGCTTAATTTCACTATTCCTCGTGTTGGTAGTCGTGTGCATAATCGTACGAACTTCTCACCCCTTGCCTGTATAACAAACCTAGGTCAACATAGCCCATTGCATCGCATGTGCACTGCCTATAATGCTATTAGATATGACTTTGATATTTTCAATGGTTCTGTGGTTTCTGCTAAGAAGTCCGTTAGGTCTTGCCTCACAAGACCTAAACCAGATTAATTCTCTGATATTTGTTTAAGTTTGTAGTTAAGATCGTTGTTGTTAGTTACTAAGCAATAATTTTTACTAGTGTATATTTGTTATTTGCATGCTGTGTTCACTCATAGTAGGGTACGTTCTAAAACCTGTTTTATTTGTGCTTGTTTATTATCTCATTTTCTTGAGCTGTATCCAGTTTGTGAACCAAATAAAAAAAAAAAAAAAAAAAAAAAAAAAAAAAAAAAAAAGAGCTCAGGTACCACAGGGAACTGCCCACACTGCAAAGGTAGACACTTTATTACTCATTGCTCTAGGTTTTTAGCCCTAAACCCAAGGTCACGCACGGATGTTGTACGGAAACTAAGGCTCTGTTTTAATTGTCTTCGCTCTGGCCACGCTCAACCAAATTGTCGATCGTAACTCTGTAGAATTTGCCAAGGTAAGCATCATTCCCTATTACACGTCGACCGCACACACACACAAATAAACCAAGAACAACAACCCATACCGAATAGTACTCCACCGCTCAATAGCCCAACTACACTACTTAATTCCCACTCTAATAATGAAATACCTATCACAACTCAAAATCAATCGAACCCCGTACCTACGCGTTTTAACTCGGCACCTAACGCCCAAGCGCATCAGACACATTCCAACACAGTCGCTGCGAAACCGGTTTGCGATAAGGTAGCTATCCTCACTACTGCGTTAGTTCACGTAACAGACAAGTACGGTGAACGCCAGACGCTGCGCGTGTTACTAGATTCAGGATCGCAGTCCAATTTTATTTCTCAACGCGCATATAATTTATTAAACCTACCCAAACAGAAAATAAACATGGAGGTAATTAGTTTTAATAACATTTCTAGTGAAATAGATTACTATTGTCAAATTCAATTAGAATCCCGATCGCGACTGTATAAAAAACAGATAACTTGTTTAATAGTACCTACTATATGCAACTTACCTAGATACAACGTTGATATAGCATCCTTGCGCATTCCACAGCGATTTGAACACGATTTGGCTGACGAAAACTTTCATCTGGCGGGTGAAATCGACATTTTGTTGGGAGTAGAATTGTTCTACGAACTATTATGCAATGGTCAATACAAATTAGGAGCAGGGCTCCCAATCCTACAAAATACGCATCTTGGATGGGTAGTTTCTGGTGCTCTAGCAGTGCCTTCACCTGGAACTCGCCAGGTAAGATGTAATTTGAGTATTAATACCCAATTACAAAGACTTTGGCAGATGGACGAGTGCTTTAACAACCCTCTTTTGTCACAAGCCACAAGTAAGTTGTCAGATGATGAAAATAAATTGTGAGGAAATTTTTATGACTCATTCACGCTCTTCTGATGGCAACTTTGTAGTTAACTTACCTCTCAAAGAACCCGTTACAGCACTGGGCCAGTCAAAGTTAGCTGCTTCCAAACGCTTTCAAACCCTAGAAAGAAAATCCGAGCGTGATGCCCAATACAAAGAAATGTATGTGCAATTTATGAAAGATTTTGAAAATCTTGGTCGTATGACAAAGTCAGAACGACAAGATAATTTGAATTATTTACAACATTTTGCAATAGTCAATTTAGCAAAATCATCAACCCCATTAAGAGTAGTTTTCAATTGTTCATTTCCAACTTCAACTGGTGTATCACTTAATGATATACAGTACACAGGTACTATTAAACAAGATCCCCTTATCGACATTTTACTGAGATTTAGGTTACACAGGTATGTAGTCAGTGCAGACATAGAAAAAATGTTTTGTAATATTTTGCTGTCCCCTGAACACCGACGATTGCAATCAATTTTCTGGCGAGAAAACCCTTGTCATAACCTCGACACGTACACTCTTAATACACTTAGTTTTGGACTGAGATCAGCCCCACACATAGCCACTCGCTGCCTACTACAACTGTCTCACGAACTCTTACAAGAAACAAAAACACATTCCAGTGAGATAACCCCTGCCACTCAGGCTACCATGGCGGCTGTGGCGTCCGCAATAGCCACCGACTTCTATCTCGACGACATGCTGACTGGCGGCGACGATAAGAAGAAGTTAATGGAGACTGTCCTGGTGATTCAAGATGTCCTGAGGAGCGCAAAGTTCCACCTGCGAAAATGGAAGTCTAATTCTGAAGAAATTCAAGGTAACATAGAAAATATCCTAAATATTACACAACCAGCCAATACAACACAATCATTTTACACAGAATTTGGGGATGACACTTCTTGTAAAATTCTGGGGCTAGAGTGGGCAAGATAATTTGTTTTATTCCATTAAAGTGCAACCAATGCCAAATCCAATCACAAAACGCAATATTGTGTCTAAAATATCTAGTATTTTTGATCCCTTAGGCTTGATTGAGCCAGTCAAAGTCATAGGAAAATGTTTGATTCAACAGTTATGGCGAGATAAATCGGCGTGGGATAAACCCATACCCGACAATTTAATAAAAGTATGGAACAATTTTTATAACGAACTTCCATTTCTTTCACAATTAAAAATTACAAGAAAGGTAGTTGCTGATGATTACCGTATCATAGAATTACATGGTTTTGCAGACGCTTCCCTTACTGCCTATGGTGCTGCGATATACGTGCGCACCATGACTAACGAAAATCAATGTACGGCACATTTATTGTGTGCTAATTCAAGGATATCCCCAATTAAATTACAGACAATTCCACGTAAGGAGCTCTCAGCAGCACTTTTGCTATCACGGCTGATGCACAAGGTTACGACTGCTCTTAAACGGCCAATACACCAAATTAAATACTGGTCCGATTCTAATATAGTACTAGCGTGGATTAAGACTGACCCACACAAGCTTAATGTTTTCGTTAAAAACAGAGTTACAGAAATCCAATCACTTACCAACACGAAGGACTGGCAATGGGTGCAATCAGCTGATAACCCGGCTGATTTGCTATCACGTGGTCACTCCGCCGATAAGCTTATAAAAAATAGTTTATGGTGGCACGGACCATTATGGCTGCAAGAACCTACACTACCGCAGACCCAGCCCTTAGACACAAGCTCTCTTTGTCAGTTAGAACACGACACACACATTGCTCAAACACAGTGTCATACAAACCTACACACAAACTCATTACCAAACACGGTCTTACAAGAAATAATAACCAAATATTCTAGTGACTTAAAACTGTTTCGAGTGTTTGCTTATGTGAAAAGATTCATTCATAACTGTAAGGGTGGTGACAGACTGGACGGTCCACTCACGTTACAAGAAATTCATAAATCAACCAAATTTTTAATACAACACGTTCAGAAAGAATCATTCCCTTCAGAGAATGAGTTGTTAAAGAATAAACAACCCCTACCTAAAAAATCTAAAATACTAGATCTAAACCCATTTTACGATAACGGAATTATACGTGTTGGTGGCAGAATTGGCCAATCACAGTTCAACTTTCAAAAAAAGCATCCAATTATTATGGACAGTAAACACATACTTACCACACTAATCATGTCTAACGAACATCGACGACTTATGCATGCAGGTCCTCAGTTGCTATTAGCGTCGTTAAGAGAACGCTACTGGCCTATAAAGGGTAAGATCTTAGCTAATAAAATTGTACGTCAGTGTGTGACCTGCTTTAGGGCTAAGCCGACCGCTACAATACCTACGATGGGTAGTTTACCTGGGACAAGAGTAAACCCCGCGCCTCCCTTTTATACTACAGGACTCGACTATGCAGGGCCCTTTACGCTACGCGATAGAAGGGGTCGTGGTTATAAGACTTATAAAAGTTACGTTGGAATTTTTGTGTGTTTTGTAACAAAGGCAATCCACATTGAGTTAATTTCAGGTTTATACACCGAGGCTTTCTTAGCAGCACTTAGAAGGTTTATCGCGAGACGTGGTAAGCCAAAACAATTGGTGAGTGATAACGGCAGCACTTTCGTAGGTGCAAATAACGATTTAAAAGAGTTATATGAATTTATTCAACAGTCCACAGACTTAACAACTTCATGTGCTAATCAGGGAATTGACTGGAAGTTCCATCCCGTGTATACTCCTCACATGTCTGGACTAGCGGAGAGTTCTGTCAAGGCTTTGAAATACCATTTAAAACGCGTATTGGTAAATAGTTTATTAACTTACGAAGAATTTTCAACAGTCATTGTTCAGATAGAAGGCATCCTTAATTCCCGTCCTTTGTGTCCCTTACCTCTTTCTAACTCCGATATAATCCAACCACTCACACCAGCTCACTTCCTTATCGGAAGAGCTCCAGTTTCACTGCCCGACTACGAATATGAAGCCATCCCTACCAATAGATTAAACCACTTCCAACAACTTCAACAGATACAGCAAGATTTCTGGCGGGCCTGGTCACGTGATTACATCGGACAGCTACAACAGAGGACGAAATGGCGAAGCGCGAAAGGTCCAGCCCTGACACCAGGCACCGTCGTACTCATCAAGGATCAACGGCTCCCTCCGTGCCAGTGGAGCCTAGGAAGAATATCGCAAGCTCACCCCGGGCCAGACGGAGAAATTCGTGTTGCTACTATACAAACGCCAAAAGGATCTATAAAAAGAGCTTTCAATAACATTTTACCCCTACCTCTTAGTCTAGATTAAGCATTAAATTAAGCATTCCATTATTAAGATTTCTTTCTTACAGTTTTAAGATTCAATCCTTGAAATTATATAAAAAATAAAAAAAACTATTTAAATAAGTAGGTATTAGACATAAGAAAATATGTTAGCTTAGGGTGTTAACTTATTTCTGACTGTGTACCTTCCTTTACTTCAGGTAAAACAAGCTGGGTTTGTAAATGTAAGGGGGGGTTCTCTTATAAAGTAAACATAGTGAATTTTTGTAATTTTATTCTTTTAAAAGTACATAAAGACTAGTATTCTTGCTTCTACATTAGTAATTCTAAATTGTAAACAAGATAAATCACCTTTTAAGGTGGCAGTATGTTAAGGAAAAGCGCCATCTATGCAACTACTTGCGAAGCCTTTTGATAAACCTGGCTCTTAGCTATCATTATGATTAATAGATTTGTCAATATTACATAGATGCCGCTTATTCGCCCATATAAATATACTTGCGAGCTGCGCCTCGCGCTCTTTCCGCCAACCACCAACGAGTAAACACTTATAGATACCACGCTCGTCTCTCATTCCGATCCGCCATTTTGTACCCCGTAATTTCCTTAACACCACTGCCAGAGCCATCTTCGTCAGCGTTAAAGTTGTCTTCACCATCAATATACGTCTTCTGACTAGTAGGTGACGATAGAGGTTGGACAATTTCCGGCTCAATTTTCATCAGATGTCTTCGATTTCGCCTGTATGGCTTTCCGCTGTCGTCTGCCACAAAGTACGAGCGTGGTTGTGGTGCTATTCCGACAACACGCATTTCCCTTTTTTGTCCTGTGCTGTTTGCCGCTAGGACCGGATCAGCGCGGGTAGGTCGCGCGCTCGTTGATCGTAATGCTGCTTGGTGTATACCTGTTTTAGCAATATGTTGTGATAATCAGCGCAGTTACCACGCTCTGGTTGCAGCTTGTCACTATGTACCGGTAGACGCGTGTTCAGCCTCCTCCCCATTAAAAGCTGTGCAGGGCTGCTTACACCGTCTTTAGGTGTGCACCGGTAGTTTAAAAGACCAAGGTAGAAATCCTCGTTGCTCATCAGCGACTTTTTTAGTATTGATTTAACAGTCCTGACGGCTCGTTCGCTTCTTCCATTCGACTGTGGGTAATTTTGCGACGAAGTGGTGTGTTTTAGTCCCCATAAGTCTACGAATTCCCTGAATTCCTTGGATGAGAAGGCTGGACCGTTGTCTGTGATAAGCTCCATTGGTATGCCATGACGCGCAAACTGGTCCTTCATTGCCAAAACGACAGACCGCGAGCATATATATTTTAATGGACATACCTCAATGAAGCTAGAAAAATAATTCACTAAAATTAAAAAATATTTCTTTTGGTATTCAAAAATCTCCGAGCCTACTTTAGCCCACGGTATCTCAGGTATGTGATGAGCGTCTCGCGCTGCGGCCGCGCTGCTGTGCGCGCGCACGTGCCACATCTGCGCACCGTCATCTCGATGTCGCGCGACATCCCCGGCCAGTACATGATGTCCAGTGGCGTGCACTCTATACATGCAAAAAAGCTCTGCATACCCTGTCGTCCCAGACGATCAATAAAAACGTGCCTCTAAAAGTAAATGATATGATACTTTTTTACTATAATAACTCCCGTAAAATTAAAAATCCCCGTCAAAATGTCTTTGAGTCGGCGTCCCGTATTACGCGCCATCTATTATACTTAGCGGTAAACACTCGCGTGTAGCACTGCAGCGCTCTGCAACTACGGCGTCCCGTGCGCAAAGGCAGTACTAAGCCCTGCTTATTTTTCATACAAAGCATCTCGTGCAGTCTCGTGTAGTACACAGCAAAAGTTTGTCTGTGTGCGTGAAAATGTATGCTTGTGTAGCTCATGCAGAAGCACAGCTTATAGGGCCCCATACAAAGCCCTGCCTGCAGGGCCCTGCTTGCAGTGCCACTGCCAATCGTACTTTGTGTGCGCATGCAGGGCCGACAAAATGGCCGTTACATCGGCCCTGCAACACCACACACGGTACGATTGGCAGTGCGCACTGCAAGCAGGGCCCTGCAGGCAGGGCTTTGTATGGGGCGTTTATAGTGCGACCCGACCGAATTGAGAAGCCGTCAAAGTATTGCTTAGTTGTTGAATAGAGAGGGTGTTGTTGAATCATTGTGTTCCGAATGTAAAGTGAATAGATATTCAGATGAAACCGACATAGCAGTTTTTACGACGAAGTTTTGTAGAACAAAAAAATGAGAAGAAATATAAGCGCGTTGATTTGGTAAAAAAAAGTTAAATCCGTAAAATTATTTTAATATTTTATTAATTAGTGGAAAGAAAAAAGCAAGTTATCATATCAATCTTTGGATATTATGGACCTATTAGGGTCGCGTTTTTATTTTATTTTTATTTAGTTTTAAAACAGTGAGAATTTCCCTGACTGCAGGATACGAGTATCTTTATATTACATCCACATAAATTGGTAAAAATTTTAGTGCATACCCTGTCTAAAATCTCTGTGCACGCCACTGATGATGTCCCTCGCGCGCCGTTTGCACCGGTCTACACCTAAATGGCCCTCGTGCATGCGCGCTAACGTTTCTCCGCGTAGCCTCTCTGGAATGTAAACTAAGTTGTCTCGAAATAGGACCCCGTTTATGTAGTGTAAACTTTCCTTAAAGTCCCAGTAAAAGCGTACCCGTTCATGTACATAGTATTTATTTGACGGCCAGCCGTGTTGTATGTAATTTACTAATAACTGACATTCTGTGTCAGTGATAGAATGTTTTTTTAACAAGGTCTAGTTTACTATCACTAATCCTGACCGTTTCTAATAAAAAACAAGATTGACTTTCTACGTCACAAGATACGTCTTCACTCATTGATTCCGGTAACGGGGCGCGCGATAACGCATCCGCCACGTACATGTATTTACCTGGCTTGTATATCACGGTTATGTCATACGCCTGCACGCGTAACATCATACGTTGCAGTCTTGCGGGTACCGAATCTAACGGTTTTTTTAAGGCCATCGATTAGTGCACTCCGAAAACTGATCACGATATGTGAACAATATGCTGCTTCCCATCATATTATACAACGTCAAAAAGTTTATGGTCTTTGGGGTTCTTTGGGGTTCTTTCGGTAAGAAGAGTCCTGAGAATGTGCTACCTGTAAGGCTCAATGGAATTCCGTTGAAGAGAGTTACTCATTTTAAATATTTAGGACACTTTATTACTGACGACCTCAAAGACGATATGGATATAGAACGCGAGCGCAGAGCACTGTCGGTGAGGGCGAATATGCTGGCTCGCAGGTTTGCCCGATGTACAGCTCAGGTCAAAATCACTCTGTTCAGAGCATACTGCACGCCGCTGTACTCGGGTGCCTTGTGGGCCAGTCATACTCAGCGCTCGCTCATTGCTCTGCGCACGCAATACAATAATGCGTTCAGGACGCTGTTGCGGCTGCCTCGGTTCTGCAGTGCGTCCGCCATGTTTGCCGAAGCTCGCGTCGACAGCTTCATGGCACTACTGCGGAAAAAGTCAGCGTCTTTACTGAACAGAATACGAGGCAGCAGCAACAGCCTTCTGAAGACAATTGCGGCAAGGAGTGAGTGCCCTATAATGCGGCACTTAATTATTACTACTAAGTCCCTCGTAGAATATAAGTACTAACATAGTTATAAGTTTATTGTTACTAACATTTTTGTGGATCTCTGTTGTCCAAAATAAAGATTTTATTATTATTATGTTGTTTATCATTCCTGAATCTCGGGCAATTAAGTCCCGGACCTTTGGAAGGCGTGCGTGGGGCCGAAGCCAACACGTAGAGGCCCGTTAAACAGTTTAATTTACAAAAGTGATGTGACACCAACCGGCGATTATCCCTGTCTACATTAATACTAATGCATCCAAGGACAATCCCCGGTAAGTGTAGGACTATTGCAAGAATTGGACAAAAATGAAATTGGGTTATTTGGTTGAGGTGCTCGTGGATTGGGTAACTGGGACTATGGGAGGTACTATGGCGCCTGCCCGACCAATGTTAATAACACGGACAAAATGGGCAGACGGTGACTAGCCAACTCGAATCAATGGGCCCCCGAAAACGGCTGCACGCACGGTGCTGCAAGGGGGCAACATTTGCTGAGCGGCTGAAGGGTGAATATTATTATTATTAAATAAGCTCTCTAAGGGCTTATGGTCGGTCTCAACAGTTACGTCTGTTTTCCCATATACGTACTGATGAAAACGCTCTAGAGAAAAAACGATGGCCAACATCCCCTTCTCAATTTGCGCATATCTCTGTTGTGTGCTGGTAAGCGTTGCTGATGCATACTCAACCGGACGCCCGGTTTTCAGCAGTACAGCATCCAAAGCGTGCGCACTGGCATCTACCGACAATAGCACCGGCTGCTCGAGCGCGTACAGTGCCAGCACAGGCGCTGAACACACCTCCCGCTTCAGCTGTTCGACCACGTTGTCGTGATTCACGTTCCAGACCCACTCAGAGTCTTTTTTAAGAAGTGTGCGTAAAGGTTGTACCTTTTCCGAAAAATGCGGTATGAATTTTGATAGGTAATTTACCATAGCTAGAAAACGTTCTAGACTATGCCTATCAGACGAAGTAGCCATTTCCTGGACCGCTTTTGTTTTCGAAGTGTCAATTTTCATTCCGTCACCACTAAAGGTATGCCCGAGATATGTTACCTCCTGCACACCAAACTGGCACTTGTCACTATTAAATTGTATGCCCATTTCTCTAGCTCTTTGTAATAGGCTCTTTAAGCGACAATCGTGCTCCTCTTTGCTAGAGCCCCACACAATAATGTCATCAATAAACGAGTCCACACCATCCAGGTCTTCTAATAACTGACGTACCCTGGCGTGAAAGACCTCTGACGCCGAGTTAATTCCATACGGCATACGCAGAAATTGCCGAACGGCGTAACGAACGTGCAGAGATCCGCACTAGCGTCATCTAGCGCCACCATCCAGAAACCGGAGCGTGCGTCTAGCTTGCTAAAGTAACGCGCACCGTGCAGCTGAGCGGCTATCTCGGTCACCGTCGGCAAGGGGTAGTGCTGGCGCCGTATGACCTTGTTGAGCGCGCGCGGATCGAGACAGAAACGCAGCGAGGTGTTGTCTTTTTTAGGAGCTATGACAATCGCGTTTACCCACTCTGTAGGATGTGTCACTTTGCGAATTACGTCTAAGTTGTCCATACGGTTAAACTCCTGCAATAGTCTATCTTTAATACCCATTGGTATTTTCCGCACTGGGCATATACTAGGAGTGGCATTTTCTGCAATAGGTATCTTGTACTCACCTGGTATTTTTCCCAACCTATGAAACAAGTCTTTGTAACTATCAATATTAACTGAAAATATTCTTTTTAACATTCCTAACTGTTCACATGCTTCTTTCTCGAGAATGCTTTGACAATCGCTGTTTACAATAATGAATTTTAATTTGTAACATTTGTTTTTATACAACCATGATACTGAACAAGACCCTAATATCGCTATAAAATTACCACAAAAGGATTGAGCCCTTGTTTTATCTGATTCTATGTTTGTTTTCTTAAAACCAAGTTTTAAAAAATCGTTTAAAGATATAACATTCAAATCTGAACCAGTGTTAAGTTTAAAAACATGGGTTATGTCCCTACCAAATAATAACAAAGTCTCATACCATTTTCTGTCCTTACGGTATCCGTGAATGTCCTCTAAAGTGGAAATATAGAACAGGTCATCTTCTTCGTTTTCTTCTTCTTCCAACATATGCACTTTACTAGATCTATGAACAGCGCACATCTTTTTAAAATGCCCTTTATAACCGCACAAAAAACACTTAGCACTCTTGGCCGCGCACTGCTCGCCCGCATCGCAGCCGGCCCCGCCGCAAGCCATGCAACAGCGCAGCGCGCCCTCAGCCGGCACGCGGCCCCGCGCCGCCTCCGCGCTCGCTCCACCAGCCAGCGGTCCGCGCCCGCCGGCACGCCGCCGCCTCGTCGGTTCCCGCGCGCCCACACGGCGTCCACGCGAGAGGATCCCGCCTGCACCTTCACTCCGTCAATCTCACGACTATCCTCGTTTGTTAATTCGCTGGTCTGGCATATTTTTATAGCCTTATCTAGTGTGAGTTCATCTGTTCACAATAATCTGTCCCGCACTGAACCGTCGTAGACACCGCATACAATCCGGTCTCGAATCAACCCGTCCTCTAAATGTTCAAATTCATAGTGTTGACTCAGCAACTTTAGAGCTGTTACGTAATCGTCGATACTCTCACCGTTTTCCTGGCTTCTCGTGAAGAACTTAAATCTCGTCATAGTTGTATTAGTCTTTGTTGCAAAATGACTATTGAACAACTCAATTGATGAGGTTAGCTTCTCACGATCCTCCTCTTTCTTGAATTTAAAGGTCGAATAAACGTCGTAGCCATCTGGGCCGATGAGATTGACCAGTAAGCTAGCCTGGACACTGGTTTCTTCCTTTTCAACACCGGATGCTTTTAAAAACACTTTAAATTGACGCAGCCATTTTTTCCACGCGTCGGCACGATTCGCGGGACCGCCTGATAACACTAATTCAATCGGTGGACGTGCGTGTTCCATATTTATTTAATAACAGTATGATTTTAACAACAACTAATCACTTTTTAACGTTTTAGTGCCATTAAAATAACTATTTTATTTAAATTTCATAGCACCGCTGTCACCATGAAGTGAAACTACCGAATCTCGGATACGAACTGACTTTTTTTGTCTACCTTCACACCATGTCACATTTAACATTACAACAGGGGGGTCAAAAATTTTACGATCTTTCAACTGAGAAATCAAAGCAAAACGGCGACGTTTTTTAATACGGTGGCGCGAAATTGTAATACGGCGGATTCTTCAATCCGGCTGCGAGACAACGTTCACAGCTTTTATGGGCACACGCCGCCAGCCGACTTAGCTCCGGCCGACTTAGCGGTTCCGGCCGGTACCGCCGGAACCGCTAAGTCTCTGCATTTTAATCTTTATCTTCGAAAATATTTATTTATACTATATGCTGTAAAGGGTTTGGGTTATCCCTAAGAGATAGGCATATACCATCGCGGACTTTTTTGCAGACCTTTTAAAGGTGTACAATACATTATATGCAATACATTATTTTGATCTATCTCGCAGGGTACAGCCAGCGCTTGCAATGTAAGCGCAAAAAAATGTGTTTATTTACGACATCACATTAGAAATCTCTCAAATTATCAGTATTTCTCTACTATATTATGTGTGTATTATACATAAAAACCTTTCTCTTGAATTGCATCAAAATCCGTTGCGTAGTTTTAAAGATCTAAGCATACATAGGGACAGACAGACGGACAGCGGGGAGCGACCTTGTTTGTACTATGTAGTGAAGATAGAGCTAATTTATTTCATTTTGAATTATTTCTTATCTTTACCTAGAACCCCCTCCCTGGGGGGTTTTTACGTTGTGCCTATTATGCGTACCTGTTCGAAAAAAATTATTTGCCATCTAGTGCTGAATAGCGGTTAACAACTTAAGAGCGCGTATAAAGCCAGGAAAAAATCAGATTTCACCCGCGCGTCTTGCATCACCCGCGCCGCCGCGCAGCGGGCAGGAAATGATCGCACGGCGCTCGACACTTATTATCATAGTTCGCTCGATTTCATGCGACGCGCATAGTATATAAGCCAAAAATAAGAAGAATCTGCTACACTGTAGGATATTTCAAACGGATCACTACGGGTCGGGTTCATATTTAGCATTTTGTAAACATCATACACGCAATCTAAATTTAGTAAAAATAATGTAATTTAGATTATTTGAACAACAACAAACAACTACATCTAACGTAATGAGCTATGCCAAAAGGAGAATAGGCATTTTGGCCTATCGGCGGCCATTGATCTTTCTGGTACTGTTCTTTCTCTTGACAGCTCGTAACAATATTATTATAATTTATTTTACCGGCAAAATGTTGTAATCGTAATATTATTAATTTGAAAAAATGAAAAATCATTGGTCACTAAAATTCCGTATCGCGGTTGACCCTGGTAAATGCCAATCTATTATTTTAGGTAGTTCATATTAATGTTGGTAGTACACAATAATAATGTTATTGAACTCTGTAAAAGCGTGAAGGATCTTGGCTTAATTCTTGACAACACCCTCAGTTGGAAAGACCAACAACATTAGCCGCAGGGTCATAAATTCTCTTAAACTTCTTTATAGATTTAAAAACTTCCATCCAAATCTTCCAATTGAGACAAAGCGTATGCTTGTGCAAGCCCTCTGCGTCCTGGTCATTTATTATGCAGACACATGTAGCCTCGATCTCAAGTTGGGGTTTCTGATTTTTTTTTATTGTCAATGGGCTTATTCTTGACCTCGATCTAGTCTTGAGGACAGAGATGAGGTCGACGATGGAATGAGCTTGCCCAGAAGAAGCCTTTTCACTCGCGACTTGAATAGATTAGGGTTATATGAACTCGGGAACACAGACGCAGACAGAGAGTACCACTCTTTAGCCGTGCGCATTATAAAATATGTTTAAAAACGCTTTGTGCGTATGTGCAGAATATCAACCAAGTATGTGTGAATTCCCGCGGTGCGTCTGCACTCCCGATGGTCGAAGGGAGATGGTGGAATAAGCTCGTAGAGCTCTCGAGCATACTCTCCGAATTACAATCTATAAAAGACCGACAGACATGCAACCTTGCGACGGTGGGCCAGACTGTGAAACTTGGTTTTCACTAGCATCTCATCTCATCATCTCTCATCACCAAAGAGCTTCTTGGCTCTGCTATCTATCGAGTCTAGTGCTTCTAGTTGGTATTTAGCTGAGCCATCCCAAAGGTGACAGCAATTCTCCATGCAGGATCGGACTTGGGCTTTGTATAAAACTAGAAGCTAACCAGGAATTAAGTATCGTTTAACACTATTGAGGATGTCCAGCTTTTTTGCCGCAGTTTGGGCTTTTGAATCAACGCTAGCGCCGAAGTTCAGGTTTACACACAACGTCATGCCAAGTAGCTTGAGGCTGTCAGTAACTGGTAAAGTTGTACCTCGAAAAGTAGGAGCCAGATTGAAGGGACTCCTTTTGGCGGTGAACAGACTCGTCTGTGTTTTGGTGGCGTTGAAACTCACCAGATTTTTGTCACCCTACTCGGAGACACGACTTAAGGTCAAGTTTATTCGCTCTTATATAGCCTCTTTCGAAGAACGTATGTCGTCACTGCTGGATCTTGTGCTAGACATATATAATTCTCGACGGCAGTACTGTCATCTGCGTACCCAACAATACCAGGACCAAGAAGGTAACCGTTCACAGGACGCATCACTCTTTCTGTTCTGCCTTTAGGTTGGCCGGTAGATAATGCTGCGTGGCATCAGGCCCGTCCTTTGTACGTTTGTGCAATTAATTTAATTAACAAAAAAATGTAATATTCTCATTATTATCACTTGAATTAACTTCGTTTTCATATTCAACATTCTTTTCTAGACATTGACCCCTAAAATCGTACTTAAAAAAAAGCAAGAAACAAAAGTATTAAGCTAAAAACATGCCTTTCAGTTGAGGAATTATCAACAGTGTGGGTGTGTGGGTGGGTACTATTTGGACCAAAATTATCGTTATTTTCGGCCTTACTGTTGAGCTAAAAAAGTTATTTATTGAGGCATAATTCATTAGGCATAATCCATAAGAAAATCAAAGTCCGGTAAACAAAGCTTAGTTCAACATTATAAAGAATAAATTGGGGTCTAAGATATTTGCCAAGTCACCAAAAATACCACAGATAAGTGCACGGTAACGTTTCTAACGACTGGAAAGACTCCATGAAGGTGACGTGGGTTTATTGCCTAGGAGATAACAGGCGAGAAAGAGACAGAACACATGGCTGCGATCCTGTTTGCGTCATTACTCATTACTCAGACTAGAGATATTTGCTAGTGTTTATGACAGCGGTATCACGCGCACAAAGCATGCGTGCGCGGTCTACAAGCGAAGTTCGACCGACTCGTTGTGACTTTTAACTGTTTTTAGACTTTCTATTTCTAACGAGCTTATTTTATTATTGAATATTCCACGGGCGACGGGACTTTTTTTCGAGCCACTAAGAAAAATGTGTATGCATTTTCAAATTGTTTATGTTAAGACAGACTAGCATAGGGTCAGGGTGTGAAGACCATTTGGTTTCTATTAATGATACCAATTATTACTCCGAGTTAGATGTTTATGGGAAAAAAATCTATTTTAACACTCTTCTTCTTCTTGTTTCGTGTCGGCAAGAACACGGGCTAAATTTTACTTGCCCAGAAAGCGGCTACCGTGGTAGCCCTCTGGTTACCGTCAAGTAAGTCCTCATGCGAGCAGGTGGTCGGGCACGCGGGACAATTAGTGAGGTGCGCCATGGTTTGCAGGGGTTTTCCACATTCACAGCTGGCGTCTGCGCTACTTAGGAACCCCCACCGGCACAGGTTATCCTTGCTTCGGCCAACCTGGGTCCTTAGCCTATTTAGACTTCTCCAGGTTGGCCAAGGTTCCTTATAACCAGGAGGCAGGTGTTCGTTGGGGGGGTACAGTGAATGTGGGTACTTGTTTGCCCAAAGGCTACATCTCACGTCGGAAGGGTTTTGGTCGGTATGCTGTGTAGATTGCAGGAAGCTTTTGCGGCTTCGCAACCGACCTGCGGCGGGAGAGAGCCCGTAGAGTGGATGTCTCGGCTTTGTTATCGTATATATTATTTTTACTTATTTATTAGGCACAGGAGTTGAAATCATGTGTTATATGCTAAGAAATTCAATAATTATGAAATCACATAATTCCTGAAATTTGCAAGGTGATAACTTTTTTTCACCGGGACCTATATTTTTAGTGCTATAGTAAAAGTTGTTAGAAATGATAAAGTCTATCATTTGACATAGGTTTCGCTCTTGTACAACACCTTTCAAAATGTTGGACCAGAGGTCTATGGAAAAGTTGCATTGTCTTTTGTAAGGTGTTTGTTGTTTTTTTGTGTTGTTAGCAGTCGTTAAACAAAAGCTGTTCAGATTGATCCCATCAATACAAGGTAAAAAAAAATTATATAAACCAAAAAAACTAAACGAAAACTACGAATACATTCACAGCCCCTCACAAAAATATTTGTTTTCCGTATTTATTCATGTTTTCTTTGTTGGTTATGTTTATTTTACCGTGCGGTGCACACAATCACAGTCTTCCCGTCTCAACGGAGCGAACAAGACTGATTCGTGAAACAAAACACGTTTGATGCCTGCCGTTAGCTGCGACGGACGATAACTTGCTGCGCGAAATAAAAATGTCGTAAGCGCCGAATGTTGTTTATTTTAATAACTCGTAAAATATAATTTCTTTTGTAAAATCGCTAATAGTGGCGCTCGATAATATGTTAAGGATGGTATTATTAAATAATGGCTTAATAATATGCAATACAACCTGAGAAAAACTCATTTTAGATGAAAATAAGAGGTTACTTTGGGATTTTTTTCTATCAAGATAGTTTTATTCTACTGTGAATTGAATCAATTAAAAATCTTGCAAATACGATGTTGTAACCATATATATTTATTATTTATTAATTGGATCTTATTTTGCGATATTAAATTCAATCTAAGATAGGTAATTTGCCTTTATACCCGCTCTTAAGCACACCCCAGATTCCACTAGGTTCTATTCTAGAGCTCCACTTTGTTCTAATACTCATTACTAGGTGGCGGTGGCATCGCGTAACGTCCCCCGCACCCCTGCTTGCCAGCTTCACCTGATTCTATATAGAAAACAAGAAAGGGCAACTCTACTTTGTTTCTGCTCTGTGTGTAGAACTGTAAAACAGTAACTAGTGAAATGATAGACAATAGTGAAAGTCAGGTGCCGGAGGATAGTAGTCTCTTTGTAGGGTCAATTTTTGTGAATTAACCAACAGCCATGAATGATTGACTCAACTTTTAAAAATAAATATATTATTTTTTTAGGGTACCGTACCCCAAAAGAAAAAAAACTGAACCCTGATTCCTATAAGTGAAATTGATAACGAATATTAAGGTCCATAAACCACACAAGATCTGAAAATTTCAATTTTTTACAACGACGACGCAATCAAAAGATATGACATTTTATGTCCTCAACTCCATACATTTATGCACTAAAGCAAAACCTATAGGGTACTTCCCGTTGACCTAAAATTGTGAAATTTGGCAAGAAGCTAGGTCTCACAGTACAAATAAAGGGAAAAGTCTGAAATCATTTAATATTGCAACTTTTCTCACAACTAATGGTAACCAATTGTGGTGAGCTCCCTTTTCAAGAACATTCATATAAGAGAGCGGTCAAGTTGGATGGCCGCGGAGGCGATTTTTATTTTAGTTGTATTTTAAAAACGGGAACACTTTTAAACTTGAAAATTGATATGTTTATAGTGCATAAGCTATAAAATAACAACAAATAAAAAATTTGGTCAAGCAAGAGTTGGACTCAAAAATTTAGCACAATAACTTACTGAAATTTCAACTAATACAATTATTTTTATGTGGTGGTACGGAGCCTTCGGTGCGCTAGTCCGACTCGCACTTGGCCGGATTTTTTAGATACTGGAGCCGACACTAACATTTTTTTATTGAAAACATTTGAGAAACTCAACATTTATACACAAAACATTTTCAAAAGCAGTCATACGCTAGGGTGGTGAAACCATTCCAACTAACGAGACAAGTTTGTCAAGTATCTCGAGCTGGCAGACGAGAACCGCGATGTGGCGGGTGGCGTCCACTGAAATCATCCCAGTCGTAGTTTAAAAAATTGACGGAATAATAATAATAAAGCCTTTATTTCCTCTTTTACACAAGTTATTTAATTAGTTATCAAATAAAAATTTTACATCAATAATTATAAAAAGTAATTTCAATAGGCACGAAAAATTTATGAATCAATTTCTTTGAATATTTTTTCAATCCTAATGTAATGTAGCATTAATATCAAATAAAATTAAAATTCATGCATTTAAAATATATTTATACTTCACCTTCTCGGAAAGTACCTCAGTCCTGTTTTAAAAACTAAGGAGAAGGTACGTCATTTCTATGGTATAAATATGCGAGGGGAAAAAACGTGTTTTAGCGGGATGGAATTTTGTATGAAAATCCATTGTTAACGTGTTTTTTTTTTCTTAAATTTAGATCAAAATATGTTGATAACCTATTTTAATATCATATTGCCAAAACAAGAAAAAGTTTTTATCTCTAAGTCCACGAAATGATGCTGGCCACCTACACTTTTCAGAAAAAACCATTAATTTGAAAAAAGAACGAAACCAAAATGTGGAACGAAAGCGCGCGCGCGAGTTAGGTACCTATTCTTGAAAATCACCGTGTGATAAAATCTTACTCAATAAAATCAAAATTTCTGTTTTTTTTCTTTTTAACAGGGAAAATTTATAATGCATAAATATAAATTAGTGTTTAATTGTTAAATTTTATAAAGTATTACTAACGTTTTAACACTATCAGGGTAAAATTAAAAAGTTTTAACCTCCAAGCGATATTATATCACCCAGTGATTTTCAAAAATTGGACCCCGGTTTTCTTTTCAAAGTTGTTGAAAGTTTATATTGTAGTTTTGTTGGTGCGTGCTTTTTACAAAAAATGTCGTCAATTAGTGACAGTGATGAAGAGTTTTTGACGCCGCTAGAACTACAAGAAAGTGCGCAAGCGGTTATTGATTGCCAATAAAATCTCGAAAGAATACAACAATGTAGGTATGTGATAGTTTTATACGTTGAAAAAGCGAGAAAAAAGCGCATTGATTTTCGGAAACTGTTTTGCTTGCTTATTATAGTGAAAAAGCGTATAAATATAAGCCAAGTCTTTGTATTCCATGTTGAAAAGTACCATATTGGCAAGACATGATATCAATATAATGGAATACAAAAAATTTACATCATATCTGAAAAGGAAATCTGAAATATTTTCCTCGTAGGTGAAGTATAAAGCACTATGTATCACTCGAAAGAAAGTGCGATTCCCAACTCGGGTGTATTGAGCCCTTCGGCTTCGCCTCAGGGCTCAAACGACACCCTTGTTGGGAATCGGACACTTTCTCATCTCGATGAACAATGTACTATTATTCTACACTAGAGGAGCCTTTTTGGGCATAGGCCTCCCCCAACTTTTCCCAAGTTTTTCGTTCTGTTGCCAGTCTCCACCATGTGTTTGATTCTAGTTTCAAGTCGTCTCACCTTTTCTTGTCCCATGGAATCCATTCAGTAAGAGTTTTAGTTCAACATTCGTATTTCATCCTACAAATGTGACCTGCCACTTTTATTTACTTAACCGGATTTTTCTTATAACATCTTCCACGTTCGTAATCTTCCTGATTACTTCGTTTCTTATTCTATCCTTTCCCTTTTTTTTAGCATTGACCTCTCCATAGTTGTTTGACATACTCTTAATTTTCTTCTTGTCTATTTGTAAGTGCCCAGGTCCGTTGGTAAGGGTTGGTAGAATTGCGCTTTTAAATACAGTTTTCTTAATTTATGGCTAGGCTGCTTTTCGTTATAAATGTTAAAGACCAATATTTCTTCAAGGCTTTCCCTATTCTGTGATCGATTTCCTTTTCTTGTTTATTGCTAAAATATATTATTTGTCCTAAGTATACAAAGTCCTCAGTGTACAGTATGTCTTCACCTACTATTTTCAAAGGATTTTTTTCGCTATTAGTCATTAGTTTTCATTTCTCTTTGTGAATGAATAGCCCCGCCTTTTCGCATACCATCTTTAATTCTCTAAGCATTTCCTCTAATAATAATAAGTTGTTAAGGTGTCTGCCATTTATCTTAAGTCCTTTAATTGTCTAAAACACGTTTCTAAAACTGCATTAAAAAGCATTGGTGATATTGGATCTCCCTGTTTCACACCTTTTTGCAGTGGAAAGGGCTCCCATTTTTATCGGATTTTATAGTTGTCTTGCTATTTTTGTATATGGCTTTTAAGATATTTATATATTTCTGATTTAGTCCTTGTTGTTTTAAGGCTCTAAAAAGGTACTTACGGTTCACAGAGTCGAATGCCTTTGTGAAATCTATAGAATCAATCAGCTGATTTATTGAATGCAAATGGTCTGTAGTGCTATAGTGGGACCTGAATCCTGCTTGTCCAATTGGCTGTTCTTCGTTAAGGCATTGGTATATCCTGTTTCGTAATACTGTCATAAACAATTTGTATATGCATGAAGACAAACTGATAGGCGTATAATTGTCTAGGTCATCTTTTTTACCTTGTTTATGTAAAATGGTTATAATTGATGTGCACCATTGGTTGGGTATGTCCTCCTGGTCTAGCACTTCGTTAAAGAATGTCGTAAGAACTCTATTGAAATCCTCTCCTGCATATTATAAATCCTAATTACTAATACTGTCTGGTCCCGTACTTTTTTCTTTTTTCAGTTTATTTGTTGCCGCTTTTATTTCTTCTGGGATCAATGGTTCTAAATTTTTATTTATTACTTCCTTTTTGTAGTTGGTAGAGTCGAATTTTTTGTTTTCGTATAGTTCTTTATAAAATTCAGTTGCAGTTTTAACTATGTCAACTCTTTTGTATGTAAGTTCTTTTTTATTGAAGTTAATCTTAGGTACTGTACAGATCTGAAGTCCCTTCAAATAGGATCCTCAAGTCAGATACGTGAAAGTTTTGGCCAAAGTTGATCGTCTAGAATAATACCCTTTAAGAATATTATATTTTTTCTGAATCCTACGTCATTCCGTTTTATATTCTTATATTATTTTGTAATTTACAGATTCTGCTCGGTGGAGAGTGGTAATAGAAGAATGAAAAAAAAAAAAAACAACACCTTTGTTAATTTATTACTTTTATTTGAATATAATCCTATTCATTACAAGTCTATTTTGTGTTATTTAATTTTATATTGGATCACTATTTATTTAAATTTAGTCTCATATTGACTGGAGTAGTTCATCTGAATTCATGTAGATTCATCAATTTAGGAAAAGTTTCATCTCATTTACAATGCAATATTATAGCCGTTAAGTTTCTGAAAAGAAACCTATGTTAATATAAATGAAATAATAAAAATAATGTGGGGACAATCCCCAGGTTCGGGGCCCCGCCATCGCCCCGAACAAGCTCGTCCTAGGCTCCCCTACTCTGAGTCCTAGGTCCGAGGCATACCATCACCCAGTTCACGATGACATGACGCTAAACTACCCTAACAATCCAACTGGATCGTCAGGATTCTGATCATCCTCGCGGAGCTGGAAATCCCATCGAAACTTAAACTACAGTAAAGACTAGGGTTAATGTATGTGGAGAGTGGAACTAACTAACCACAGTACAACCCAGACGGTGATGATGTCTCCCCCCGGTATGATCATGCCCCGCGTCAAACCCGACTTCCACGTGGCCCACCTTTAAGGGACAATCACTGACTCATCCAGGGTTCACAGGGTATTTGACTATTTCTTTTAGTCACCCATACCAGAGCTGGTCACCGAGCCCGCCAGGCACACAAAGCATACAGTCTTCCTTTAGGAAAACAAGGCACTCCTACAAAATGAACTCTTCCTGTAATCCCTCCGGGCAGACAATGATCGACATCATCGAATCCCTTAGTTTGTTTTGAAATAAGTTAAACTGAAAATAATTAGCCAGCTCCACACGTCCAAGTGTGAAGTCTGTACTAGATACGGGTATAGTATTATTGCTTGCATGGCCAGCCTAGATCAATAACGGTTTTATAACGAGAGATATAAAGAGTTTGAAGGGCAATTTCCCTCCCCCCAGTCACTGAGTGACTTTATTGCACCAACAAGGTCTCCGTATATCCTTCGTATATCCTTCATAGCTCTCACTTGTGATGCGTAGCTAAATCTCTTTTCCGTTACCAACCCACGCAGGACAAGAATTATGTAGAGTAACCCCAGTCTAAACACTCATTTAAATAAAATGAATTGCATCTAAACTATAATGGGATTACCCAGCATATTTCAAAGAAGAACATATAAGAAGTAAGTATGACAAAAGATTACTGAAGGTAATCCTTAAATAAAAGTGAAGTATGATGACCAGAACCGAGAAGATACGGGATAGTAGTATCTAAGCTAGGTTGGGCCAAACATTTATGATTTAAGATCTTAAGGGAAAATCAAAAGCATCGAGTATTCAAAACCAAGAACACTGGGAGAAATTAGCGTAAACAACACTAGCTAAAACTCGATGTTCTTTTAAAAGAGGACTCAAAAGAAGTATAAAAAATGGGATTATTGTATATACTTAAATATTCGGAACATATCTACAATGAAAGAAACTAAACATTATAATTTCCGTTCCATTATTGTTTTCAAGAACCTATTTAGTAATATTAAAGGTGGTTTCACACTGAGTCAAAGTATAATTTTAAGTATGATAAATTATGACAAGTTTTATTAAGAAAAATAAAACATAGAATCTTATAAGGTTTAGATTCCTGTATGATTCAATGAAGATTAAATAGTTTTTTTAACTACTTTAGGATGACACACATAAAGTTCAGAAGTCCCCCAAGGTCAGAGTGTCGTACAGCCGTCGCAGCCTTGCGGGCGAACGTCGTCAACACACTTTACAAGAAGCAACCCACGAACGAATGTAATGTCTTCATCAAGAATATTCTTCCTATTGATTCAGGACAATTCTAATTTATTCTTTATAAACAATTTAATGTCATTAGATTAAACTAGAATGTCCCTTCACATAAGAAGAAAGTTTTAAGTTGTCTAACTACTCTACATTTGGTAATCTAACGCTAAAATCAGGAGGTCCTCCCGCGGTATATGCCACTCAAACGACGCAACCAATAAAGGGCAAGCGTTGTCAGCACATAACACAAGAAACACTATTTCCAAAATCCAACGTTAAAACACCTTGCTAATATCCTTCCATTTGTACTGGAATAACACCAATTTATTCCACACAAACAGATGGGAGAAATCAGGATGAATCAGCGAAATCTCACACAAATAGAAAGAGAAGAACTTTAGTATCAGACTCTTTTAGGCTTGAGGGCTCCGGCCCAAGAATGATTAAAATAAATAAATCCGAAGGTTGATATTATCAGTTAGTCTTAGACAGATACTCCAGAGACACGCGACATACATTTGCCACAACCAATATAGTGGACATCGGGGACACATGTCACGAGGGCATCCATTCTTGCTTGGTCGAACTAAATAAACCTGAGAGCAAGTATTTCTTAATCTCAAAATCTGGGACTCCTAAAGAAAGATAGTAAAAGGAAAGGTAAGCACCTCCTATGAACATGAGTACTGAAATGTAGTAATGCTCTCAGCATGTTCCAATTTTGGGAAATTGAGGCAAAAGATTCAAAATCACTATCAAAACAATTTATTATTATTTGAAATAATATTATTTATTATTTTCACTTTACTTAAACTTACCCCTTATTTCACAATAAAATGTCACAAATTATATCCAAACTTCAGTTTGAAGATATTTTATTTTAAGTTTTTGAATTGACGTTCTAAATTCTTTTGATCTGATAGAGTATTTATTTTTGATTTTATCAAACGAAGACACTAGCATATAAAATCTGGAATTTTGGTTTTGGGCCAAAGATTTTATATAATTTTCTAAAAAAGGTAACTATTTAATGTTTTAATATTTATTGCCATTTTGATTTTGGGATTTGATTTATTTTTTGTTAAAGAGATAAAAAATTTATAAAGATTTCAAAAATAGCGTCTAGCTGTGAGTAAAACTAAATCCAAAATGATTTATTTGTTGACTATTTGACAATAATGTCAAATGAGACAATTCTACCTAAAAGAAATATAAAAAATATACATCGTCTAAAGTCACTTTGAAATGATGGTAAAAAAAAATATACATCATCTAAAGTCACTTTGAAATGATGGTAAACCAACACATCAGAGTCCAGTTTTTTATGTTTACATCATGGACTGTTTTAATCAAAATCTCTGTAAAAGGAAAAAATAAACACAATGAAGTTTACATTACCTTTACATTCCAAGCAATACTTTTCAAGCCTTCATGCACTGTCATTTTTTGTGAATTGCTTTTTCTTTGCATTAGAGTTCTCACTAAATCCTGTGGAACTGTTTAGAAATAAAACATTACCCTGCCTAGCTATACGCGAACAAAAAAACATATACAGAACTAGTTTATACTTAATTATGGGAAAAGGAAATCTTTATTACTATCTACAAATAACGACTCAGATTAGAAACACAGTATGTTATCATTTTCACAGAGTTATTAATGATTACAAAAGAAAATCGTTAAGAGAGAATAACAAGTTACTTAATGTATCGCACAGTGTAAGTTTCTTATGTTCTTGCGTGTAGATCTGTAAGGCTGCAAATATTCTCCATCTAACTCTTCCTCTTTTGACATTGGAGTCTGATTCCTCAATGTTATTTAACTCACACAACCTGGAAGAAAACTATGAATTTCATTAAGTCACATTTCCCCTTATTTTAAAGCACTCAACAACTTTGAACTGAATATACATAAAATGGAAAACCACAAAATTGAATACTTACATAATGTTAGATTCACACCTCTTATTCTATACACATTGGAATCAAATTCTGAATGTTAGCGGCTTGAATTTAAATGCAAATAAACCTTCCTATTCTATATCCTAAACGGAGCAATCCCTATCTTTATCTCAATTGAAGGAATCCACAATCAAGGATCATAGCCTCCTTCAAAAGATTCATCACATCAGCTGTATGATGGCTATCTTCGCGATCTGCAAGATAAAAAAAAAATAACTCACTGAAGTCCAGTTTCCTACCGTCTTTCTTCCAAATCTGTTGGACGGCCCAAAGATCCTTTCGAAATATATGGTTCGTTTCACGATTTTGCGTGTTAGGCTTTTGCCCAGCAGTGGACTTTTGTTTTTCGGGATCATCTGCAACTTTTACAAACAAGTCAAAATTCTATTTCACCTCCATTGCCCTCACTTTTCATCAAAACCTGTTTCCTAGTTTTCCTCTGTTGCTTTCGTCCCAAAAATTTTAGCAACTATTTTTTTATCCCCGAAAATCCCTTATACACTCCACCAAAACTCCACAACTTGATCCGCAGCTAAATTTTTTAGCTATTATCCTTTTTTATCCAGAAAATTACTTCCCTTCTTCATTGTCCCTTTCCCGACTGTCACCGGTTGTCTTATTTTTCTACTCCCCGTTTCTCGCTAAACTTCTTGACAGTTCCTCTAAATAGTATTTTATGCATTTTAAAAAAAATTAGGGTTCCGCAAGTGCACAGCCTCCCCCAAAATTTTATTATTTCGAAAAATCTAAGAAAACAAAATTTTTTTTCGAGAATTCTAAAATTTTCAATTTTAAGTTATTTTTTTATTATTATTATTATTATTATATCGTATTTCTTTTTTTCTCTCTTTTCAGAGGTGAGTTCCCTACCTCACGGGCCTTAGCCAAGTGAGGAGGTGTCGTTGGATGAGGTTACTGAAGTTGTTAGAAATTTCCTGACTATGCGGCATGTGTTGAGGATGGTAGCTTTTTGTAGGGTCTGGGTAATTAAAGGATGGATCTGCAAGGTTTTTAAACTATTGCGTAAGGTTTTTGGTGTTACTCCAGTGGAAGAAATTACTATTGGAACTATGTGTACAGTTTCGGCTCTCCATTGGATTTGAAGCTCAATTGCCAGGTCTCGGTACTTTGTTAACTTAGCTGTGATGGTAGATTGCAAATTATGAGTATTGGGAATTGCTACATCGATTAAATATGCAGTTTTCTTTTGTTTATCGTAGAGGGTAATATCAGGCCTATTGAAATGTATTGTCTTGTCAGTCAGTATGGTTCTGTCCCAATAAAGTGTGTAGTTGTCGTTCTGATATACTGTCTCTGGTTTATATTTATAGTAAGGTACCTTTTTATTTATGAATTTAGTTGAATATGCAAGGTGCTGGTGTATTATGGAAGCTACTTGGTCGTGGCGGTGTTTGTAATCAGACTGAACTAAATTTTTACAAGCTCCTGTCACATGCTGTATGGTTTCGGAAGCACTGTTGCACTGTCTACAAAGGTCGGTCGGTCGGTCCAGGTCCTTAGTTATGTATTTTCTATAGTTTCTTGTTGCGATAACTTGATCCTGAATGGCGATCATAAATCCTTCAGTCTCGGGAAACAGAAAGCCGTGCCTAAGCCACGCGTTCGACGCTTCTTGGTCGACATGTGTTTGACTTAGGTCAGCCTTGTGTCTCCCGTGCAAGGATTTCTGGGCCCAGGTTTCGGTCTTTTGTTCTGTAGTTGTAATTTTTTCATTGGGTTGGCTATTTCGATTGCTTAAGTTGAGTGGTGTTAATTTTTGGTCTATTTGAGTGACGTACTGTTGCAGTATAGAGTTTTCAGATTTATTGTGAAAAAATCGTCTGAGTGTGGTTATTTGGCGATTGTGCAGATTCTGGATATCGATGAGCCCTCTTCCACCTGATTGTCGGGGTAAGGTGAGTCGTTGTACACATGATTTGGGATGGTGTTTTCGGGCTTTAGATAGGCTGGTGTTGATTATACGTTGCAAGCTTTTTAGGTTTGTTTGTGTCCAGTTTATTATACCAAAGGAATATGTCAAAATTGGGATTGCAAAAGTGTTAATGGCCTTGAAGAGGTTGCGTGAGTTGAGGTGGGACTTTAAGATCTGATTAACTCTATGCCGAAATTTACTAGTAAGTTCTGACTTGGTCTTTTTTTGTTCTATTTGGTTAGATTGTTGGAAGCCTAGGTATTTGTAAGTGTCTTCTTCTTCCATCGGTTCAATACGCTCCCCTGTTTCCAGCGTTCAATACGCTCCCCTGTTTCCAGCTTATTATTATTATTATTTTATTATTATTATTATTATTATTATTTTATTATTATTATTATTATTTTCTTTGTATACTTTTTAGTCTCTCCGAGGAGGTAGTTTTTACACGGGCCGAAGCCAAGTGCTAAGCGCATATAACTTTAATCTACAGACAGGAATTTTCTTACAATTCTGCACGTGTTTAAAATGACAGCTTTTTGAAGGAGTGGGATTATAGAGGGATGAATCTCAAGAATTTTAAGGCCTATTTTTAGAGTTTTTGGGATTATACCAGTAGAAGAGATGATGATTGGTGTGGTTTTTACGTTGTTTACTTTCCATTGTGTTTTTAATTCTATTGCGAGATCTGTGTACTTGGACATTTTTTCAGTATGTGATTTTTGTAGATTATGGGTGTTGCAAACTGCTATATCTATCAGGTTAACTTGATTCTCTGTTTTGTTTAATAACGTTATATCAGGCCTATTATGATGAATTGTTTTATCTGTAATTATAGTTCTGTCCCAATATAGTTTAAATTCATTATTTTCAAGTATAGTATCTGGTTTATATTTATAGTAAGGCTGTTTTTCGGTAATGAGTTTGAGTTTAATATTATTATTATTATTGTCGAAGGTAATTTGAATCTCGACCAGAGGTCGGTGGTCTGCAACCAGGTACGGGCTCATGCCAAGTACACTGATTGGGGTGTGTTGTGTGTGTGTGTATTATGTTGTGTGTCTGTATTAACTGCATCTGTAGCTTGAAGTGTCAGGGTGGTTGGGTTTAGGAAACGGCGGACTATAGAGCAGGTATCGATAACTATTGATTTTTGTAGGGGAATATAAGTATTTTTATAGAGTTCGAGTTGTTTCAAAGCTGTAAATAGTGTTTTCGGTACGACACCAGTAGACGAGATAATGATTGGAATGATCCTGACTGTTTGTTGATGCCACATTTGTTTTATTTCGTCTGCTAGGGGGATGTATTTTTGGATTTTTTCTGTGTGTTTTTGTTTTAGGTTGTGCGTGTTAGGCACTGCAACGTCTATAAGGAGTGTGGTTTTAGGTGCTTTCAAGGTAAGTGTGATGTCTGGTCTATTGCTAAGTATGGTTTGGTCGGTGATGATTTCTCGGTTCCAGTACAGTTTTGCAGAGTTGTTTTCTAGAACAGCCTTCGGTTTGTATTTATAGTAGGGGGTGTGTGAGTCTAAAAGCTTATATTTGAGTGCAAGTAGTTGGTGTATATGTTTAGCAACGTTGTCGTGGCGATGGGTGTATTCTTTGTTAGCTAGTATGCTGCATCCTCCTGTGATATGATCTATGGTTTCTGTGGTTTGGTGGCATAGTCTACATTTATCGGTTTCTGTACTTTCTTTGAGTATATATTTGGAATAATTACGGGTTTTGATGACCTGGTCCTGTATTGCTATAAGGAAGCCTTCTGTTTCACCAAATATATTCCCTGTTGTAAGCCACGAGCAGGATGCAGTTTTGTCTACATGTTCTTGATCAAGTTGGTGGGGGTATTTTCCGTGAAGTGCTTTGGTTTTCCAATTCTCAATTTTTTGCTCTTCTTTGAGAATTTTGTGTTTTGGGTTGAATTGGTTATTGCTCAGTTGTAGGGGTGTGCCATGGTGTGGAAGGTTTGCTATGGCTCTATGTAAAATACTATCGTTAGCTTTAGTGATGAAATATGCTCTTAGATTATCAATCTGTGTATAGTGTAAGTTTTTGATGTCTATGAAACCGCGGCCTCCTAACTTTCTTTTGAGCGTAAACCTTTGTACTGCTGAATGGATGTGGTGAATATTGTGTTTATTGCATGCTGTCCTAGTTGCGGTGTTGAGGGTTTCTAACTCTGTATCTGACCACTTGATGACTCCAAAGGAGTAAGTTAATACAGGTATGGCGTATGTGTTTATGGCTTTGGTTTTATTTCTGGCAGAAAGTTGGGTACTTAATATTTTGTTGAGCCTTTGTTTGTATTTATTTTTAAGTGCATTTTTGATTTCGGAGTGATTTATAGATATGGTTTGGTGATATCCTAAGTATTTGTATGAATCTTTAAGTTGCATGCTGTCTATTGTACCCCCTTGTAGTTCTAAGTTAAAATGATCGGTTTGTTTATGTTGGCCTTTGGTGATGCTGTTGATTTTACATTTATTGGTTCCGAACGTCGGTTTGTTTGTTTTTATTATTATTATTATGTTGTTTATCATTCCTGAATCTCGGGCAATTAAGTCCCGGACCTTTGAAAGGCGTGCGTGGGGCCGAAGCCAACACGTAGAGGCCCGTTAAACAGTTTAATTTACAACAGACATGTGACACCAACCGGCGATTATCCCTGTCTACATTAATACTAATGCATCCAAGGACAATCCCCGGTAAGTGTAGGACTATTGCAAGAATTGGACAAAAATGAAATTGGGTTATTTGGTTGAGGTGCTCGTGGATTGGGTAACTGGGACTATGGGAGGTACTATTGCGCCTGCCCGACCAATGTTAATAACACGGAAAAAATGGGCAGACGGTGACTAGCCAACTCGAATCAATGGGCCCCCGAAAACGGCTGCACGCACGGTGCTGCAAGGGGGCAACATTTGCTGAGCGGCTGAAGGGTGAAGAGATGCCCCTGGACTTTAAACGACGATCACTGAGGGTCCAGCATCACGTGCCCACTCGCCACTTACGCAGGCACGTCCACCCTTCGAGCATAAAGCTCTTGCGACTCCACTCTGGCCGGCCAACCAAGGCAAGCCAAAGGTGAGGGATCTGTTCCTCGTCAGTGTTCACTCCAGCCGGCCGGTGAAGGCAAGCCGGAGATGAGGAACAGGACCTTCCCCCGGGAGCACTCGGGTCCGTGGGGTCGCTACTCCCCAACAGCTCGCCACAAGCTGCCCTGCGGGTTTATTATTATTATTATTATTATTATTATTAAATAAAAACTCCCATATTGGCCCTTAAATTTTTATTCACAAATACAATAAACAAAAACAAATAACTAACCTACTAATATCATTAAACTAAATTAATTTTTATTCAAAATTATTAAAATTATTTAACATATTTATCTAAATTTAGATTTATTTTAGTTCAACTCTAATTATATAATCAAATTAAATTTGTATTAAATTATAAATTATTATAGTTCATTATATTTTTAAAACGAAGTCAATTTAATAATGCCAGTCAATTCACTAACAAATTGGCTCACTATATACTATAATCAAAATAACCATCCAATATTAATTATTAAATTAAATCTAATAAAATTATATTAATTAGGTTGTGACCAGGAATCTCTCAATTCCTTTAAAGTTAAAATTTATGAAATAGTCCTGTGAAAATCCCAGTAGCTAACATTCTAAGTATAATATTTAGCCAAATGGACTGCATTATAAACACCTTTGACACTTTGAGTTTCAGGATCAACGAGAATATACACATTAGCATATTTTATTCCTCCAATTCGATATGGTCCATCATATAATAAATCAAATTTCTTAGTTTTATTTCGACTAGAATCCGATTTATTAAGCCTCCTTAATTTTACCAAATCACCAACTTGAAAATCTAACAACTTATGAGTTCTATTGAATCTATCCTGCCGCTTCTGACTCGAAAGTCTAAGGTTTTCTCTAACTTCCTCTCTAATTTGGTCTATCGTTTTATTCGTAAATATCCGTGGTAGAAAACGGTCTACTTTAAGTTTCTCTGAATTTCCAAACAAAATTTCATTAGGGGAAAATTTCGTACTCTTGTGGAATGTATTATTATACAATTCCTCAATCTCCAACAAATAATGATCCCATCTAGTATGGTCATCATGACAATAAATTCTAAAGAATTTGTTTAATTCTTTATTCACTCGTTCTGTAGTGTTAGGTCGAGGATTACGAATAGTGGTATACAAAGTCTTAATTCTCAAAGCTCTGAGTCCATTTTTCCATTTGTGACTTATAAATTGTTTTCCGTTATCTGTCATAACAGCCTTAGGTTGTATTATTTCAGTGAACACTCTCATACAATAAAGCACTGAGTCTGCTGAAGCTCCACGAAGTCCGAAAAGTTTAATAAATTTACTAAAAGAATCCTGTATTACAAAAATATAAATATAACCAGCCTCAGTTTTAGGTAGTGGTCCGAAGATATCAGCCATTACTAATTCACCAGGGTTTTCAGTTAAAATCGATTTACATTTTCCTACCCCTTTTATATAGTCAGGTCTAGAAAGCTGACAAACATGACACTTCTGAATACAAGACTTCACTGTCTTACCCATATTTATCCAATAACACCTTAATTGTAAGTATTTCAAAGTTTTATATGCGCCAAGATGACCCATCTCTATATGTACCTGTTTACAAATCTCTTCTTGTAGAACCTTGGGCATAAACAAAACGTAATCTCCACGTACAGTTTTAAAATAAAGTAGATCATTATTGACAATACAACGCAAAGTTATACGCGTAAATCTATCTGTTCTTTCGGGAACTCTAGAAACATTTATTCTCTCCCTATTCCCACATATGACGTTGTCAAGCCGTTGGTATTCCATCATACGTTGTAATTTATTTTTCAAATCACGATCAGTAGAAACACCTACATACATAACAGTTGGATACCACACCTTCTCTTCTTGCAAAACTCCCCCTGGCGGATATCTAGATAAAATATCTACCCCAATATTTTCTACACCTTTTACATGTTCGACTTCGAAGTCAAATTGTTCAAGAAATAAAATCCAACGTGTGACTCTACTGTTGTATAATTTCATTTGTTTCATAAAAGTTAATGCCTTATGATCTGTACGGATAACAAATTTCGCTCCTCTTAAATAAGTCTCAAACTTTTTCACAGAATAAATAATAGCCCACAACTCTTGTTCAGTTACAGTCCATCGTAATTCAAAACCCCGTAGTGCACGACTACAGAACCCCAAAATTTTAACCTCACCATTATTTCCAATCTGAAACAATGATCCGGCTATTCCGATCCCTGAACTGTCGGTCTGTAAATAATATAATTTATCCTGATCAGGATGGCTCAATAGAATCGTTGTAATAAATTCTTCCTTTATATTATTGAAAGCTCGATCTAATTCTTCATCCCAAAACCATGTTTGGTTTTTCTTTAATAACCTAGTTAATGGAGCAGTCAAAATACTATAGTTCTTAATGAAACGTCTATAATAATTACAAAGCCCCAAAAATCCTCTTAACTGTTTTTGTTTCTTTGGAATAGGGAATTCCTTTATAGCTTTTATTTTATCCGGGTTAGGTTTAATTCCCGAAGTTGTAACTATATGTCCTAACATTTTTACTTCACTGCAGAAAAAGTTGCACTTTGCAAAATTACAAGTCATTCCAGCTGATTCTAAACGATCCAAAACTATATCAATATGATCCAAATGGTCTTGCTAAGTCCCACTCGTTAGGATTGCAAGATCATCCAAATAATTGACACAAAACTCTCTAACACCAGGACCCAATATAATGTCCATTGCGCGACAAAAGGACCCTACTGACGTCTTAAGTCCTTGCGGAAGCACGTTGTATACGTAAGACTTTCCATTAACTGTAAATCCAGTATATTTTTTACTGTCCTCAGTCAACGGTATTTGAAAATAAGCGTTATTTAAATCAATCAGTGTTATAAATTTTACACCAAGAAAAGCATTAAGTATGTCAATCTGTAAAGGCGGTGCTTCTACTTCTGGAACCATATATTTATTGATTTCCCTAGCATCAAGTAATATTCTAACAGACCCATCGGGTTTTCCAGTGAAAGTTAGAGGACTACAAAAATTTCTAGTTTTTCTCGATATAATCCCTAATTCTTCCATCTCCCTCATTTTTCTTCTAATTTTGCCCTATGTGCGTATGGTATAGGATAGGTTCGTTGTATCCTTGGAGTACCCTCAATCATTTTAATGTCATGAGTATAACAGTTTGCCCTTCCAAGTTTCTTTGTGAAAACTTGCATATGGGATCTCAAAACATTAAAAATTTGTTCCTTCTCTACATCAGACAAATCCATTTCCAACCGAATACTTTTAAACAAATCTCATAATTGCTTTTCTTCTCCGCCTTCTTTTTCGCTTTGTTCCTCTACTCCAGATATTAGATTTATTCGATTCTCTTCTAAAGACCCACTAGAAAGATTTCGAAACGGAATAGTAATTTCTCCTTGCCCAACGATACCCAATTCTAATGTTTGTTGTTCTTTTAAATGCAAAACAGCGTTATGCGCAACTAACCAATCTACCCCAAGGATAGCAGAACAAGTTAATTTAGCAATCACTAAAAATCCCGTATCAATATTAAATGAACCACACGTCAAAGGTATAGAGACTAGTTTTTTTATTTGGAGACTCTTTTGTCCAACGGCTCCCCTCACACATATTGGTCTAACTGGTAACGCAGGGAATTCTAACTTTAACTCTCCTTGTAAACTCTCTAAGAATTCTTCCGAAATACAAGTTACCTCACTTCCAGTGTCTACCAAGAGAACTATAGATTGCCCCAAAATTTGTAACTCTATTTCTGATTTAAATTTGGGCCCCTCATTCTCAAAGCAAACCTCTTCATCATATAAAGAATTACCTTCATATTCTTTAATGAACTGGTTATACATTGGTTGATTTTGTTTAATCACGGAAACGTCAAAAACTTTTATTAAATCTAAGACTGTTTGTTTAGTATTATATTCTTCTGAAGAACATCCTAAACCTTCTCTATTACATTTCGTTCTAGTATTATTCGAGGAAACAGGATATAAGATCCCTTCTTGGTCACAACCCAATCCTACCCCTGGCTTCCAACCTTGTTTTATTAAATATTTTACAGGGAAAAGATAATTTAATTTTTTGTTAATTGCAGCCACCTCCTGCTTATTGGAGATGGCCCCAACTAGTTTAAATCTTCTTCTTGAATTATTTCATTAGTGATCCTTCCCCTTGAAGTCTCCCCCTCGATGTGAGCCACCACTTTTGGTTTTTTATAAAATGGTTTGTCTTTATTTGATACGAATGGACTTTGACGCTTTGTTCCCCTATCAGCTCCAATAGAGGAGTCAAAGAAAGAAGATCCACATTGTTTATTCACGTCATCCAATTCACGAAGAAACTCTGTTGCCTCAATCAAAGTATTTCCTTTCTTCATCCGCCAAGCATATTGTACATCCTTCGGGAAGTGTCTCATCAAATCCTCCACTATTTGCCATTCAGGAATTGGTCTAGACATCATCTTTGCTTGCCCTGCTAAACTAACGAAATGTTCTAGCATTGTTCCATTTTCCTTAGACCAAGTGCCATTTACAATCATTCTTCTCAAGGTGTTTTGTTCGGCTTCTCCCCAATAAGCATCCAAACAATCTCTTTTGAAATCCGATTTTCGAACATCACCTTCTAAACAACTGATTATAGTTTCAATTGTAGCATCTTCATTAGGCATTCTCCGTAAATAATTCTGAAGATCCTCCAAAACGACACTGGATGTACCCCAAACCTTCCAGGAAAACGTGGTTTTTCGACTCTTGTATCAATCACCGGGCATATATTAATCGGTGCTTCATGCCTTTCAGACGAAGCTGATGCAGCGTTAGTTTCCCGTGCTTGCGACAGCTGATTCTCTAAGTTCGACACCTTCTGTGTCAGAATTCCCAAGTTTCTTCGAAGTTGGCGAAACATAGTGGAGTTGCGTAAAGAAGGTCGTGGACGTTCTTCTTGCTGACCTATCCTTTCTAATTCATCTTGTCCCTGAGATGTTCTAAGATTATAACGAGGAGGCATTTTCTTTTCTTTGAATACTGAAAGTTTATTACAAATTATTGGTTTGACTTTTGTTTAAATTAAAGAATAGAAAGTTTATCTAATATCCTCTCCTCAATTTCCCAAAACTGTTGTTTTATGGAGCTAATATTTTGATCTCCATCGATAATCTCTATCCTCTCAAAATCTTCCTTTATGTTAGGGTTTAATAACCATTCCTCATGAATGTTGTGAATCCTCTCTATATAATCTAACGTTATCCCTGTCTCTTCAGGTCGGCCACGACTTAGGGCTCTCTGATTAGAAACCATAGGGGAAGTCCTAAGATAAACTACTAAATTAATTCGAGTAACAAATTGTTCCTTGAAATATGAGTAGGTTTCATCTAAAACTGCAAACTCAACCGGGTGCAACAACTCACTCTCTTGAAATTCCCTAATAAAACATTTTTTGGCTGAATAGATGGAACGTTCCATAACTTAAATCTTAGCGCTAGATTCTTTCGTATGATTCTCTAACATTGTTAGAAGAACATAATTTTGAAAACAGAAACCCCACTTCTTAGGGTTTTCCTTAAATAACTGGAAGAGATTGATGCCAGACAAATTAGTCCATTTATCAATTGGTTCTGGTATTATCTCAAATTCAGAGTTGCCTCCCAAAGCTGCCAATAAACTAGACTTCCCTGACCCTATGTTTCCTTCTATTGAGACTGTTAAATTTCCCATCTTTATTCTGAAACAAGGAATGCATCATATTTTCTATGGTTTCCAAAACAATTAACCCTAGGCTAAAACCAATTCTAACGTCCCGCTTAACAACTTTAACTTAGATAGACTTTACTCTCAAGTTTCTTCAGTTCAAAAACTCGAAATTAGTGTATTTTTCATTTTGTTTCTTTTTTCACTCTTCAATACCTCTCTCGCTTGAAACCAGCATATCCTGGTCACGGCACCAGCTGTACAGATCTGAAGTCCCTTCAAATAGGATCCTCAAGTCAGATACGTGAAAGTTTTGGCCAAAGTTGATCGTCTAGAATAATACCCTTTAAGAATATTATATTTTTTCTGAATCCTACGTCATTCCGTTTTATATTCTTATATTATTTTGTAATTTACAGATTCTGCTCGGTGGAGAGTGGTAATAGAAGAATGAAAAAAAAAAAACAACACCTTTGTTAATTTATTACTTTTATTTGAATATAATCATATTCATTACAAGTCTATTTTGTGTTATTTAATTTTATATTGGATCACTATTTATTTAAATTTAGTCTCATATTGACTGGAGTAGTTCATCTGAATTCATGTAGATTCATCAATTTAGGAAAAGTTTCATCTCATTTACAATGCAATATTATAGCCGTTAAGTTTCTGAAAAGAAACCTATGTTAATATAAATGAAATAATAAAAATAATGTGGGGACAATCCCCAGGTTCGGGGCCCCGCCATCGCCCCGAACAAGCTCGTCCTAGGCTCCCCTACTCTGAGTCCTAGGTCCGAGGCATACCATCACCCAGTTCACGATGACATGACGCTAAACTACCCTAACAATCCAACTGGATCGTCAGGATTCTGATCATCCTCGCGGAGCTGGAAATCCCATCGAAACTTAAACTACAGTAAAGACTAGGGTTAATGTATGTGGAGAGTGGAACTAACTAACCACAGTACAACCCAGACGGTGATGATGTCTCCCCCCGGTATGTTCATGCCCCGCGTCAAACCCGACTTCCACGTGGCCCACCTTTAAGGGACAATCACTGACTCATCCAGGGTTCACAGGGTATTTGACTATTTCTTTTAGTCACCCATACCAGAGCTGGTCACCGAGCCCGCCAGGCACACAAAGCATACAGTCTTCCTTTAGGAAAACAAGGCACTCCTACAAAATGAGCTCTTCCTGTAATCCCTCCGGGCAGACAATGATCGACATCATCGAATCCCTTAGTTTGTTTTGAAATAAGTTAAACTGAAAATAATTAGCCAGCTCCACACGTCCAAGTGTGAAGTCTGTACTAGATACGGGTATAGTATTATTGCTTGCATGGCCAGCCTAGATCAATAACGGTTTTATAACGAGAGATATAAAGAGTTTGAAGGGCAATTTCCCTCCCCCCAGTCACTGAGTGACTTTATTGCACCAACAAGGTCTCCGTATATCCTTCGTATATCCTTCATAGCTCTCACTTGTGATGCGTAGCTAAATCTCTTTTCCGTTACCAACCCACGCAGGACAAGAATTATGTAGAGTAACCCCAGTCTAAACACTCATTTAAATAAAATGAATTGCATCTAAACTATAATGGGATTACCCAGCATATTTCGAAGAAGAACATATAAGAAGTAAGTATGACAAAAGATTACTGAAGGTAATCCTTAAATAAAAGTGAAGTATGATGACTATCGTTTGTGGACTATGAGAAGGCCTTCGATTCGATCGAGACGTGGGCTGTGCTACGATCTCTCCAGAGGTGCCAAGTCGACTATCGGTACATTGAAGTGTTAAAGGATCTGTACAAAAACGCCACTATGTCAGTCCGTCTTCAGGACCAGGACTCGAAACCTATCCAATTGCATCGAGGAGTGAGACAGGGAGACGTCATATCTCCTAAACTGTTCACCGCTGCATTGGAAGACGTCTTCAAACTCCTGGACTGGAAAGGACTTGGCATCAACATCAATGGCGAGTACATGACCCACCTTCGATTTGCCGACGATATTGTCGTAATGGCTGAGACCCTGGAAGATCTCGGCACGATGCTCAATAACCTCAGTAGAGTTTCACAACAAGTGGGTCTTAAAATGAACATGGATAAGACGAAAATTATGTCTAACGCCCTTGTTGTACCCACTCCACTCAAAGTTGGAGACTCTACGCTCGAAGTTGTCGATGAATACGTATACCTGGGACAAACAGTCCAGCTGGGTAAATCCAACTTAGAGAAAGAGGTTACTCGTCGAATCCGACTCGGATGGGCAGCGTTCGGGAAGCTCCGCAACATCTTCACGTCCAAAATACCGCAGTGTCTCAAGACGAAAGTCTTTGACCAGTGTGTGTTGCCAGTGATGACATATGGAACCGAGACGTGGCCGCTCACGATGGGCCTTATCAGGAAGCTCAAGGTCACCCAAAGAGCTATGGAAAGGGCTATGCTCGGAGTCTCTCTGCGAGATCGAATCAGAAATGAGGAGATCCGCAGAAGAACAAAAGTAACTGACATAGCTCTGAGAGTCGCTAAACTAAAGTGGCAGTGGGCAGGGCACATCGCAAGAAGAACCGATGGCCGATGGGGCGTAAGGGTTCTAGAGTGGCGACCACGTACCGGAAGACGAAGCGTTGGCAGGCCCCCCACAAGGTGGACCGACGATCTTGTCAAGGTCGCGGGAAGCCGCTGGATGCGAGCAGCGCAGGACCGGTCGTCATGGGGATCTTTAGGGGAGGCCTATGTCCAGCAGTGGACGTCTTTCGGCTGATATGATGATGATGATGATGACCAGAACCGAGAAGATACGGGATAGTAGTATCTAAGCTAGGTTGGGCCAAACATTTATGATTTAAGATCTTAAGGGAAAATCAAAAGCATCGAGTATTCAAAACCAAGAACACTGGGAGAAATTAGCGTAAACAACACTAGCTAAAACTCGATGTTCTTTTAAAAGAGGACTCAAAAGAAGTATAAAAAATGGGATTATTGTATATACTTAAATATTCGGAACATATCTACAATGAAAGAAACTAAACATTATAATTTCCGTTCCATTATTGTTTTCAAGAACCTATTTAGTAATATTAAAGGTGGTTTCACACTGAGTCAAAGTATAATTTTAAGTATGATAAATTATGACAAGTTTTATTAAGAAAAATAAAACATAGAATCTTATAAGGTTTAGATTCCTGTATGATTCAATGAAGATTAAATAGTTTTTTTAACTACTTTAGGATGACACACATAAAGTTCAGAGGTCCCCCAAGGTCAGAGTGTCGTACAGCCGTCGCAGCCTTGCGGGCGAACGTCGTCAACACACTTTACAAGAAGCAACCCACGAACGAATGTAATGTCTTCATCAAGAATATTCTTCCTATTGATTCAGGACAATTCTAATTTATTCTTTATAAACAATTTAATGTCATTAGATTAAACTAGAATGTCCCTTCACATAATAAGAAAGTTTTAAGTTGTCTAACTACTCTACATTTGGTAATCTAAAGCTAAAATCAGGAGGTCCTCCCGCGGTATATGCCACTCAAACGACGCAACCAATAAAGGGCAAGCGTTGTCAGCACATAACACAAGAAACACTATTTCCAAAATCCAACGTTAAAACACCTTGCTAATATCCTTCCATTTGTACTGGAATAACACCAATTCATTCCACACAAACAGATGGGAGAAATCAGGATGAATCAGCGAAATCTCACACAAATAGAAAGAGAAGAACTTTAGTATCAGACCCTTTTAGGCTTGAGGGCTCCGGCCCAAGAATGATTAAAATAAATAAATCCGAAGGTTGATATTATCAGTTAGTCTTAGACAGATACTCCAGAGACACGCGACATACATTTGCCACAACCAATATAGTGGACATCGGGGACACATGTCACGAGGGCATCCATTCTTGCTTGGTCGAACTAAATAAACCTGAGAGCAAGTATTTCTTAATCTCAAAATCTGGGACTCCTAAAGAAAGATAGTAAAAGGAAAGGTAAGCACCTCCTATGAACATGAGTACTGAAATGTAGTAATGCTCTCAGCATGTTCCAATTTTGGGAAATTGAGGCAAAAGATTCAAAATCACTATCAAAACAATTTATTATTATTTGAAATAATATTATTTATTATTTTCACTTTACTTAAACTTACCCCTTATTTCACAATAAAATGTCACAAATTATATCCAAACTTCAGTTTGAAGATATTTTATTTTAAGTTTTTGAATTGACGTTCTAAATTCTTTTGATCTGACAGAGTATTTATTTTTGATTTTATCAAACGAAGACACTAGCATATAAAATCTGGAATTTTGGTTTTGGGCCAAAGATTTTATATAATTTTCTAAAAAAGGTAACTATTTAATGTTTTAATATTTATTGCCATTTTGATTTTGGGATTTGATTTATTTTTTGTTAAAGAGATAAAAAATTTATAAAGATTTCAAAAATAGCGTCTAGCTGTTAGTAAAACTAAATCCAAAATGATTTATTTGTTGACTATTTGACAATAATGTCAAATGAGACAATTCTACCTAAAAGAAATATAAAAAATATACATCGTCTAAAGTCACTTTGAAATGATGGTAAAAAAAAATATACATCATCTAAAGTCACTTTGAAATTATGGTAAACCAACACATCAGAGTCCAGTTTTTTATGTTTACATCATGGACTGTTTTAATCAAAATCTCTGTAAAAGGAAAAATTAAACACAATGAAGTTTACATTACCTTTACATTCCAAGCAATACTTTTCAAGCCTTCATGCACTGTCATTTTTTGTGAATTGCTTTTTCTTTGCATTAGAGTTCTCACTAAATCCTGTGGAACTGTTTAGAAATAAAACATTACCCTGCCTAGCTATACGCGAACAAAAAAACATATACAGAACTAGTTTATACTTAATTATGGGAAAAGGAAATCTTTATTACTATCTACAAAGAAAGTTTCCAGTTCTGCACTGACTCCGACAGCCGGCTCCGATCCAGCGTGAACCTCTCTCTTGCTTTTCCAAGCCACTCCTCTCGCATTGTTTCTAATTCCTTCTCTGTCCGAGCGGTGAGACTCTGGAACCAGCTTCCCGAGCATGTAAGGAAGTCACCCAGCATAAATTCATTTAAATCTGCGCTAAAGAAACTCTGGGGTTACAATTCTGACACTTGAGCTTTACTTAGTTATATGTAGGTATATTTTATATTTAAAATGGATTATTATGTATTCATATATATATATTGTTCAGTTATACTATATATTTAATTGATATTTGTATGTAGTTTTTATGTAGGTATGTATGGAATAGCATTAGTAATTAATATACTTATTTTTCTTCTATTATTATTATTATTAAGTTAGGTACGTAGGTATTTAAAGTCTCTTTCTATTATTCTTATAAATTTATCTTATTTTCTTTCATGTTTTGCTCTGTTTGCACGCTTGCATCCTGCATCATTATACTTTCTCCTTTAGTCACTCTAAGGTTGACTGGTAGAGATCTCACCTAGGGATAAGTCCGCCTTTGCTTGTAATCTTTCAGACAATAGCCACTTTGTAATAAAGAATAAGCAATAAAGATTTTACAACAACAACAACAACAACAAATAACGACTCAGATTAGAAACACAGTATGTTATCATTTTCACAGAGTTATTAATGATTACAAAAGAAAATCGTTAAGAGAAAATAACAATTTACTTAATGTATCGCACAGTGTAAGTTTCTTATGTTCTTGCGTGTAGATCTGTAAGGCTGCAAATATTCTCCATCTAACTCTTCCTCTTTTGACATTGGAGTCTGATTCCTCAATGTTATTTAACTCACACAACCTGGAAGAAAACTATGAATTTCATTAAGTCACATTTCCCCTTATTTTAAAGCACTCAACAACTTTGAACTGAATATACATAAAATGGAAAACCACAAAATTGAATACTTACATAATGTTAGATTCACACCTCTTATTCTATACACATTGGAATCAAATTCTGAATGTTAGCGGCTTGAATTTAAATGCAAATAAACCTTCCTATTCTATATCCTAAACGGAGCAATCCCTATCTTTATCTCAATTGAAGGAATCCACAATCAAGGATCATAGCCTCCTTCAAAAGATTCATCACATCAGCTGTATGATGGCTATCTTCGCGATCTGCAAGATAAAAAAAAAATTACTCACTGAAGTCCAGTTTCCTACCGTCTTTCTTCCAAATCTGTTGGACGGCCCAAAGATCCTTTCGAAATATATGGTTCGTTTCACGATTTTGCGTGTTAGGCTTTTGCCCAGCAGTGGACTTTTGTTTTTCGGGATCATCTGCAACTTTTACAAACAAGTCAAAATTCTATTTCACCTCCATTGCCCTCACTTTTCATCAAAACCTGTTTCCTAGTTTTCCTCTGTTGCTTTCGTCCCAAAAATTTTAGCAACTATTTTTTTTATCCCCGAAAATCCCTTATACACTCCACCAAAACTCCACAACTTGATCCGCAGCTAAATTTTTTAGCTATTATCCTTTTTTATCCAGAAAATTACTTCACTTCTTCATTGTCCCTTTCCCGACTGTCACCGGTTGTCTTATTTTTCTACTCCCCGTTTCTCGCTAAACTTCTTGACAGTTCCTCTAAATAGTATTTTATGCATTTAAAAAAAAAATTAGGGTTCCGCAAGTGCACAGTACCTATGATGTTTCGTCCTATGGCTTTTTAATATTCGGCTTTCTATATGGATCCGCTCTTGAATATAATTTTTTCTATTTGTTTTTTGAGTGTCGGAATTTTCTGGAAAGTATTTTTAATTTTTATTCTTCCTTGCTTTTTAGTTTCTTTGCTGCAAGCTCCGCTTTTCCGTTTTGTTGATATTTTGTCTGTTACGTATAAGATAATTTTTCTTTTTCAGTTTGATTCTCATATAACTAATAGGAAATAGTGACAACGACCTGGAAGAACCGTATATAACATGCCCACGTCGTACAGTTAGGAAACCTATTTGATATTACGACGAATATCACAAATTTTCATGTATATTTATTGTAAAATTCTTCTAATTTGTAATTGTTATTTGTTTTCAGCCTTGGTTTTCAGTCATAGAATACATGAAATAGAATTAGAAAGGCGAAGTGGGTGGTAGCCCCGCGAGCCACGGATAGGTCCATCGAACAAATAAACGTCAAATCTTCAAAATTACCCCTTCAGTCATTTGCCCAACTCAATGGCGTAAAGAGCTGCGACGTGTATTTTAAGAAAATGACGTATTGTGCGATACATAGAATACATGAAACAGAGTTAGAAAGGCAATGCTGACAATTTTGTACGAGAACCGGTGTCGCCAGTTTGCACACATTTACACGATGAATTATATTTTCACTACATAAAAAAACCGCTAGCTATTTCTCGTCTACTGGTGAATCGAAAAAGTCAAAAGAGCCAAATCCAAGCAATCAAAAATTTACGGTATTACATTACGTTTCAAATAAAAAAACAACCCAGAGTATAATCCAACTTCAGCAGTTTTATTTAAACTTGCACTATAGCTCGGTACGAGAATTATTTTAAAGACAAAATTTTAAAAACCTCGGTATGATTCTCAGGATAGGTAAGCCCTTTAAACGTCCTAGTACCTACAAAATATTATTTTATGCATTTGTTAGAAGTATTCTTGAGTTTGGCTGTATCGTGTGGACTCCACATTATCAGGTACACATTGATCGTTTAGAAAGAATACAAAATATTTTTCTTAAATCTCTTTCTTATAGAACTCATACATACTATGACAATGCTGCCGCAGCTAGATCTCATTTTAAAATACCTACACTCTGTAGTAGAAGACTTTATCTCGATATTATTTTCCTAATCAAAATTCTAAATAATGTGATTAACTGCCCTAACCTCTTGCAAGAAGTAAACTTTCGTATTCCGCAACGTTCTCTTCGTATACGAGGCTTGTTTGATATAAGTTTTGCCCGAACGAATTATGTTCAATTTACGTTTTTCAGACGAGTTTGCAATTTTTATAATAAGAATTTGTGTAGTGTTGATCCTTTCCATGATTCGTTAAACAATATTAAAAATGTTGTAAAATCTAAGCACTTAGTGTATTAAGTTTCTGTTTTTATCTATTTTAAAACAAACCCATTTTTTCTGTAATTCTCACTATACTTGAATTTGTAAATCTTTCCTCCTTAACTATAAAGTAGCTAGTACCTTTACTTTTCCCTCAAAATTGTGAATGTTTTCTTTCTTTATATATTTTTATGAACCTCCAGGTCTTTATACTACATATTTTTCACAAATCATGTTTATAATATGACTGTTTGAGTTTCTCAATACAATAAATAAAAAAAAATAACTTATAAAATTTTATTCACTTCAGAAGACTAGACACTAGGTCTTCCTCCTAGCTTGGTAACTGCTCAACTGATTCACAACCAACTGTCTAACCGCCACTCGTCAAGTCGGCACGCTTTGGTCTAAAAGTGACGTTCTGTTGTTGCCACAATCATTTTAAAATCAGCACAGAAATTTACGAATATAACAAAATTTACTACATTCGGCCATCCGTTATCGAGCAGCCCCCTGGCGTTCGATTGAGTAGCAGTCAGTTAATCTATTATAACAAAATATCGTAAATTGCATTTTAAATAGGCGTATTATAACTATCCTTAGTCTTTATCAAACTTAATCCTAATTAATCGTAATATTTTCTTGCATGCCTTTAGTTGAAATCATAATATATTTATAACTTATGGTTTACAGCACAATTTTCCTTTTGTTAAGTACATAGAAATAAATCATGGTTAGAAATCATGGTCAGCTGATACTTTGTAGGCTAACTATAACTGTATAACAAATTAAATGGTATACATTTCTTAAATTACCGTAGGATAAAAAAATTCAGTATCAAAAAATCAAAATCAAAAAAAAAATCAAAATAATTTATTTGTCTGATTGTTCAGTACAAGAAACTTATTAACAACGATCCCTGCACTAGGTTGGACCTGTATCGCAGGAGATCAAAAACAGATTTACTAAGAAACGATTTAACTAAAAGTACATCTAGCCGATAGTTTTAAACAATAAAGATTTCTTTAAGCTACAGGAGAAAAATAATGGCCTAACTAAATCTAATTATCGCGACATTTATGACTTAAAAATTAAACATGCTTGTTTTATACCACGGCATACCAAACTAAAGACTATTTAACTACCTATGTTAAATTAAGTAATATGTTTTATGTGAAACTAACAACGAATACTTACGTATATTCAATAAAAATAAAAAAGTACACAATGTTAGATATATATACATATAATATAATATACATACTATTATATACATACATTTCATGTTTTGCAAGCAACTTATTTAACAACCACAAGAAGGGCTTCGGTTGAGTCATAATCTAGGGCAGATAACCAATTCAAAATCTTAGATTTGGCTTCTCTGACAGTACAATTTCGAATATCGCAGTGCCTTTGAGCAACCCTGTATATGAATGGAAATGTAAAACGTTTAAAACGACTAGCAAAAGACGTCTTAACTGCAGTTACTGGTATGACTACACGGCGAGTCGAGGAAGACTGCGATGAAACAGCTGCATTTAGTTGTTTTCTGTGTTGGGATAGAGATACTCGCAGAATATACAGTTGACGTACCGATAAGGTTTTGGTTATACTGTGTAATTCACAGGTTGGGAATCTAAAAGGCTTCCTCAGCACAACTTTGAGCACAGATCTTTGAGCTCTTTCTAGAGATATGATCCTGGTTTTCGCAGCACTTCCCCATGCAGTAATGCAGTATAAAAGAAGAGATTGACATATGGCCTTGAAAACCATGATCAGGGTTTTAAGATCGGCTCCTTGGCGGAGGAGTTTCATAATATGAATAGTTTTCCGTAGTCTGTTCGAAAGAGCCGATATGTGTTGTGCAAAAGTTAACCTTTCATCTAAAATTACACCCAGGTATTTGAATGAGGTATCTCTTTCCACAAAACTGCACGAACAAGAAGAACGAGAACTACAAGTATGAATTTTTATCGGTTGTAGATGTTCAGACGGCTTCGAAGCTGCAGTTTTGTGAAAACACAGGTACCTTGTTTTCGCTGTGTTGAGTGTTAGGAGATTCCTGCTTAGCCAAGATGCCACCTCAGCCATCCCTTTCTCAGCTTTTTCCATGACCGTCTTCCATGACTTGCCCCGGAATATGATGGCGGTATCATCAGCATAACATAGTATCTCAACATCACTACGGTATTTAAATAAGTTCGTTATGTCATTGATGTACGTGATGAAAAGTGTAGGGCCTAAAATACTTCCTTGTGGGACGCCAAAGTTTATTAAAGCGGGTGAGCTTATATAATCCCCCACTTTGACCTGCTGGAATCTGTCAGTTAGATAGCTGTAGAACCAGTCCAGCGCTACACCTCGCACACCAATGCAGTTAAGCTTTTTAAGCAAAATCTGAGGAGATACGGTATCGAATGCCTTGGATAAATCCAAGAACATTCCCACACACGCATCACCATCATCAAGAGCGCCAGCAACATTGTCTAGTAAAAGGGAAACTGCATCTTCAGTGGATTTCCCTTGTCGGAATCCAAATTGACTAGGAGATAGGATATCATTGGTTTCCAAGTAATTAATCAGACGTTTATTGACAATTTTCTCAAGGATCTTAGAAAAACTGCTTAAAAGAGAGATTGGTCTATAGTTTGATGGATCTTTAGTGCAGCCTCCTTTGTGAATAGGGACAACTGCAGCGGTTTTCCAACAGTCAGGAAATATACCCGATGAGAGGCTCAGGTTTAGTATATGAGTAAGTGGGGCGAGTATTAGTGTACTTATTCTTTTCAGAAGACGGTTGTTAAAGCCATCTATACCCGGAGCACTTTCATCTTTAAGAGCACAAGTAATACCTTTAACCTCAATTTCATCAGTTGGAGTCATGAAGAAAGAATGAGGGCAACTTGCAGTTGACCTGATTTCTTCTGCCAGATTTCCTTCAGTCGTTTTTAGCTCTGTCAAAATATTATGCGCCAGTTTTTCTCCAACTGTTGCAAAAAAGGCATTGCACTCTGATAACGAGTCACCGGGGGTTTTCTTAAGCGTAAGAAGATCAGAACTGTGCCTTGTTTTCGTGTGAATATCGCATATGTCTTTTATGACTTCCCAGAACTCTACCTACATTTAATTATTTATTAATTATATACATTATCGCTTCCCAGGAACCGCTTAATAGATTGTGATTAGCTACATATTACTACATTCGGTCAAAGAACATCACGGTTAGGATATGTTTGCAAATTAAGTTATTATTGTAGCGTAGAGAGTGGCTCATTGTCACTATCATCGCTTGAACTAGAACTTTTATCATTATTTTCATTTTCTTTTACTTCTGGTGAATTTAAGTTAATCCGCGGCCTTATTCTATCCGCTGCAACAATACTTTCGAAACAACGTTTAGTAAAATTAAAGCCAGGTATAGTAGCAATTTTATACCTGTCATTGCCGAGAGCTTTAATGACTTTATATGGACCTATAAATTTTGACAAAAGTTTTTTGCTGTTTCCATCATTGTAGTAGTTTGTTCTTGTGATTTTAGCCAAGTCTCCTTCCTTAAAAACAGGAGCGGGAGTCTTTCCTGTATCGTATGTTACCTTTTGCTTTTGTTGACTTTGTTTGATATTAGACGACACTTCATCACTTAGTTCTTGTAAGGAATTTGACTTTTCCCCAATATCAATGTCTGATTTGTTCGCGAGACTGTTTCGCATCCTCATGCCAAAAAGGACTTCCGCTGCTGTCTTTTGTGTGGTACTATTTACAGTATTATTAATACCCCACTGCACTTTTCCAAGCCACGTGTCCCAGTTGCGTTCGTCCTTACTGATTCCATATTTAGTAAGGGCGTTCAAAATTGTTTGGTTGAATCTTTCGGCTTGGCCGTTTGCTCTGGTACACGCGACAGCGTTTAGGACGTGTTTGATTCCATGCTGGTCACAAAAACTTTTAAAAGCCCCTGAAGTAAATGACGTTCCCCTGTCTGAGATTATTCGGGCCGGTATCCCAAAGTCATAAAAAATGTTCTCGAGTACTTTTATAGTGCTTGAAGTTTTTGTGTCCTTCACGGCGTTTGCGAAAACATATTTAGTATAACCATCTAATATAGTTAAAATGTGAGCATTTCCTCTCTTACTTTTCACAAACGGGCCAATGTGATCGATATGAACTGTGTGAAAGGGAATACTTACTTTCTCTATAGGGTACAAGAGTCCTTTCTTTTTGTTTGTTGCATCATCCTTGTTATAAGCGCATTCTATACAGTTTCGAATGTACTTCTTCACGAAACGACGCAGTTTCGGAAACCAAAATTGGCTTTTGATTTTCTCTATCATTTTAGTTTCACCTGGGTGACCTATGTCATCGTGATTAGATCGGCAAATTTGTAGTCTTGCGTTACGGGGAACTACCAAATAAAGTTTGTCATCAATTTTTCTGTAAAGCTTGTGGTTTCTTAATAGAAAGTTCTTTTTGATAAAAAAAAAGTTTTTTTTTTTTTTTAATAAAAAGTATTTATTTTCTCACCACAAAAGTGTCATTGTTGAACTTAAAACTAGTTAAATCACATTTTTGGAGTCTTAAACACTTGAATGTGGGAGACTGGCGCCTGAAATAAGTCAAAGACCTGTAGTACAGGTCACCAGGTTCCCACTCCTCGGATTGGTACATATTGCATGGGACTCGTACTATTAAAGGTAACAAAAAAAAAGATCAGCATGACATTCCTACATAAAAAAGACAATATATAAAAGATAGAATAATAAAAGAGAAAAAGAAAAAAAAAAGAGGATAAAACCTTAACGTATTGTAGACACTGAGTGCGTATGTGTATGTTTGTGTGTGCATGTGAATGTGTGTGTATGTCTGTATATGTGTGTGCGTCTGTATGTGTGCGTGCTTCTGTATGTGTGTATGTCTCTATGTGCGTGTGTATGTATGTGTGTGTGGTTGCTCGAACATGAAGCTGCAAGCACCACTTCATGAGAACAACAGAAAACCTACCTAACCAACAGAACCTACGAAACAACTGCAAGAAGAACCTCAGTATCATCGTATGTCATAGACTTAAGATGTTGCACAAGGGCCTTTTTGCATTTAGCCTTAGGCAACGGGTAGAAAGCTAAAACATGATTCAGTCTGTTGTAAAGAAATCCACCAAGGAAACAATAAAAGCGATGAGAGAAGCTAGTCCTGAGACTGACAGATGGGCAGACTGCACCTTTTCTACGTTTACCATCTAGCAAATTTGGATTGTATTCAAGCTCAGAATGCTTTTTGAGTACGGTACTCAACACAAATTGCTGTCTAACCGTTAAGACATTCCACACGACGTACAGTTCAGAGGTGGGAAAATAAAAAGGCAAAAACAGACTTACTTTAAGGATAGCTCTTTGTGCTCTTTCAACTTCAATTATATTTGATTTTGCAGCACCACCCCATGATGTGATACAGTAACTGATTATACTTTGGCAAAGGGCAAGGTAAACTCCTTTGATAATCTTTTGGTCAGCTACATGTCTTAGTAATTTAAAAATGTATACCATTTTTCGAAGTCTATTTGAAAGGAGATGCATGTGAGACTTAAATGTAAGCGTATGATCAATAATAACTCCCAGGTATTTCACTTCATTCATACATTTTAGATCTGGACAGGAGCAACTAGCGCAAGACAAGGAAGCATGAGCTACGAGAGTAAGACCTGATGGCAAAAGGTTGCGTTTGGTGGCAAAAGGAAGGTAGTTTGTCTTACTTACGTTAAGAGTGAGCCCATTATTTCTTAACCAAGCACATACACTATTTAAACCCTTCTGAGCTAGCTCGTAATCCCTTTCCCAGGTGCTGGCCGTGAACACAAGGGCAGTATCATCAGCATAGGTAAAGATTCTTCCATTTTCAAGATTCATCTGACAAAGGTCGTTAATATAGACTAAAAACAATGTTGGCCCTATGATACTACCCTGGGGGACACCAATAGTGACAGGTAGCTCTCCACTAACAAGTTTTCCTATTTTAACATGTTGTACACGATTTGATAGGTAACTTTTAAATAGCTGTAATGGAACACCTCTTACACCTAATTTCTCAAGCTTTTTCAAAAGGATGGGGATAGAGACCGTATCAAACGCTTTTGCCAAATCTAGGAAAACTGCTAAACATTTTTCTTTTTTGTCTAGTCTGGTAACAATGAAATCTATTAAATGATGAACCGCCTCCTCAGTAGACCTCTTACTACGGAAACCATACTGAGATTGAGATAGGAGATTATTTGTTTCTAAAAAATTTACAAGTCGTTTGTTCATAATTCTTTCCAAAATCTTAGATATAGTTGGCAAGACTGAGATAGGTCTGTAGTTATTTACTTGGTCTCTATCCCCACCCTTGTGAACTGGAGTTATAACAGATTTTTTGAAAATATCTGGAAAGACTCCTGAATCTAATGCAAGATTACACACATAGGTGATAGGTTCTACCAGTAAATCTAAATGTTGTTTTAAAAATTTACTGGAGATTCGATCTAATCCTACAGCACATTTGTTTTTCAAACTCATTATCAGATTTTTAATTTCTAGCACATCGGTAGGTAGAAGAACAAGCGAATTCGTGGAGTCAGCATAAACATGCGCTTGGTAGTGGTACTCGACATCCTGAACAATATTATTAGCAAGGTGTTGCACTATATTAGCAAAGAAATTATTAACTTTGTCAAGACTATCGCTTGGATTATTTTGAGAGACAAGATCGACAGCTGTATCCTTGGGTTTTGAGGTGTATGTAATATTTTTGATTGTATCCCAGAGAAGTTTCTTATTATTACCAGCCTTTACGATCTCATTTTTTTCATAGGCCCTTTTAAGTTTACGCAATAAAGCATTACAAAAGTTTCTGTACCTTTTGAATATAGTTTTTAATTCCACATTTCCTGGATTTTTTTTAAGTTTCTTGTGGAGATTATCGCGATTTCGCATGCACCGTACAAGTCCTGGTGTTATCCAGGGCTTTATTGTTCTTTTTCTTCTGGGTACACAAACTTCTTTAGTGTTTTTTATGATAACATTATTTAAGGAATCAACAAGGAAACTAGCAGCTAAATTAACATCTTTTATCCTATAAAACGAACCGAAATCAATGTTTTGTAGCGCTGTATATAGACCCTCATTATCAACTTTATTTATGGTAAATACCGAGTGGTTGGTTCTATTACATCGGTGCAAAGCAATATTTAGGGTAACGCAGTCGTGATCTGTAACCGAGGAACTTACAACACAGCAAACAGCTCGCATTTTTGTCTTCAGCATAACATGATCAAGGCAAGTAGATCCATGGGTAGCGTGGTTATGTGCTGATAGGATTCCATGACTTGCCATTAGATTTAAATAATCTGAGTAAAATCTGTCTTTTGACTGATCAGAAATATCTATATTAATATCCCCTACTAAAATTATATTGCTGTAACACGCATTGTTGGCTAATAGGGTATCTAATGATACAATAAAATTTGTAGCATCTTTATAGCCAGCGGGTCGGTAAATACCAAAAATAATTGTATCGGAATTAACTTTTATTGAGATACAGTTAGCATCAGATAATAATGGGAGTTCGACTTGCAACTTTAACTCTTTTTTATAGTAAATAATAACACCCTCATTTTGGGTTTTGTGAGAAATCGTTGAAGCATAACAATAATTGTCTAAGTCAGGAATGTGCCTAGTAGAAGAAAGCCAGCATTCTGTTAGAATAATGACATCCCAGTCAATATTTAATCTTAATAAAAGCGTAGTAAAGTCTGGCAAGTTGCGAGTCACACTCCTAATATTTTGTGTGATTATTTTTAGGTTATTTATTGGGTAGTTAATTGAATTGAAACATTTTTCTACGTCACATATTGTCGAGGTAGCGAGCGATAATGAGTCTAAATCAGAGTAAATATTATTACTTAATTCGTCAAATTTAAATATTTATTTTCAATTGGTAAAACATTTTAGGTAAATAGTGATTACAAAAGTGGACTAAAAAGTTGATTAGCAGGATGCAAGTATATGCAGTTGTTCCATAAGCGTATTTGTGTAGGTAAGTTTGTGTAGGTAAGGTTTTATGTTGTGTGTTGTGGGTGTAATCGCATAGCCGGTGTAAAGTGAGTGTGTAAATATAAGTGTCAACATTCAAAAACATGCAAAATAAACAGATTGTAAGTAAAACATATCCAAAATTAAGTCACAATAAAAATTTCTTAAAGTCCTCCTCCTCATCTATACGCACAGCGGACTGTCCTTCCTTTATTCTTATGTAGATTTTTCCAAATGCTGTCCAGGATCCATCAATTTTTCCCGATTTCTTTAGCTGGCTTGACATGTAGAAGAGTTTGTTAGCTTTTCGTGTGAGAAATTCAGAGACGTAAATCGTTGCGGGTAGACACGAAAGGTTGATGTTTTGAGTATTGAACTGTTGTTGCCCGGATTCTCGCTTGGATTTATTAAATGACTTGAAGTTTTTTATAAAAGATTCTTTTCTAGTTGTTGTTGTAAAATCTACCACAATAACATCTGCCGTACGATAAATATCGCGTATTTCTGTATCGTGTATGGACTCGACCGAAAGAGCAGATCCGATATTTTTCACTACACTGCTGAGATTTTGTTTTGTTTCATTTTCAAATTTAGGGATATTTTTTATTTGAAGTGTTGTTGTTCTATAATATTTTTCTTGTTGATCTAGTCTAGATTCTAATACCTTGATCTGTTTTTTGAAATCTTTGTTATCGTCTTCCAATTGATTGGTCTTCTCCAGTAAATCATCATACTTTTTTGAAAAAAAAAATCAACAGATTGTTTAATTTGGTTGTTCTGTTCAACTAAATTTTTTATTTCCTAGTCTAAAGACGTAAACCTTTGTTCTTGTTTTTGAAGAATGACTGAGAACATTGCCTTTATGTCAGCCATGTCTGAATCTTCATGGGAGCCATCCAGTTTTCGTCTCATCCTTCTTGATTTGTTTATCAAAGTATCAATACTTTCATCGGATCCGCAGTGTAGGTTAGGATCCGATCCTGCTGATGTTAGAGAATTCCCAGTGGGCGGTGGAGTACGACGCATTTTAATATGTCGCTGCGCGCGGTACTTTCAACTTAAGCCGCCTTTAAACTTGAAGTTCAACTCCAATCTAGTGCCGCCTCCTAGTACGATAAGAGCCGCTATTTCGCGACGCGTCGTATGAGTCACTTAGTCCAGTGGCGCACAGCCCCGCCTTACACGCAGCGAGCACCGGTTCGATCCTGACTGGGGGCACAGCAAATATTTGTGTTTTATTGATTTGTTATCTAGAACACTCACGCAGACGCTGACGTCACAGTCCCAGTATAGAAAACGAACGAGAGGTCCGAGATAACCAAATATGGCCGCGGTGATTAAAGGGAACTTCCCTAAGAAAGAACAGGAGCCACCGAACTTTGAATTGTTTGAACGAATTTAAAGTAAAATTGAGAAATTCGAGCTCACAGAGCGTAAGCAAAATGCACGTCCACTGCGTACGCGGTCCGGGGAGTGGGATGTCTTTTACCTCTTCGGTCTCAGTCTCTGGTTTCAAAATTTTTGCAATACGGGAAATATATGGGTCAGTCATTTGCAAAATCAGGAGCCAATTGTCTTGTTCGATGTGGTAAACCGTAACATTCGATTCGTCAATTTTGTCAGAGGTCAAATTAGTGTTTCTACTCAAGGCGTCAACGTGAGCCATGCGAGATCTGGGCCTGTACTCAACATCAAACGTAAACTCACTCAAGAGTAGCCACCACCTCGCTATTCGAGGTATGAAGTCTCTTTTGGTAAGTGTAGTCCTGATTGCGTTACAATTCGTTACGACTTTGAAGCTGATCCCTAAAAGATTTACTCAGATTTTTTTTAGCGAACAAACGATAGCTAGGGTTTCAAGCTCGTAGGAATGTAGGTGGCGCTCCTCGGGGGTTGTTTGTCTGCTGAAATAAGCGACAGGCTTTAAGACACGTGGATTTTGTTGCCATTGCATAAGGATCCCAGCTAGGCCAAGAGAACTAGCGTCAGTGTGGAGTTCTGTATCAAGTTTTGGACTGTAAAGTGCAAGAATTGATCGTTCAATTAATTTGTTTTCAAACAATCGAATGCCTCAGATTCATGTTTGGTCCATTTAAAGGGAGAGTCCTTTCTCAGCAAACCAGTGAGAGGTCTAGCAATTTCGCCAAAACCCTTTACAAATTTCCTAAAGTATCCAGTTAACCCCAAAAACTGTCGGACCTCGTGGATATTTTTCTTCTTCTTCTTCGGGTGCCATATCCTCAGCGGATGTCGGCGACCACCGTCCGAAACTCGTTTCTATCTTCGGTCTTCCTGCTTAGAGTAGCAGCGTCTAATCCGGTCCAGTTCCTCAGATTGTCCAACCAGGTTGTTCTCCTCCTTCCTCTGCCTCTTTTGCCCTCTATTTTTCCTTCGACTATGTTTTTGATGATATTGTACTTTTCGTTTCTACATATGTGCCCAAAGTATGCTGCTTTCCTCTTCTTAACCGTTTCCAGAACTTCTAGGTGTTTGTTCATTCTTCTGAGGATTTCTTTGTTTGTTACCCTGTCACGCCATGATACTTTGAGCATTCTTCTGTAGAGCCACATTTCCAATGCGTTCACCCTGTCGCACATTGCTTTCGTGAGTGTCCAACTCTCGGCTCCGTACAGTAGTACTGATAAAACGTAGCATTTCACCATCCTCCATCGCAACCTTAAGTTTATATCTTTGTTTGCGTACAATGATCTCATTTTCATGAAGTTACTTCTTGCAATTTCAATGCGAACTTTAATTTCTTTTTCGGGATCCCAAAGTTCGGTCAGCCAACAGCCCAGGTATTTGTACTGACGGACTCTTTCTACTTTTTTTCCGTTGATAGACACCGGGGTACAGTTGACCTCTTTTTTGCTTATAACCATAAACTTTGTTTTCGCTATATTCATTTTCAGGCCGTATTCTTCAACCTTGTTGTTCAGGCGATTCAATAAGTACTCGAGATCTTCTTTAGAGTGTGCCAGAATAGCTGTATCGTCCGCGTATCTTAAGTTGTTTATGACCATGCCGTTGCTCTTTATTCCTACATTGACGCCTTCCAGTGCTTCTTGAAATATAAACTCCGAATATAGATCGAACAGAAGTGGTGACAATATTCAGCCCTGTCTGACTCCTTTTAATATATTTAAATTTTCAGTACAATTATCTCCTATTTTAATATGTGCCGACTGATTCAAGTAGAGACTTTTTAAAATGGCACGGTCTTTACCGTCTATCTCCGTACGGTTCAGAAATTCCATAAGTTTATCGTGTCTAACGTTATCAAACGCTTTTTCAAAATCAATAAAGCATACATAAGCATCCTTTTGAAATTCTAAGCAGTGTTGAATCAGTACCTGTACGGATACAAGTGCCTCTCTTGTTCCTAAGCCACTGCGAAATCCAAATTGTGTTTCACTTACGCAGGAGTCAAGTTTGTTATAAATTCTGTTATGGATTATTTTCAAAAATAGTTTTAATAAATGACTCATTAAGCTGATTAACCTATGTTCACCACAAGTTTTAGCATTAAGTTTTTTAGGAAGAGGCAAGAACGTGGACTTGAGCCAGTCTTCTGGGAGCTTTCCCGAGTCATATATGTTGTTAAACAATTTTACTAAAATCTGCATGCTATCTTCATCTAGAAGTTTTAGTATCTCAATGAATACGCCATCCGGGCCAACCGCTTTACCATTCTTCATTTTCTTTAATGCGCTCTCTATCTCTCTTAGCAAAATAGGAGGTCCATCCAGTTCTACATTTGGTTCCATCGTTAAATTCCATATTGATCTTTCATCATTAAAAAGTGCCTGTATGTACTTTGCCCAAGCATGACATTGTTTCTCTTTTTCAATAATGAGTTTATCGTTTTCATCTACTAGTTTTGATACTGTACTTTTTCTATTTGTTTTAGTAAATTCTTTTACTTTCTTGTGTAAGTTAAAATGATCATGATGTTTCTGCAAGTTTTCAATTTCTCTACATTTATTCTCTAAGTGTTTATCCCGTTCCTTACGAATTTCTACTCTTATTATTCCATCTAGTTCCTTATACTTTCTTGCGTCAGTATATTTGTGTTGTCTGCGTTTCTCCATAAGGTCCAATATTTTGTCTGTTATCCATTCCAGTTTCGCGGTGTTTTGCCTTTTTCCAATGCATACTTTGGCAGTCTCAGTTGTGATTTCTTTCACTGCATTCCATGTTTCCTCTGTACTCTCTGTATCCTTCTTCTGTTCGTTATGTTCTTTTATCTCTCTGTTTAGATGTGTCAACGTATGGAGCCTTATGTAAGGATTTTTAAGTTTCTCTATATCTATTCTTTCTGTTTCTTCCTTTGGTTTGTTTACTTTTTTCAGTTTAAAATTAAATTTAGCAGCAAGAGGGTTATGATCTGACCCTATATCGGCCCCTGGATAAGTTTTTGCGTTAAGAACCGAATTTCTAAAGCGCGATGGAACCATGACGTAGTCAATTTGGTTTCTGACAATATGACCAGGTTTATCCTGAGGTGAGGTCCAGGTGTAAAGTCTTCTTGGCGGTTGTTGGAACCAAGTGTTTGCTATGATCAGATCATTTTCCGTGCAGAATTGTAGCAATCTATCCCCTCTTTCATTGCGGTCACCAAGTCCAAAACTACCCACAATCTTGCCAGCTGATCCTTGGCCGATTTTGGCATTCATGTCGCCAATAATGATTGTGATTTCTTGGGACCCGGTACTTCCGATAATATCGTCTAGATCCTTGTAGAAACTTTCCAGTACGACGTCATCGCTCTGGGCAGTAGGGGCGTACGCTTGTATTACATTTAGTTTTAATGGGCTGCTGTTGAACTGCAGTAGCATACATCGTTCTGAATATGGAATGAAATTGGTGATATATTTGGTTAGCTCGTTCTTCACCATTATGCCAACTCCGTGGTGGTGCTCGTTTTCCTGTATAGGTTTTCCCGAATAGTATATTGTTGCATCGTTAGTTCTATGTATGCCATTATCTGACCATTTGATCTCACTCAATCCTAAAATATCCAATTTTAGTCGTTTCATTTCTTGAATAGTATTCTCTAATTTACCTTCTTTGATTAGGCTTCTTACATTCCAGGTTGCGATTTTCATTGGTAGGTTTCCTATCTTCTTAATACACATCTTATTTAGCACATTTTCTTCTCCGGTAGTACATTTAACATTATCGGGCCCGGAACCCGAGTAACGCCGGGCGCTATCCGGGTGACGAGGCAGAGTTATATCATTATGTTTTTCCTTCGTAGTTTGAGTTTCTTGATGGTGGTTTTTCTTGGAGCTTAGTTGATGCAGTGGCGCCCCTCATCCTTCTGCACTAGACCCTTTTAGGGGTATTTACTCCCCTAGGCCGCCCAAGCCTACCCGTCCAGTTTCCTGTCTGGGTGAATGGTTATACCGCCATTGACTCGGTCGCCAGAGCCCCGTCTGTTGTCTAGCAGGGAGCACCACGGCAGCATGTTTGCCGCCGCCGCCATCCGGCGCGTGCAGGTGGGGTTGACATTTGGGTCGGATTAGATGTTGTTTTCCGTTCCCCCTTGCCCCCCAATTTTTATATCAGATATTTTTAGGAACTGAAAAATCCTTAATAGCCGTAATTTTGGACTCACTAGGCCTTATGCCTTATGCCTTCGGGTGATATTACATAACCGAGGTAGTCTATAGAGGTTTCAAAAGATCGGCATTTTGTAAGACGAAGTGTAAGGCCGTGTTTTCTGAGAAGGTCGAGGTTTTCCTTGAGCCTTTCAAAACCTTGTTCCAGATTTATCGATGGTACCAGTATATCGTCCAAGTAGGCTATTGCAGATTCAAAACGCTTTGACCCTAGCATGTTGTTAATTACTCGCTGGAACACAGCGGGTGCGTTGGCAAGGCCGAAGGGCATCCTTTTGAACTCGTACTGCCCATCGGGTGTCACGAATGCTGTTAGATGCCAACTTTCTGCAGCCATCGGTATCTGGTAATACCCAGACGCAAGGTCCAAGGTCGTATAGAATTTATTACCACTCAAGTTAGTCAATTGGACATCGATTACTGGTAACGGGAAACAGTCTTTTTTTGTTTTTTTATTAAGAGCGCGAAAGTCAACACATAGACGTGGCTCTCCCGTTTTCTTTTTCAAAAGTAGGATTAGGCTGGCGTAGTTTGAAGAAGATTCCTGTACGATGTCATTCTCTAATAAATCATTGATTACCTCCCAAACTTGTTCTCTTTCTGCTTACGATAGACGGTATGGGCGATATACCACAGGTTTATCATCCAACAAGTCTATTTTCATGTCCACGCCTTCAAAACACCCTATCTCACTCAAATCAGATGCAAAACAATCACGGTAAGACTGCAACAATTCATAAAGTTTAACAAATGCTTCTTCATTGATCGATTCTCCGACTTTTATTTCTAATCTGTCGATAGGAGGCAGTTCTGTCACGTCCTTTTTTATTCTATTTACAAATCTAATTTATTTTTCTACAAATTGCGATGCCCTGGCTATCACGGAACCCGGTTGTAGATGCACGGTATTGCTCATCAAGTTGTTGACAACAACAAATACTTTTCCATTCTCTAAACGATACACCCCCTGATGCAAGTGATACTCCCTACCCGGCTCTGCACAAGTATATCCCTCAATGTAAACATCTCCGCTTAATGTTGAATCCGGGGCGGATACTTCAACGAGGCCTACCTTGGAGATTTCCGTAGAGTCTACTAGTTTTAACTTTAGAGAATTTCCGTAATAACAACTGTCATATGAATTCCTATAGAAAAATAGTTAATTGTTGTCCTTTAGAACGGTCACCGCGGGTAATTCTGTAAAGTTTTGCCCTAACAACAAGGGAGTATCTAAAAATTCGTCATTGACAACAAGCAATTCAATTTGGTCATCGACTTCATCAACTTTGACATTAGCCATAGTTTTGTAGATAGGAACAACAGAGGCATTGCCAAAACCTCTTATTTTCTGGGATTTAAGACAACGAGCTTCAGACTCGCGTATAATACTGCTATTGCTTCCAAAGTCAATGTAGGCTACAAAACTGTGTTCATCGACGTTCGCCTTTTTAAAAAACTTGTCATTACCGTTTTTATGAGAAAGTATAGCTAAAGTTTTACGTTGTTGATCAGTGCCGCTGGTTTTTGCGTCATTTCGAGAAGATGTAAGCGGAGTCAATTTACAAGATTTACTATCATGACCAATTCGTCGTAAAAGGTTTAGAACATTTGAAATAAGAGTGACCCTTTTCGCGGCAGTTGTAACATATAACCTGGCTGTCACTACTGGCAGAAGGCCCTGGATTGTTGTTGGCACGACTTGTATTATTGTCAAAACGTTTTTTTGAAATTGGTAAAGTTTCAGTTGGGCGCTGTGAAATTAAAAACTTTAACAAATTTTCGGGCTCCTCGCAGCACAAAGCTTCTGCACCGTTTCGTATAGATTTGTCAACCAAACCGTGCACAATGCAATCCACCGCCTTTTTGCCACTCAATTCACATCTATTCAAAAGGGTTAATTTGTCGTAAAAATATTCTCTTAGGCTCTCACTGCTGCGTGACGTACGCGCAAGCATCTCTTCGAGAAGCCGACCATAATTTTGGTCGTTAGGAAAAGCTTTCTTTTGTTTGGCCTGCCACTCTGTCCAAGTGTAAACAACAGATGGCAGCGCCTCGAACCATTTTTTTGCCAAACCTGTCAATTTCTGGAGAGCAAAATGTATGGTTTGCTTCTCGTTCCATTCATAAATTGTAGCACACTCATTGACCATTCTTAACCAACTCTCTACACTTTGAGTTTTGCTAGCCGGATCGAATTCGGGGACTACGTTATTCAGCTGATTATTAGACAAAATATGATGAGACTTCAGTTCATCTTTATCTCGAAGCAACGTCAATATAGATAGATAGATAGAAACTCTTTATTGCACACAAATTAAGAGTAATTGCGTAAGAAACCTTATATCTAATTGCGCGCAAAGGCGGCCTTATTGCTTAGAGCAATCCCTTCCAGGCAACCTTAGGACTGGGAATCGCTGAGATGGACACGAGTAGTGCAGAGTTTGCTTAACTAAGTTAGACTAATTTGAAAATAAATTAGGTACATAAAATCAAACAATAAACTTAAGTATTTACCAAAATACTTAAATACAGACATAGAATAAATAAATACACATATATACTTACATAAAATAATACACATATACACAGATGTAATATACATAAATAAACATAAAAATATATACCTTTATATATATACATATACATACATTATATAAATAATATAACAACAAAATGCAAATAAGTGTCCTATTTTCCTACAGACAACTTTCCTCTTTCTTTAGGTAGAATTCGATCAATTTAGATTTGAAAGCATTACTGGTTTTTGCTTGACGAATGTCACGTGGCAGTTCATTCCACAATCGGGCTGACATTTTTGTAAACGAATTAAAATAGAAACTAGATTTTGCGAATGTTGTGGTTAGCAAATTATCGTTTTTAGACCTGGAAGCTAAGAGATGATTTGACCCTAAATAATCAAAATTTTCACCGAGGTATGGAGGAGAAACCGGAGAGTTGAGGATGTTGAATAGTAAAGAGAGGGCATGTACGTAACGTCGCTGACGAATCGGTAATAGTTTTAGTTTATTCCTATACTCAGATACATGATCGTATTTCCTAAGACCGAAAATGAAACGTATACACATGTTTTGCAGCCGATCTAGTTTGTTCAAAAGGAGCTGGGATAAATCCAAGTAACTGATATCTGCATAATCTAGGATCGGAAGGACTAAGGAATTAACGAGCTCAGTTTTAGTTTTTACGGGAAGAAGATTTTTCAATCTTTTCATCGACCCAAACACAGCAAAAGTTTTACGACAAACGGTTTCCACTTGAGGAAGCCAGGAAAGATTTTTGTCAATTAGCAAACCCAGGTTCTTGACAACATCCACAAACGGCAATTGGCAGTTATTCAGTATTACAGGGGTAAGGTTTTTAAATGATATCCGATCTAGCTACTTTGTCCCACCGACGATAATGACCTGAGACTTAGCTGGATTAACAGTTAGACCAAAGGATTTGCTCCAGTTGTGAATTTTTGCAAGATCATTATTTATAGAGAAAATGACGTCTGAGACCTTATCAGCCGGACCTTGGCAGTATAACTGAAGATCATCAGCGTAGAGGTGAAAGGAGGAAGATATGTGAGAAGTAATAGAATTTATAAAAATCGAGAAAAGGAGGGGAGAAAGCACTCCACCCTGCGGCACACCAGTAGTAATGGGACAGAAGGTAGATGATTTATTGTCTAACCGAACGCACTGCTGGCGGCCACTAAGGTAGCTGCGGAACCATTTAACGGTGATTGGAGAAATATTTAGTGAGGATAATATACTAAGAATAATATCGAAATCTATAGAATTAAAAGCATTGCTAAAATCAAGAAGTACGAGGACAGTAACTAACTGCTTTTCCATACCGAATCGGATGTCGTCAGTGACCTTAATCAAAGCGCTGACTGTGCTGTGTCCAAGTCGAAAGCCTGATTGGAAGGGACTGAGAAGCTGATTACGTTGTAGAAAGATACAGAGTTGTTGGTGTACCAGGCGCTCAAAGACTTTCGATAGAAACGGCAGGATAGAAATTGGGCGATAGTGGGAAGGATGTGAAGGATTGTAAATTTTTTGGAAAGGTATTACATAAGCTTGACGCCAGACATTAGGAAAGGAAGCAGTATCTATTGAGGTATTAAAGATATGACATAGAATAGGAGACACTGTTTCTAGAGTCAACACTATCATCTTTCGACCAATACCATCCAAGCCCTCGGCGTCCGATTTTATGGCGTTGATAGATTTCTCTACCTCTTTTACTGTAATAGCTCTAAAGGCGAACTGATCATAATATGGGGTAGGAATATTTTTCAGATGCAGTAATAGATTTTTCAACGGCAGTCACAGAAGATGCAGAAGAGAAATGGCTATTTAAAGAGTTGAGATCTATTTTAGTGGCTTGTAAATTCAGCTGCTTAGATTTACCTATTCCAAGAGATTGCATAAACCTCCACACTTTTGCCTGGTCACAATTTTTTACCGATTCATGTATATAGGATCGTTGTGCGTCCCTACACAGCTTATTACAACGATTTCTTAGGTATCTATATTAGTCACGATTATCATCAGTAGGTTTTTTACGATATTTTACCTTAGCTCTATCCCTTCTAATCATATAAGCTTTAATTTCTGGAGTAAGCCAAGGAGCTGGTAAGTGTTTTAGCTTAATAGGTCTTAGAGGAGCATGTATATCAAAGAGCTGAGTGAGAATTGAATTGAAGATTTCAACTTTTCCATCAATCGTAGGCGCACTAAACACAGCATCCCAATTGATTTCCTTCAGGTCACTCATAAACTTTTCATTATTAAATTTTTTGATGCTACGCATCATTACTATACGCCGCTTGGGTTTTGGGTATTTAATTTTGTAAGACACATATATAAGATCATGATATGAAAATGCGGGAGCCGAAAATTGTCCATGAGCAGCGACGTATTCAGTCGAAGAAACGATACTCAGGTCAAGTAATGAGGGTTGACAGTGTGGAAAATTATGAGTAGCTTGTGAAGGTAGAAGGTTTAAGTTAGAGGAATTTATTAGAGAAATGAGTTTTTCGAACGATGATCATTCTTAATAAGACAGGTATTAAAATCTCCCATAACTATTGAATGGTCGCAATACGGCACAAATTGCTCAAGCAAATTTTCCAGCTCTGAAAAATAATTTATTTTAAGATGAGGACTGTAGAAAACACCTAGTAATAGTTTCTTGTAACCAAACAGTACTTCCAAAAATAAATATTCACAAGATTCGCTATATAAAGAGGGAGATTGACAAAGTATAGTAAATGGTAAATTACTACGTAAATAGATGGCAACACCTCCACCGCCTTTCCCCTCTCGGTCATTCCGAATCAGGTGAAAGCCAGGAATAGAGTACGAAGTGGAGGGTAGGCACGGTTTCAAAAAAGTTTTTGACACCAGAATCGCATGAATGTTTTTATTGTCAAATGATGTTAACATGTCCGGATAATGTTGAGGAATACTTTGAGCATTTATGTGGATAACATTAAAGTGTTTGGGATAAGCAGAAAAAATGGAGTCTAAGGCAGAATGGGGAGGGGACAGGGGAGGGGGAGAACTGCTATGAAAGCTGTCCTGGGATGTGTCAGATGTTGAGGAAAGAGAGAAAAATTGTAGTTCTTCATCACTAGATACACTATTATTCATCTTGTTGTATATGATAAATTTATATATTATACAAATTATATATATAAATAAATATCAAGTATAAGTAAATAAATAAAATATTTAATAATTTACACACAAACTGCACTAATAACAGCAGCAGCGTTCCCCTGTAAGCAGCGTAAAAGAGAGAGCTTATTACACAATTTTATAATAAAAAGTACATCATAAGAAACCTTTTACAAAAAAAAAAAACATAACTTTATATTCAGTGTAGTGATTAAACAAAGACACGTACAATTTTATATCTAATCTTAGAAGTAATTAAACCAAGAGACGAACAACACATAATATTTTATCTCTGTTTAAAAACAAAACGTGAACATAACCGGCTCGTGCCAAGTCGGAAGGTTATCCAAGCCAAAAAAAATATTTAAAAAGTAAAAAAAAAGAAGAAAGAAAAAGTCTGACATCTGTCAACTTACGTGCGTCACGTCACACATATGTCACATCAGTTAACATGAACAAAACTTGTGGGTGTTATAAAAGCTAATATTTATGTAAAAGGAGTTAAAAAGAACTACTAGTTGTGACACACAGACAAGAGAATAGTATTTTCCTTGCACAGACATAAGAACGGCATGTGTATGACACTCAAGACGGGTAAGACTTTGAAAATGTCGAACTTAATGGCCCTAAAACCAGCACTCGTTAACCAACAATCATGTCGAAAAACTTATGCAATTAAACCACAGGAATGTCCTTTAAATCAGCCATAGTCTCAACAGTGCGGCGGCTATCATCGGGCATTTTGACAAAGATAACTCCATCACGCGTCCAACATCTACTGACCCCAAAAGCATCACGCGCAGCTGTGAAGATTTCATGTCTCATCCGTGTCAAAAACTCTGACAATGTAGTCCCACTGCTCTTGAGGGCCTTCTTGTTAGACCAAATCTTATCACGCAGCCTGACATCCGAGAACTTCACGAGAATTGGCCTGGGCTTATCGCTTATCTTGGGATTTTAAGAGTGTCATAGTGGAGCAAACAAAAGCCTTGAAATTTTGAAAGTCTGCATACAATGAAGCAACTGTTGTGGATTTACCTTTGACCTGATTAAGATCCAACTGAAATTCAGACATCTTTGTGGTGAAAAGATCCATCATCTCAGCCATGTTATGCTTGATAGCAGTGTAATCCATTTTTAGGTTATGTTACACTACACTTTTTTAAATTTATCACTAAGGTTGTAGGATAGTTAATTTAAGGAAAATTAACTGCTGACAGGTTGGAGCACTTCCTAAAGCATCACTGAGTAGTGTTTTTGTTTGATTTAGTGCAATTAAATAATTTAGTTAATTTAAAACTTGCAGAGTAATAAATTTTGATGTTCACTCCACAACTACCCACGCAGAAAAAAAAAATAGTGAGTAGTTCACTCGTCGTGATTGTTAGATTTTTTTATAATATGAGTATTTCAATATTTTAATACAGTGTTTACAGTTGATTTTAGAATTCAATAATTATAATAATATTAAAAGTAGCTGTATTGATTACGACCTTGCTATTTGGCTGTCAACCAATCACAATATTCTAATATTAAAAGTACTTGTATTGACGTCCTGTTAAGCCACGTACTTGCTCGCGATTGGTCGATAGGTTTGAGCTACGTTCTTGCACCTGATTGGTAGACAGCTAAGTTGGCTACGACTACTGTGGAATAGGAAGTGGAAACGAAATAATATATAAGGGTGTAAGATTTATACGAGCTGAGTTATGCTGTAATTTTGGTCGAATAAAGAACAGTGAGTTTATGCTGGCGTTTTCTTCTGGAGTTCCCCTACACTTCAGAAGCGGGATTATACATATCGGTGCTGGAAAGGCAAAATCGCTTATCTCCATAATACCAACTTTACAGTAGAGCATTTTAAAGTTTTTATTTTTCAAAAAAAATTCATAACTTTAAGATCTTTGAATTAATTTTTGATTCATCAAGAGAGATTATAAGCTTGATTTTTTTGCTATTTTTGGACATTAGTGGTGCTCAAGATATTTCATTCCTCTAGGAGATAGCTGGCGCTTCAGCGATTAGTCCTTCAAACCTGAAAAAAACGAGGCAAGGAAAGATCGCTTATCTCCAAATACATTCCAGTCCGCTACATTTTTAAATTGCTGAACTACCATGATGTTATACTTATAAAACCAGTAGCTTTTACTTATCATCCATGTGTTAACTGTTATCAATCAGTATATTTTACTTAAATACCCTCTACTTGTTATACATAAATGGTAAAAAGCACTTAAGTAAAGAACGAATTCTTACACTTTTTTGGCTAAATGACTAAAGCCAAATTATCATTATAAATTTATGTTATCAAAATACTTAATTCCATGCATTAAAATTCAAAAACCGCGGCACTATTTCTCAACGAACAAATAAATATTCTAAAAGTAAAAGAAAATTACTAAACGCCTTGGTAAACAACGTGATTTTGTTATGTCTGACTATACTTGAGTATGGTACTTAGTACATGAAACTGAACAACTTTCCCCAAGAAACATTGGTTGGAAAATGAAAAAAAAAAATTTGGCTTCCCCATACAAACATTGCGCCGTTAATACTGGAATTTGTATGGGACGACCATAAAAAATGTTTCAACCTATGTTTCTTGGGGAAAGTTGTTCAGTTTCATTTCATGTCCTAAGTATCATATTCAAGTATAGTCAGACATTTCAAAATCACATTTTATATGAAATTAGTAGTCACAGAGAAATTGGAAGGCATAAGTTAGGATAATTATAATCCAGAAAAACCATAAAAAATCTTTTTAAATGAACATTCTCCTTTAATAGTAAATATTGAATAAATTTATTACTAGTTTTGTTATAATCCTATTATTCAAAATATTATTATTATTAGCTCTATATTTACGGTATAGTAATTCTCGTTTATTTTGGGAAAATTATAATTTTTTTTTGTTTATTAACGTTTATTAATAATTAATTTAAGTTTAAATCACAAATACCTTATACTAAATATTCTACTCTTGATCCCAAAACATTAGTTTTTTGGCAAAGTTATCAGAATATTTTTATAGTGTGTAAGCGATAGCGTACTGAAAGCTGAAATAGTTTCTTGCAGTAGACAAAACTGAACAACTTTTCCAAAGAAACATGTGTTATTCGGAAATTATAAAAAACTTGACTTTTCCATACAAGCTGCAAAGCTGTAATTTTGTATGGAGAGTTAAATTTTTATTATCTGTTTCTAACAAATGTTTCTTTAAAAAAGATGTACAGTTTTGTCTCCTCATTATTATCTGCTAGCCAAGCCCTTTCAGTTTTCGGTACATGGTTCTTTACAGCCAGTACAAATTAAAAAATCTTTATAAATTTGTTCAATTATTTGTGTCATCTTCAATGTCTGTATCCTGAAGAACGTCCTTTACATCATTTGATTTTTGAATTTTTTTGTATTCCTCGTGGTAACATTCTGGAATAGCACGCATCGAGCACATTTTCGTTAGGTCAGCATGTTTTTTTATAGATATAGGAAGGCTGGCCTTATACGCTTGTTTAGGATCGGATTTCTTAGTCTTCAAAACGCTTATTTCCTCTTCTTCTGCGTCTGTGCTCATTAAAAATTTTACGTTATTTTTTTCAGAGTTGGACTTTCTCATAGTAACTATTCGTAACTTACTTATTTTGCCAGATATGTTTTTAAAATATTTGCCTAGCTAGTGTTGCATCCCATGCCGAAAAGTCTTTTTGGGTCAAAACGTTAACGTTATATGGCGTTGGAGTTTTCCTGGCCATGCAGAAAACCATGGGCCATTGGGATAGCGTCCAAATCTCTGCGTTTTTAATGCTTTTCTCTATCACAGCGTGCATAGAATCGAGTGGCATGTACGTATGACCTGACAATAAATAATTCACCTGGATTGCAGTTATATTTTCACAGTTTTGTAAAATTTTGTGTAGGCATGCTAAAACGATTTTGTTTCGGTTTTGTCCAGGACAACAATCGCTGTAAAGCAGAAGATGTTTTATAGAGCCTCTCCTATCCACAATGTCTACATATTTCTGTAGTATGGTGCATACTTCGTTAGCACCTCGTTTGTCTTCTATTTCTGACCACGTGAAACAAAATCCATCTCTAGTTCCGCTTTCATAAAAAGTTAAATTAAATACGCTTATTTTTCTAAACTAAAAGAGGAGCAAACTTGAACTGCAAGGCGTATTTAAAACTTTTTGCAAGTCAAACGATACACATAAAGTTGACTTGTCTTTTTCATGTATATTTTGGTGTTGTTTAAATCTTTCACTGGTTTCTTCTTTATCTTTTAAATGTGCTGCATATCCTTCTTCGCTGATTGTTTTGTTTTCATACTTTAAACATTTTATACATTTATCTTTGCGAGGTACATGAAAAGCAATGTTAAATTCTTTGGTAAATATATTTCGGAAAACTTTTTCTCCCACAAATGGTTTTTCATCATAACATTTTGCTTTTTTATAAATTTGGTAAAGATTGGTTAATTTCTTAAATTCTCGGGGCAAATAGCATCGAGTTGAGTTTTTTCTGGAGTAGTGCGAAGGAACGGCAGGTAGGTTGCTAATATAACCTCTTACATCTGCCAATAATTCTTCAGACGTTTTGTTGACTGGAGCAGCATGGCCCCGAAGATCTTCTTTGCCTAGATGGCCTAGATCAAAGCCTGCGTTCCTGGGTGTATACTCTCAAAGTCCGATATATCGAAACGATACTATTCGAAACATGCAAATGCAAAACTTCGTCCCTTGACAATACAGTAGAATATTGGTTGGATGAATTTTCAAACTGCCAGTAGTTAGCATCCAACCAATATTCTACTCTATTGTCAAGAGACGAAGTTTTGAATTTGCATGTTTCGAATAGTATCGTTTCGATATATCGGACTTTGAGAGTAGACACCCTGATTGTGTAGTTTACGTATCGTTGTTTTACATCAATTGCGCTCAGTAAAAACTTCAAACAAACTTCTCTACGTCCGTCTCCTTCATTTATAAAATATTTGTATGAATATTCTCTTCGACTTGAGTCCTGCTTTGTTCGCTTCCTAACAACTGCATGTCTTTTCGTATTTGATACAAGCCAATCTTTTTTTCTCTGCGAACTTAAACTCCAATAAAAATTAAAACCTCGTAATCTTTTTTCTTCCGTTATATTATAACATTCAAGACTGCAGTTGTCAGGTGTGCAGGGATTAATTTTTACATACTTTTGCGGTATATATATTAAAAAAAAAAAAAACATTTTTATTGCCAAATAACGACATGCCACAGATCTTATACTTAAACAAAAAAGCACATTTGGCAAAAGGAGCCAGTCTCAGCTAATGCGAAGCATAAAAGTATGCCTCGCGCTGGTTTTCAGACTGGCCCCGTTTGTTAACAGGTCGGTGGTATTAGAGAACAGGTATTCAATGTTTTCAATGTGGTTTTATCTTTTTAGTTTTATATGCTTCTCCCTTGTTTTTTTTTACTTTGCCTTTAAATTTTCGTATTTATTCTCTTTTTTTTCTTCCTAAGGTCAATTGGTTCTTTTGCTTCTTTTTAGTTTTCTTTGTATTTTTCCTATTTTTTTTTAGTTTCACTTTCAGTGTCGGTGGAATCTATTTCCGAAGATCCTACTCAAGAACTCGAACTCCAGGAGAAAGCTTCTTCGTCGGACAAAAAATTTAAAAACTGTTTTTCATATTCATGTTCTTCTTAGGAGTTTTATCACTTTCAATAGGTTTTATGTTTTGTATCAAATTTTCAGCGTGTTGAAAGTTCGTTACATCATTTTCGTTATTTTGTGGTTTGGCTGGTTTTATCACTTTTATACCTGAAAGAATAAGTGATTAAATTACATTATTCTATAAACACACATTCGACTGAAGATAACCCATATTGTTTCTTTTGAACGCCAATATTGTTCATTTTTTTTTATGATCACAGATAAAAAACCTACCTACTTATCGTTTGGTTTCCAGTTTAAAATAGGACTACCTTAATTACAAAATTTTACAATTTTAATCGTAGATAACAGATAGGTAATTTAAGTTACGGTAAGGTAAAGTATGTGAGAAGTTCCTTACCTTACTAATCCATAGGATACACATAACATATTACATAAAATTTGCGTAAGATTACAATTTTTGGTTATAATATAACGTGATGCGCGCGTGCACTTGTCTCGACAAATTAGCTAAGACTGATTGATGTGTAGGCAGGCGGGCACGGGGTAAAATTACCGACCGTTCGAGAAAAGACGACAAATCAAATCAAATCAAATCAAAATCGTTTATTCATTGTTGGATATTAAAATCTCTTAATGACGTCAGCTAAACTACATCGCTTCACAAACAATGTGGCGCCATTGTGGGAAAAAAAAAAGAAGCGACAATAAAAACCCACGAAATCATACGACCCTTGTAGGTATTTAAGATTGAAAACTACAAATTTGTATAGAAAATTTTGTGTGCGAATTCGCTTAAGTTAAATCTAGGGGTAATTTTTGTGGTTCAATATAGCTACAGTCAACTTTAAAGTACAATGTTAAAATTTGAAAATGTCTAACATACCACTAAATAAAGTTTTAAGACTTGTAACAATTGACTGAAATCCAGAATAATATAAAAAAATTCGCGTCAATTTAACTATTGCCATTACTCATGATATAAAATGATTGTTTCAAAATTTCTAACCTACTTTGACACAACATTTTAGGAAAAGATAAACTGACTGAAGTACGTTATAATGCTCTTATCAGTAGGCTCTTTTGACTAAACAACATGTTTGCTAATTAAAATATAGGACAATTTCGCTTAAGCGCCATAACTTCATGATTTAGAGTAAGGAAAAGTTGCTGATGTGCCAAAGGTAACTACACGAGCAAAGAGAATAATCGCTGAAGTGTTTCCATGCTATAAATTGATGCAGGAAAAATAACTTAAGCAACATGAACGTAAAAAAGACTGATTTTGGCGCCATTAAGACAAAAGAATGTCACAAAAATGCAATTTTTCATTTCGCTAAACCACCACAAAATTGCACCGATTGCTTTGAAACCTAGATAGATCGACGCGCAAAAATCTGCTGAATCCAAATATATATATAACTTGATTTCAAGAAAATGGCGCTTCAGCGACTTTTCCTTTCCAGTGTCGATATAATCCTACGCGTTGACTATTGTCGCCCAAGATCCACATTGACAGACACTCTTCCTGATAACTTTTAAGGTGAGTCTATTAGTTTTATGCCACAAGAACAGTTGACTTTTCTTTTTCTTTTTACTAAACGCTGGTGATTTCGAATCACTTAAGTATTTCAAACAACTTTCAAATCTTATAAGATATAAAATTATATACATAGATTGAGTATTGATTGCTGTTTTACCCCGATATGGAATACTTACGTTGCTTGATAAAATAAAATAAAACGCCAAGTCTTTATCACTTTAATTATACATTTTCCTTCTACAAGAATTATGCTCCGACTATCAGCCATACTAATGGCAACAATATATGTACATTAGGTATTTAGCTTATTAGGTAATATGAATAAACATAAAAAAAAGAGAATAGCGGTGTAGAACCGGAACTGTCCGTAAATAATGTTTCAGGAAAATGGACGACGTAGTTGACCCTGGTACACCGCCGTTGCGACGCGCGCGCGGTCTGGTACGCGTGAGTAGCGTGCATACACAACGACAAAGGTTGTGCACGCCTGTGCGCGACAGTGGGCGCCGCTCGCAGCAACTCTGCGGTAGTCGAGTGTGGCAGCAGTCTCCATTGCGCCGCTCACGCACTCCCTGACGTGACAGCAACAGTAGAAAACAGCGTCGTTCGCGTAGCCCAATGCGCGGCAGCAGCCGGCGGTCAGCGCGACGATCTCGTAGCCCAATACGCGGCAGCAGCCGTCGTTCAGCGCGACGTTCGCGCAGCCCGATGCGCAGCAGCAGCCGTCGTTCAGCGCGACGTTCGCGCAGCCCGATGCGTGGCAGCAGCCGGCGTTCAGTGCGACGTTCGCGCAGCCCGATGCGCGGCAGCAGCCGGCGTCGTCGACAACGACGGTCAAGCAGCAAGAGCCAGCAGCGACAGCAAGGTGAAGCGTACCATACAAACCGTGAGTCACAAAATCAATTACCTAACAGTGATAGCATTCTGTCTCAATCAGTAAGTGCCTTGCAAACAGTAGCTAGGGACTCAATTAGTAACAAGTTGTCCGGTCATAATACGCTACCTGAATTCGATCCTTTACGTAAGGAACAAACTATAAAAATGTGGCTGCACAAGGTCAATGAATGTGCAGTTATATACAATTGGACAGACCAACAGACCATTTATTTTGCTTTGCCAAAGTTGAAGGGTTTAGCGCAGAAATGGTATGAGGGGTTGACCACAGTTTTATATTCTTGGCCAGAATGGCAAGACAAGTTGAAACTCGCTTTTCCCGCTGAAGAAAATTATGGTCAACTACTGACAACTATGCTTGCAAAACGCGCGCGATTTAACGATTCCCTGGAGGAGTACTTTTATGAAAAAACAGCCCTGTTGAATCGCTGCGCTACTATTGGAAAACAGGCCGTTGACTGCATAGTTTTCGGCATAAATGACCGAAGTGTCAGGTTAGGGGCTCAAGCCGCTCGCTTTGAGACACCTGATCTATTACTTCTTTATTTTAAAACTGTGAGGAACAGCCAGACAAACAATGAACGTAAACGGCCAAGAAATAATGACAATAGGCCAGACCATGTCGTAAAAGATTCTAATAGAGAGCGTGGTAGTAGCAGTAGCATTTAATGTTTTTATTGTTCCCAAATTGGTCATTACGTTTCAAATTGTCCAAAACCCATCGTAAGATGTGACCAATGTCTTTATGGCCACTCAAAAGACAGTTGCCGTAATAACAGTTCCACCCTTAACAAGGAAAATAAAACAAAATCCGTTATGACTATTAGCGATAATAACAGTGCGTCATCAAAGTATTTCAAGCGGGTGCTGGTTAATGGAAAAGCAGTAGTTTAGTGTAGTTTATTGATTTTTGTAGCACATCTTCTATGATGAGTGAAACCACTGTTAAGCTGTTAGCGCTTGATTGGGATGCTGACATTAAATTGCCTTTACTGAAAGGCTTCGGTGACGCCATTGTCAAACCATTACGAGCAGTGTTAGTTCACTTGAAAATAGATGACGCTAGTGCCGACGTTCAGATTCTGGTAATACCAGATCGTGTAATGCATGTCCCCTTAATAGTTGGGCAGACGTTTACCGAACAGTCACATATAGTAGTCGAAAAGGACAGCAGTATGTTAAGTTTTAAATCCATCTGTTGCGACTCAAAGTTTCTACTCTCGTGCTCATCAGACACTGTAGTTGACGGAATAACCGCTATAGAAGTTCAGGCAGATGCAGTCTATACCGGAGATATTTACATTGAAAATAGTTGTCGGTTTGAAACTGGAAAGGAATATTCGGTCGTAAAGGGATTGTTTGCGCCTAATCACGGCAAAGGGACTGTGTTAGTGAAGGGGACATCGTCTAAACCATTTACTATTAAGGCAAACACGCTACTGGTGAGATGTGTACGAGCTACATTGGACGAGTCTGATGAGACGGGTAATGGGATACAAGAAGTTGTATCTGTGGATACATCAAACCATTCAACAATAAGGGAGTCTGATATTGTGAGTGACGGCACATTGGATCCTGATTCTTTAAAAACTTTGACCAACCTGCTCAATAAATATAGATCTTGTTTTGCCTTTAATTTGAGTGAATTGGGAAAAACTGACCTGACTCAGGTGGAGATACGCTTGAAGGACGATGAGCCTGTCGTTTATCGTCCGTACCGGCTACCATTTTCGGAAAAGGATAAAGTTCGGAGTATGGTACAGGAGTTAATCGAAAATGGTATTGTCCGTCCTTCTACGTCACAATATGCGAGCCCAATCGTTCTCGTTAAAAAAAACGGGCAATATTCGTCTCTGTGTCGATGAAATATCGTTCGATAGTTAAATGAAACCCTCAAGTGTACTCTGCTTAAACTCCCCTTTATTACTAATCTAATTGATCTTATATACTAACTTATACGTGCGTCTACATGACGTTACACTACGTTTCCTACGTGATTCTATTCAAATCAAATCAAATCAAATCAAAATCGTTTATTCATTGTTGGATATTAAAATCTCTTAATGACGTCAGCTAAACTACATCGCTTCACAAACAATGTGGCGCCATTGTGGGAAAAAAAAGAAGCGACAATAAAAACCCACGCGCTCTTTTAAATATGTTTGAATGTACAAGGTTGATATACAACATACATAGGTCAGTTTTAATTTTGAATTAGCCTGTTAGAACCGTAGTCTAATCCCATGGATTTTTCTCTTCTAGATAATCTGATATTTTATAATAACCCTTCTTACATAATTTCTGCTTGATTACAGTTTTGAATTTATCTAACGGTAAACTTTCAATATCAGTGGGTACCTTATTATAGAAGCGTATACATTGACCTTTATATGTTTTACTAATTTTGTGAATACGGCTGACATGAGAAGCAAGTTGATTCTTGTTTCTTATGTTGACACTGTGCCTGTCACAATTTTTATCAAAAATATGTATATTCCGTTTAGCATATATTAAATTCTCATAAATGTATTGCGACACAAAAGTCAAAATGTTGATTTCTTTAAATTTATTTCGAAGAGATTCTCTAGGCTTCATTTTATAAATTGCACGAACAGCTCGCTTTTGTAGTAAAAAAATGCTGTTTGCATCCGCAGCATGACCCCATAACAAAAGGCCATATGACATGAGACTATGGAAATAACTGAAGTAGACTAACCTCGCGGTGTCTACATCCGTCAGAGCTCTTATTCTTTTCACTGCGTATGCTGCAGAACTAAGTCTGTTCGACAATTTATTAATATGCGGTCCCCATTGTAATTTGTTGTCTAAGGTAATACCTAGGAACACAGCTGATTCCACAAGACTCAATTTATCGTTTTTCACTAAAAGGCTTGTAGCAGTTGGCTTTACATTAGGCAAAACAAATTTAACACACTTAGTTTTCTTTTCGTTAAGTAAAAGATTATTTACGGTGAACCACTCAACTACATTAGAGATTGTACTATTAACGTCGTCAAAATTTGAATTGAGGAAGGGATCTACGTGATGATATGTGATTACCATATCACACCTCCCCTGAAAAGGATAGGCTTCCCTCCCCTGAAAAGAGAATCCTAGGGACAAACTTTTTATAAAACATTAAATCTACTGTTACATTAATCTAAATTTCGATAACTTTACAATCATTAACAAGAAATATACTAAATATAACTTAAACATCATGATACATTACAAAAAAAATATAACTTAAATTACGTACCAAACGCATTTATGCGCTCTCAACCATTCAAAATTGAACTGCAATACTTTATAATACTTATTAAATTTGACTTCTGTTACTACTGTAAGTATACAATTTCCTTTAATATGGATATTTTTTTTTAAAGAAAAAATTAAGCAAATCACAACAAAATATTGTTTTCATTAAGTATTTCCACTTTTCTACATTCATCTTTATTTAACTTGGAAGAAAAATAAAAAAAAATCGTATCTTTAACATTAATGACAATCTTAAAAATATTATGGTCAAGTGAATCAAGACAATACAAAACAAACTAAATCTAATTATTACTAAAAAAATCCAGTAAGCTAATTACTATATAAAATAATATCATGAATTTATTGGAACTAAAAAACCCAATCTGTATACTGAAAAATAATATTTCTATAAATTCATGACGCTATATTTTAACAATTGTTGGCTATATGCGTTATGTATAGTCAAAGTATTATTTCAATAATTTGTTATAGTTAACCGATGATGTAACGATCGGTCATACTAGAAAATTTAATTAGAAAACATTATTCTTGATACTCATATTCATACCCTTGGGTAATATAACATTATAATATTTTATCCAATTATAAAAAAAAATTTCGTATCAGACTTTCAGGGAAAAAACTCTATTCAAAACATAATATTCACTTAGAAAATTCGTGATCAGAACATAGTATTTATGTTTACCCTTTACCACACTACATGAAATGCATGCATTATCATATTCTTATTTTTCCTCGTTACCGGTTAAGGTCATTCATTACCTTTTAATAACGCATTTCGCGCTTAGTCAGACTCATAGACATTTTATAATGGTCTGTAACTAAATACCTAGGCCTGCTGCGTCTCGGCGCGCCTTCAGAACTTCAGATACTAGTCATTCCCATATAACTAATTTCCCGGGTTGGCCAGCCCGTAATTACCATAATCGGTAGCACAATATTTTGGCACTTTCTACCGACCTGTCGCGACATAATACTGAGTTCCACTGAACTTCATTATAACATAAATAGTATAAGGTCATATTTTAAGACATCTAACTGGATGTCTCCAACATCTTTAAAATGAAGGATCTGAAACCTTATCGTGCCTTTTCCCCCTATCGCTACTTTGTAGACAATGGGTTTGTCACATATTGCATTAAATAATGCTTACTTATCCTAATCATTCCTTCCTAACTATTATGCTCAAATTAATCATTCAGCTAATAACACATCAACTCTTGGGTGATCAATCCAATCGTATTACGATACATTATTAACATAAGATTTTCCAACGTTTATAATTTTCCTAGAAAAATAGACTTTCCTTTCTATCCCAATCCTATTTCAACTTGCACTTACAAGGACCATCTGGCTGCAATATCAGTAAGTTGACGTACCAAGTTGAATTAAACATAACATCAATCCAAAATGAGTTTTAATACGCAACCACTCTATCGCCTATCTTCTCCTAACTATACTCGTCCGTGAGATTTTGAGACTTAATCAAGAAACACTACCAAAATCGTTTCATCGATATTCTGTTCAAATATACTTCCATTTTAAAACACTTTTTGTAAATGGGAAATAGCGTAGACCCATACTGAACAACATATTTAATTCCACTATTCGTAACTTGAAAATAGACAGAATGCATGAGATGACACATCTCTGCTACCATATTTTTAATATTCTCTCGGAATAGGAATACTCCACAAAAAAAAATTCAAACATATCATCACGTCTGCCCGTCCGTATGAATGTATTATCAATTTGATCTAAATTTGAAAAACAAATACACTCGCATCACGTGCAGTGCATAATACAAAACAACAAATTGTACGTCAGCATTTAAAACTACTGAAATATAGACACATTCCACGATGTGCTAGAATCTGCACAGTTTGCAAAACAATAATTCAAAGTCAATCAAGTTATGATGTAATAATTAGTTGTAACATTTGATTACAACTCCACTGCGATATCTAGAACTCTGTTATTTTATTAGTATTTCCTTATTATTTTACCCCCAGCGTCACAAATAGCTTAATATTAGTAAATCATTATCCTAATATAACATAATCATAAACACCCCGAATAAAAAACCCTTAAATTATTAATTAATAAAAATACCTCAACAACCAGCATATTATAGCGTAAAATATTTCGTGAACAATGTACAATATCGTTGATTCTAAGCATGATTACGCTTCAGGCATGCTTGCGCGTGACGTAATCACGTTGAAATGTAAAACGAAAAGAAATCGAAACGAAACCAAAACTAAAACGAAACCAAAACTCAACGCACGAAACGCGCGCGCTATTTAACACTTCGTTTGTTTACTTACTGGTTATATGCATTCTAATTTTTACTAAACATTTAAGAATTTAAGAAGATAACTATAACTAAAAAATTAACCACTCAAAACAAAAGATAGATTATTATGACTAAAAAAAACAACCAACTAGGTATTTAGGTTACGTAAAATAAACAAATTAATAATACCCAAAATTGAGGACTGCTATCTTCCAAACGCTTCCTCCGGGGTTGAGCTTGTTGCTGTCCAGAAGGCTCTTCGTGCTCTTCACTCATGCAGATAGGACCTGCACCTTGCACTTTCCACCCCGTTGCTCCTCGCCGACAGCTCTTCATAACCATTGCGCTGCCGCCGTGCACTTCGCGCCTCGCCAAACAGTCGCTCCTTGCCGACAGCTCTCGACGAACCTTGCGCTGCACCTTCACCTCGCACTCACCGTCTATGTTCGAGGTGGCGAACATCCCTCTTGCCATCTCGTCGTTGCGTGAAATTGCCATCTTACCCGTCGTACGTTAACACGCAGCGTCCGGTAACGTAGTCCAGAAAGCAGCATGGATTGGATGCCTTACAACGGACCTCGATCTGGAGCCATCTTCTTACAAGGCCCGTAAAGCGGTGGTCACGATGCGGCGCTTTTCCCGATGACCGACTTCGAAGACTTCACTAAGACGCTGCTCTATCCACTACGGTCGCCACGAGATATCGTTCGATGGCGAATATTAGTGGAAGGCTGTCACGGTCGCCATGAAATATCGTTCGATAGTTAAATGAAACCCTCAAGTGTACTCTGCTTAAACTCCCCTTTATTACTAATCTAATTGATCTTATATACTAACTTATACGTGCGTCTACATGACGTTACACTACGTTTCCTACGTGATTCTATTGAGGAAGGGATCTACGTGATGATATGTGATTACCATATCACATCGACTACCGCGCACTTAATAGAAAAACAGCCAAGGAAAATTATCCCTTGCCACGTATTGACGACCAACTGGATGATCTGGCAGGCTACAAGTTTTATAGTACTCTAGATCTTGCGTCAGGGTATTACCAAGTGCCCATCAAAGAAAGTGACTGTCATAAGACCGCATTCGTGACCCCTCACGGTCAATTTGAATTTACTCGGATGCCTTTCGGGTTGGTCAACGCATCATCAACTTTCATGCGAACTATTAATATGGTGCTCAATAACACTGATAATTTGACTGATGAAAGATGTAACAAGGTTGGGACAGCATATATGGATGACATAATCATTCCTTCTTTGACTATCAAAGAGGGATTGGAGAAATTGGAACTTATGCTCCAGAAGCTACAAAACGCAAACCTTACATTAAAATTGTCAAAATGCTGTTTTTTTAGCAGAAAAGTGGATTATTTGGGTTTCGAGCTGAGCTCGGAAGGAATAAAACCTGGACCGCAAAATCGAGGCTGTCAAGGATTTCCCGACGCCTATAAATCAACATGGAGTGCGTCAGTTCTTAGGGTTATGCAGCTTCTTTCGGAGATCTGTCAGAGGCTTTACTATAATAACCAAACCTCTGACTATATTGCTAAAAAAAGAGGCTACCTGGATGTAGGGATCAGAGCAGCTCCGAGCCTTTGAGGCTCTTAAACAAGAACTTATACGTCAACCCATTCTGGCGTTGTACAATCCTAACTCTGACACAGAGCTTAACACTGACGCGTGAAAGGTGGGAATAGCTGGTATTCTCATGCAAAAAGATGAAAACGGTGTCCTCAAACCAGTAGCATATTATAGTCGCCAGACTACAAGCGAAGAGCAACATATGACTGCCTACGAATTAGAGACACTAGCGTTAATTGCCAGCTTACAAAGGTTCCGCGTCTACTTAATAGGCATAGAGTTTAAAGTCTTCACGGACTGTAACTCGTTGAAGGCTACAATGTTAAAACGTGACTTGATACCGCGAGTCGCTAGGTGGTGGATTGCAGTGCAAGAATTTAATTTTACAATTGAATATCGACCAGGAAAGTCCATGACTTACGTAGATGCCCTCAGCAGAAACCCACCATCTAGCCAATGTTTTATGGCTGGTGATGTGATGATTAGAGATTTTTGTAAGTTCACTTATTTTTTTTGTATAGTAATTATTTGTTGCTCTTCTTTACACGAGGACGTGTAATTGTAACGGATAGCCGAATGTTAGATTTTTTATAATATGAGTATTTCAATATTTTAATACAGTGTTTACAGTTGATTTTAGAATTCAATAATTATAATAATATTAAAAGTAGCTGTATTGACACAGAATTCATAATAGTACTACATACAGAACGGAAGCTCTCCGCCTCCCACCAATCGGAGTACCTCAAGTGCGCGCGCATCACCCCGCGGGGCCCTGCGCGATATCTCGTCCTATTTCTCGTCCTGTTGCCACGCGATATGCAACGCTTGCCAAAGTTGAAAAAATGGTGCGTGGTTGTGCAGTTTACGGTTGTCTTTCGACTCTCCAAGACAAAGTAAAATTTGGAATAAAGTTAAACAATAATAAGAAGCAATTATTATGGAATAAATACCATAAGGTAGACACAGATGTTTTCTTTCCTTTAAACATTTCTTTCATTGATAGATTTAATAGAGCATTTTTTGGGTTAAATGAAAAAAATAAAGCTTTGAATAGTATGTATTTATTTATTCCTTTCCACATCAAAGCAATAATATAACAGCATTTTTTTTCATTTTCTGGGATAAAGTTTGGCAGATTTTTTTGCTGTGATGATATGAGCAGATTCGCCATTTTCGCGATAGTACCCTGGTGCACCGGCGGCGGCGGCCAGCCAGCCGTCAAAGATGAAGTTTAGTGAAAAAAATGATTGTTTAATTGAAATTCGATTACTAAATACAACAAAGTGAGGTGACGAGTGATAGTAAAGTTATAATTCGTTTGTGAATTGTGTAAGTCGCTTTACGAGTATAGTCGAACGAAAAATGTGCAACTCGAAACTGTAATAAAAGTATAATGCTAATGTTCTGTTATCTACGTTTTCTAGGGTAGGTAAGTGTTTTCTAGATACCATCAACCCTACACTCACACGTCTTTAACCCACCCACACATTTGCGCGTGTAAAAATGACAGCTGTCACTTTTGAGCCCGATTGTATGGAGCTTCCGAGGTGTGGTATTGATTACGACCTTGCTATTTGGCTGTCAACCAATCACAATATTCTAATATTAAAAGTACTTGTATTGACGTCCCGTTGAGCCACGTACTTGCTCGCGATTGGTCGATAGGTTTGAGCTACGTTCTTGCTCCTGATTGGTCGACAGCTAAGTTGGCAAGACTATGGAAGTGGAATAGGAAGTGGAAACGAAATAATATATAAGGGTGTAAGATTTATACGAGCTGAGTTATGCTGTAATTTTGGTCGAATAAAGAACAGTGAGTTTATGCTGGCGTTTTCTTCTGGAGTTCCCCTACATGTTAGGTTCCTTTACTCGCTTTTGTTCTGGAGGGAGCGACCTCTCAGGTATGCCAGGATATTGAATTTCTTGCTCACCCATTACATCATCATTCGGTTGTCTTGTGTTACTGCTTGTCTCCTCAATGTCCTCTATAATCCATTCTTGCCGATTGCGTTTCTTCCTCGATCTCATCCGTCCACGCGTTAGAACGGCAAGAATTTCGGCCCCTTCAGCACTCATAACCTCAAAGAAAAATATAAACTGTATGAGTTTAAAGTATTTATATGTACCCCTACATATATTTTTTGAATACATAAAATGTGTGTAAGATTAATAAAACATAAAGAAGTGAATAATAACAATAGGACTTATTATTACAAAAGAAATAAACTTACATAAATATAAATATGTTTTTTTTTTATAGTTTCATTATAAAAATTCATAAATAATAATCACATAAAAATAAACGTAACATACACAATTTAAAAAAAAAACTATAGCTTTTATGCATGGGATACATATAAAATAATGTTTTAATTCATTGGTTCATACATTATGTAACTTGTTCAACGGGTGATACATACTAAGTAAATACGTAATCCAATTATTATTTAGGTAATTATATCATGGTCACGGCGTAGCACACTTAACTAGCTCATGGCCCGATGTACTACCCCGCAATATGAGCACACTTAACTCAAGGCTAACATAGTCAAGGCGTAGCACACTTAACTAGCTCTTGACCTGATAGATATTACCGTGTAGTAGATGTATACTTAATTCGATGTTTATATAGTCAAGGCGTAGCACACTTAAGTAGCTCATGACCATTTGTATACTTTAAAACCATAGTATTTTTTTTTATATCACTTGTAACCATGTCATTAAGAAAATCAATATCCCATGCATTACTATAAAAACTTCAAGGAGATAATTGTTTAAGCCAGAGGGACCCTTGCTGTGCGAAGTTTCTCCCAAATTTTATTTTCTTTTAAGTTACAATTAAATTAAGCTAGTACTGCCATAGTCACCTATAACACGTACTTACTTAATTTAGTTCCCTAAATTTAGCTAGTACGAACAGAGAGTCAACCTGAACACGCACTATCCAAATCTTCCACGTGTTAATATTCCTTTTCAAATTTAGCTAGTTACGAACAGAAAGTAGCTCTGAACACGAACTAACCAAATCATCCAAGTGTTAATATTTCGTTTCAAATTTAGCAAGCACGATCGGAGAGTCGCCCCGATCATGCGCTAACTAAACCTTCCACGTGGTAAAAATAAGGAGAACTCAACAATCGCAAGCATCCAAATGACTTATTCATTATAAAATTTGTAAATTAATAATAAAATAATATATTGTAATTATAAATACCTTTTCTTTGTGGGCTGTGGCGTCAGAGTCTCACTTCTGAGTTGAAATAAAAAAAAACAACCCAGAGTATAATCCAACTTCAGCAGTTTTATTTAAACTTGCACAATAGCTCGGTACGAGAATTATTTTAAAATAACTTATAAAATTTTATTCACTTCAGAAGACTAGGTCTTCCTCCTAGCTAAGTAACTGCTCAACTGATTCACAACCAACTGTCTGACCGCCATTAGTTAAGTCGGCACGCTGCTTCCCCCACCAACCGGAAATTGCGTTCTAACCGGAAGCTTGTTCTGATTGGTCTAAAAGTGACGTTCGGTTGTTGCCACAATAATTTTAAAATCAGCACAGAAATTTACGAATATAACAAAATTTACTACACGTTATAACATTATTTTCAAAAACGTCAAAATCAGACGTTTTTGGGTGAGAAAGAGACAAAGCAGAGAACGCCACCTCTGCGTTAACATTAATTTCGTAGCATGATCCTTACAAAAAAAATTTAAGACTGTAAAATCGTATACATTTGTGCTCATCGTAAATAAAACGTTTCAAATATAGTGTACAAGCGTTTGTAAAACTTTTGAACAAAAATCATGTGGTAGCTTGGACAATATTTTGGAACTTTCGTGACGGGCATGTACCAACCTGCTGTCGAAATAGTGTTTTGTGTAAAATTGAGTTATTACTTACAAACAAAGTGACATTTACGAAGAAGCAACTTTGATATCTAGACTGGACTGATTAATATCATCCACAAGCCTGTTTTCCATCACGTTTACATCGAGGTACTATACATATTTTCAGTTATTACACAGAATTTCAAATACAAAGGAATTAAATTCAGCAAATCACAATCTACAAAAACAACAACAAATCAGCTGATTGGTTAGATGACAGCTTTTCGGTGACAGATCGTCAATGTTGCCAGTGCTAAATGCTACGGATGCGTTCAAACAATAAATAACGTTTAAATAACGCTATTTTGTGGTAACTTTACCTTCGTTCCTTTTCACGCATGCCTACTTTACAATCCAAGACGAAATCTAGAAATGCTTTTTTGACATCCGTGCAGTGCAAGGTAGATGCAAAATGAGGCCCTGCATTGAATGCGACAATCATATAAGCATAGGACAACTAATCAAATGCACAAAATGTTTGGGAAATTTTCACTATGCCTGTGTATATATCTCCAAGGAGCTTTACATTAGCCAAATTAACAACTTGGAAAGAACATGGATATGTCCCGAGTGTTCTCGTCTCACAAAGCGAGGGCCGAGAAACGACAACACACCACAACGCGGAGTAACTTATCTTAACGAAACCACGGTGTCTATCGACGAACAGATTCTTAATGACCAGAGCGTAATAGGCGATACTTTAAACGAAAGCACGTGTAGACCGGGCCAGAGTAACTCACAATCGAACTTGAATATTATTACCCTAGACCAAATCAGCCAATTACTAGATACCAAACTCAAAACAAATACCAAAAACATTTATAAGAAGATAGACACAATCAAAACTGAAATACAGAAAGAAATTGCCAGAACCATTGAAAAATCGAATAAAGAGATGTAAGAACATATCTCAAATATTAGTGCAGAACAACATAAGATGCAGACAGAAATAAATACATTGAGTGCTAATATAAAAATTCTTGAGGCAGAAAGACAAGATTTAGATAAAAAATTATCCGACCTCCAATTCAATACAGCAAGTTACCCTGAAAATTTTATCAAATTTTATCTTGACAGACCCAAAAAGTTTATTTTGTATGGGCTTCAAGAACTACACAGGGAATCTGAAATTGACCTTCACGATCAAGTAATTCAAGTCTTTTGTAAAATGCTAAATGTTAACCTGGTTGGATACATTGAGAGGATTCAGAGAATCGGGAAAAAGGGACACTGTAGACCCATCATTATTGAACTGCTTAGTAAGAGAATGACGAGATATATAATTGAAAATAGTCGCTATCTAAAGAACACCGGCCTAGCCGTTTCTGAGGTGCTTGACGAGAAATGTTTGCAAGAAAGAAGAAAACTTCGCGAAATCCTAAAGGAAGAAAGACGAAGGGGAAAAAATGCCGTCATTCGAAAAAACAAACTCTTTATAGATGGGAAAGAGTACAAAAACAACCTACATCCCGAACAAGAAAATTCCACACAAATATTGAACCAGGGACCAAATCAGACCGAAATCCAATGAAACCAAAACCTATACAACACGGAATTTTCAAAACTCCGAACGTAACTTTCGTTACTGAACTGCATATTCTAGTACAAAACGTCCAAAGTGTTAAAAAAAAATTTACCTACTTGAGAGCATATTGCAAGATCACAAATTCCATGCGCTTTGCTTGTCAGAAACATGGGTATCACCTGATCAACAGAAATGTGTGCAGTTAAATAACTACTCGTTTGCATCTGGATATTATCGTAAGGAGCGCAGGGGGGGTGGTGTTGCAATTGTTCTTAAAAAATTGAATAAAATACATAGATAAGACTGAAATTACAAACCTTTCTCTTGAATGTATTGTCGAATGCTGTGCTCTGGAACTAAAACCGAATATAATCCTGATATGCATTTATCGAGCAGATCGCGAAATAGAAACATTTTTTAAGTTTTTGACTAAACTTCTTGTGACCTTGAAACTTTATCGGAATAGGAAACAAATAATTTTGGCAGGAGATTTTAATATAAACGCGAAGATAAATTCTTATGACTACAAAAGACTTAAAAACATAATGCTAGAACATAATTTACACCAAATCATAGACAAACCAACTAGAGTTGGAAATAAGAGTTCAACGTGTATAGACCTAGTTTTCACAAATACCAAGAAACTTAAAGTTACAGTGACTGACTGCGGCATCTCAGATCACAAAGGAATACTTTTAAAAATAGAAACCGGCATTAAAAACGGCAACGATAGAAATATCTATAAAAAAATAAGAAACTTTGGCACTCAAAACTTAAATCTAATCAAATCTGGTCTTACTAAAATTAACTGGGACAACATGATTACCCAGACAAATGATGTAAATTATAATTACAATCTATTTGAGAACGAACTTCAAAAACTGTTAAATACTTACATACCTAAAAAGACTATAAATATTAAGCCTAAACGCCAACATACCTAGCTAACTAAGGGTTTGGCAAAATCTTGTAAACATAAAAGACTACTACGAACGCTAGCCAATCAATCGAAAAGTAAAATACTAAAAAGATACTTCCGTTGGTATAGAAAAACACTTCGAAAAAGTATAAAGACATCATTGAAACTAAATTATATAGCAACTATGAAAAGATCAAAGAACAAAACTAAAACAATGTGGTCTATAACAAACAGAATAACAGGGAAATCAACAAATAAGTATGACATGTATGAGTACATGTACTGGTGTGCGTGGCTGCGCCCACCTCGTCTAATATAATAAAGACAGTGTGAATCAACCCGCCCGGTGTATTACTTGTCTCCTCGCTTGTCCGCATATTTACCAGTGGCGACTTCGGTTTGCGTACCCACCCATCATTAAGATTATAAAAATGACGAGTGAAATAAGTGCTAGTTTCGGAATATTGACTTCATTTGACCACAATGTGCATACGTGGAAAACGTACAAAGGACGAATCAAGCAGTGGTTCATAGCAAACAATATCAACGAAAGCACCGACAAGACCGGAGAAAAAAGACGGGCCATATTATTGAGCGCACTCGCCGAAGGCACATTTAAGCTCGCCGCAGATTTAGCGCTGCCGAAGGAGTTAGAAAGTGTGCCGTATCCACACTTAGTGATTCTTTTGGATAATCACTTCACGCCAAAACGACTTGGGTTCAGCGAACGTTATAATTTCTACTCTGCGACACAACAGCCCGGCGAATCGCATACGCAATGGGCGGGTAGATTTCGCGGGCTCACGGCTCATTGTGCATTTAGCAACGTGGAAGAAGCACTACGTGATCGGTTCATCATGGGGATGTTGCCAGGAATGGAGAAGCAAAAATTATTTGCACAAGATTTGTCGGATCTAACGCTGGCAAAGGCGGTAGAAATCGCGGAAAACATCCATTCAGCACGTACGGGCGCTGGCGCGTCGGCTAGCGGAGCCACAGTTGACGTCACCGCAAGCGACAGACAGCTGTTTAAGATCGCGCGAAGTGATAATACGTGTAGTAATAAGAATAAAAAGCAAAATTCGGGTAAAGTGAAGTGTTCCGTGTGCGGTTATACAAATCATAAAAGTTCAGAGTGTCGTTTCGCAAATTATGCTTGTAAAAAGTGCAACATAAAAGGGCATTTACGTAGGATGTGTCCAAATAAGGTTAACTACGTAAATACGGGAGCCGGTGTCGAGAGCGACAGCGATGACGGTGAGTTGTATAATATCCGTTCACTTAGAGGGGAACCTTTGATAGAAATAGTAACTGTGAATGGGTTGCAGTTAGAATTTGAAATTGATACTGGTTCGTCCGTAACAGTGATAAATGAACAGATGTATTTATCATATTTTAAACATGTGTCATTGTTAAACACAAGGAAAAAGTTAATGTCTTATACAGGTACTAGGATAGAGTGTGTAGGCACGGTGCGACTTCTCGTATCGTACGCGGGTAGCGAACATTCACTCGATGTTTACGTAGTGCGTCAGGGCGGACCTCCACTACTAGGCAGAGATTTTATATCAAAGTTTAAGTTCCAATTTGTTCCGATAAATTATTGTGACTCCACGGATTTCAATGTAGATCAATTACACAAGCGATACCCTAAATTATTTTCGGAAAACTTGGGTGCATTTAATATGTATAAAATTAAGTTGCCATTAAAGGATGATGCAAAACCGATTTACTGTAAAGCTCGGCCAGTAGCTTTTGCGTTGCGAGATAAGGTTAGTAAGGAAATCGACAGATTAGTGGACTTAGGAGTATTACAGCCAGTGGAACATGCAGAATACGCATCGCCTATAGTACCAATATTAAAACAAGATAATAAGTCGGTAAGGATATGTGCCGATTATTCAGTCACAATAAATAATCAATTAATTGTAGAACAATACCCATTACCAACAATTAAAGAACTCTTTGCGAAGCTGCATGGAGGGCAACACTTCTCAAAATTAGACTTATCAATGGCATATAACCAGTTTTTATTAGAGGATGAATCGCAAATGATAACTTGTATTAACACGCATAAGGGCCTTTATAAGTACACTCGCCTGGTTTTTGGTTTGGCAAGCGCGCCGGCAATATTCCAGCGTGCGATGGAGTGCGTGCTGGCGGGTATGGAAGGGGTCACGTGTTTGCTCGATGATATATTGATTACGGGAAAGGATCAAGCAGAACATTTAAAAAGATTACACGCCGTGCTCCAAAGATTAGAAAATGCAGGATTAACTTTGCAAAAGACAAAATGTGAGTTTTTTAAAACGTACAATACCTGGGGTACATTATAAATAACCAGGGATTAAAGAAATCAGCAGAAAAAGTGCAAGCAATAATCAAGGCACCAATTCCTGCAAATGTCAATCAGTTACAGTCGTTTTTAGGACTTGTTAATTATTACAGGAATTTTGTGCCAAGTGCGTCGACCATTTTAAGCCCATTGTATGAGCTATTAAAAAAGGGGGCAAAATGGTCATGCCAAAAATGCCACAATGACGCATTTGAGGAGATAAAACAGTGCTTGCCTTTAGATCTAGTGTTGACACATTTTAATCAAAATGCAAAGTTGATCCTGACTGTAGATGCGAGTCGGACAGGCCTTGGGGCTATTTTGAGTCAAGTCAATAACGACGGGGTAGAGAGACCAATCTCATTTGCTTCGCGTACACTGAACTCAGCAGAAAAGAATTACTCGCAGATTCAAAAAGAGGCAACTGCGATTATCTTTGGGGTACGGCGATTTCACCAGTATTTATATGGTAGGTCAAAACCGTTCATACTACGAACCGATCATAAACCCCTTATTTCTATTTTCGATTCTCGTAAGGGAATACCGGAAGTTTCAGCCAATCGATTGCAAAGATACGCTATGTTCCTAAGTGGCTACAACTTCACCATAGAGTATATACGCAGCGCGGACAATAGCGCAGATTACCTGTCGCGCGCTAGCCTACCACAGCCGCAGGAGCCGACCACGATGCAGGCGTGCGAGCAGGACGACGCTACGGTGTGCGACCGCGCAGCCTATATTTGTTTTATCGTCGATGGGAGCTTGCCTGTGACGGTGAGTGATATTCGAGAACAGACTAATAAAGACGTTATTTTGAGTCAGGTTAAAAAGTATATTTTAGACGGCTGGCCAAATAAAATTACAAATCTAAAATTGAGGCCATACTTTTTATGTAGGACACAGTTATCGTGCGAAAATGGTTGTATTATGCGAGGACATAAAGTAGTAATTCCAAAAGCGCTGCATAATAGAGTTACTTTGGAGTTGCATACTTCATATTTAGGCGTGGTTAAAACTAAATCGGAAGCGCGTTCAAGGTTTTGGTACCCTGGTATAGACGAAGCCATTAAAAAAATGATTGGTACTTGTGAGGTTTGTGTTCAACTTCGTCCATCACCAGCGCGCGCTCCAATTTCACCATGGAAACCGCCGACAGAACCATTTAATAGATTGCACATAGATTTTCTGGGCCCTATTAATGGTCACACGTATTTAGTGATCGTTGATGCCACTACCAAGTGGGTAGAAGTTTATAACATGAACACTACCACAACATCGGTAGCTGTTATAGAGAAGATGTGCGACTGCTTTTCACGTTTTGGTCTGCCTAAAATAATTGTGAGTGACAATGGCACAGCGTTTTGTTCAAGAGAATTCGAGCATTTTTGTGAAATTAACGGGATTTCACATGTAACTACACCCGCATACCACCCTGCAAGTAATGGGCAAGCAGAAACATACGTAAGGGTGGTAAAAAAGGGAATTAAATCCAGTTTGATGGCCAGTCGGACCATAAAAGAAAGTAAATTGATGTTATCAAGGTATTTGATAACATCAATTTAGTGACGCGTATTTCACGGCGCTTGCGACCTTTTGATCGCGAAGATTGTGGAACGTACGTCGACGGTAGGCATATTAGCACGAACATTTGCGCAGAGCCAGCTGTTTATTTGTTTATCTACCTTCAACCTAGTGAAATAGTTAAGGCAAAATATTTCTTCAACACAATAAAACAAAAAGTCATCGAAATATAAACATGGAAACCTGTCTAGGCTGTAACACCATGGTACCAGTGGCCGACGTAATAAAGTGTGCTTCCTGTCAAGGCCCTTTCGACTTTCGCTGCCTTAATATGGCTAAAGAAGAATTTGCTGCCCTAACAGCTGGTCAAAAAGCTAACTGGAGATGTTTTTCCTGCATGAGCGTTAATCGACACAGAGGAGACAGGAAAATTACCCCCGTTCTTCAGCTTCAAGATTCAATGACCGAACAAACACAGAATATGTCAATTTTTGAAGACTCTAAACATAACAGTTCTGTATCGGAAGGGGAAATTTCTACAAATCAAGTGCGTTCGGACGAAGCGATACCGTACAAACAATTTAGTGATCTACTCGACATAAAACTGGCAACCGCAAAAAAAGAGCTTGCAGGTAACATAGAAGAGAGCCTCCAAAAAGGGTTGAACATGATTTTTGAGTCAATGAAGGCCGAGTTCATTCGTACAAAGGACGCCCTGCTAGAAGAACACAAGTTACTGAAGAATAAGCTAGATCACGCTATGGCAAAGATAACCCAATTGGAGGGCGACAAGTCGAAGTTGGAGAAAGAAATAAATTATACAGCTCAACTTAATCTTCGAAACGAGGTTGAAATCACAGGAATTCCTGAATCTTCATCTGAAAATTTGAACCATCTTATTTTGGTAACTTCGTCAAAAATTGGTGTTTCTTTAGATGAAAAAGATGTCGATTGGATAACCCGAGTTGGCCCTCGTCGCCCCAACACAGAGACCGGAGAAAACTCTTCGTTAGCTGCATTTTCGCGTCCAGTGGTGGTGCGCTTCGTGCGTCGAGCAAAGAGAGACGAGTTCATAAAAGCTGGAAAGCTGCGCAAAAATATTACATCCGCGGACATTGATATCGAAGGCCCTTCTCAGAAGCTCTATTTTAATGAGAGACTGACTTACTCCAACCGCGTCTTATTTCGCGACTCAAGAAGGTCTGCAAAACAAATCGGCCTTCGCTGCTGGACAAGAAATGGAACTATTTACGTACGAGATAACCAAGGATTGCGCCCGGCCACACAAATTAAAACCATTGACGATTATCGCCGCCTTTTTGATGACGACACTGATAATTAGGTTCCTGCTTCGTCAAACCCTCGTTCACTCAAATATAATTATTATTCCATTAATTGTTTTATCTCTATTTTATAACTCATATTTGGCATTTAACATTAATTTTGCTATCACTACTCAGCAACTTACTGTACAGTCAACTCTCGATTTGCCTGGCCCCCTTGTATGCAACATTGTTATTAGCGTGCAGGGGTGTCGAGTGAATCGAGAGTTGCCCGTACATAACATACAAAACTCACTACTGCTCTCTGAAAATACATGTTTATGCATAAACGCAAATGCACTTATCTCTCTGCTTATGGTCTGCTACGCAAAAAGACCACTTTTATATAGGAACTTAACGTATGCCACCGCCAATATAAATAAAAGCATATGTTTGCTACCTGGATTTAGTATATCCATACTAATATTATAAATGCGAAAGTAACTCTGTCTGTCTGTCTGTCTGTCTGTTTGTTTGTTGCTCTTTCACGCCTAAACGGCTGAACGGATTTTGATGAAATTTGGTATGGTGATAGACGGTAACTTGGAGACGGACATAGGCTACTTTTTACCCCGGGAAAATATCTCATTCCCGTGGGAATCTACACATACAATAATACTCTAGCGGGGTTGTATCTGCTACAGCACACCGAAACTACTTAACCGATTTTGATGGGACTTTTTTTATTCAACTAAGTATCGCTGATTACGAAAACTACTACAATTTTGAAATCCAACGTGGTAGACGTAAACTACCATTATCCCCTGGGGATAAGGTTGAGGTGCGATAGGGTTGAAATGTCTAAAAATCAATATGGGTGTCGTTTGTAAGGTTTATCGAGCCGCTGATTACAAAAACTACAACAATTTTGAAATCCAACATGGTGGACGTGAAATGCTATCATCCCTTGGGGATGAGGTTGGGGTGCGATAGAGTTGATATGTCTAAAAATCAATATGGGTGTCGTTCGTATGGTTTATCGGGTCGCTGATTACGAAAACTACAATGATTTTGAAATCCAACGTGGTGGACGTGAAATACCACCACCCCTGGGATGGGGTTGGGATTCGATAGGTTTGAAATGTCTAAAAATCAATATAAGTGTCAGTTGTATGTTTATATAAGGAGAGGGATAGCGGTTAAGATGGCGTTAGGGGTAGAAGCAGGGATAGGGGTAGGGTCAGGGATAGGGAGAGGGAGAGGGGGAGGGATAGGGAGAGAGTGTAAGGGAGGGGAAAATGAGGGGAGAGAAATGGGGAGGGAGGGGTAGAGGGCGTGGGAGGGGGTAGAGGGAGGGAGAGGGGGAAGGGGAGGATGAGTGAGGGGAAGGGGGAAAGGGAGGGGAATGGGAGGAGGGCGAGGGGGGAAAGGGAGGGTGATGGGGAGAGGGGAAGGGGGGAAATGGAGGGGGAAGGAAGGGTGAGGGGGGGAAGAGGGAGGGGCGAGGGAGAGGAAGAGAGAGTGGGAGAGGGTGAGGGAGGGGGAGTGGGAATGTAGGGGGGGGGATACAAAAGGATAGATAGGGAGGAATAGGGACCTTTTTTACTTTTATGAATACCTCCTCGCTACCCATTCACTTCACTCCCTTTATTGCCTTCTTTTTTAAGTTCGCCTGTAACGGTTGACAATGAAAATTCCTCACTACCTACCAGTTAAATAAAATCAAAAGATACTTAAGTTTGTAGTAAGATGCATTTATTCAACTTGGATAAGTACAAATGCATCTTTTACGTAGGGATCAAGAAGGATAAGCGCTCCGTAAAATATTTTTCAATTAAGTTCGAGTTCTGTTTTTTTATAAAATCTACGCGGACGAAGTCGCGGGTAACAGCTAGTCTAAAATAAAACAGAAAATAAAATTGACAGGGAATATGATACTTACTCAAAAATCTTTTTTTCTTATTCTAAAATTATCATATTATAATGATGTCTTTGGATGAGTATACAACAGCTATTGATAAATCATTAAATATTCCCTGTCATACTATAAACCGTCTTGAAGACTGCGCGGGTAAGCTCAGCAAGTCACATGATCTAAAAATTCTTTCTGTAAATATCAGAAGTATTTACAAAAACTTTAACAACTTTCTTATTGCCCTTCATAGACTTGACATTACTTTCGATTTAATTATCCTGACTGAGTGCTGGCTAAATGAACTGCGACCTATTATGCAAATAGATAACTATGTTTCTTTTCAAACTTCACGCCAAATAAATAGAGCAGGTGGCGTAGTTATCTACGCACGTCAAAATTTAAAAGTCTCTGTGACTGAACCTGACTTTGGCAGCGAGGCTAACGGTTTACTTATGGAAATACAAGATAATTATAGTGTGCTTGGCATATATCGCTCTCCGTCATTCCATAGAAAGGAGAACTACACGCTCTTTCTCGAAAACTTAGACCACTTAGCGAAATAGACCCTGCTGTCAATGTAGTTCTATACGGTGATATTAATGTGGATATACTGCCTACAGCTCATGATTCCTCTACTTGTTTGGAGTACTTAAGTCTAAATGCCTTTCATGGTGAACTTCCTGCTGTAACAGTCCCGACAAGACTAAATTCCTGTCTCGATCACATTTTTGTAAAGGCCTCACCAGAATCAGAGCCTTTGGGCCTAGTGTGTCACACTGATATCACCGACCACGCATTTGTTATGGTCGCGTTGTGCTCGAAAAACATAAAGAATACAGTAAAGGCCAAATTTGTCTCAAAGATTGACTATCCCTCAGTGATACAGGAACTGAAAAACTTAGACTGGACTCCTGTGCTAAGTCAGTCCGATGCGTCTGAAGCCGCCTCTAAATTAGTAACTATGATTACAACCGTTATAGCTAAACACACGCGACAAGTACGTATAAAGCGTAAGCATGTACCAATAAAATATTGGGCAACACCTGGCTTAGTGAGGTGTATGAGAAACCGAGATCAACTTCATCTAGTTGCTCGAAATAATCCGAATAATAAAATTATACAAAAAACATATAAGCGATACAGAAACTTTTGTAACGACCTTCTTAGAAAAATTAAAAACGAGCACGATATCAATACATTGTCCGAAAATAAAAATAACCCTAAAAAAATGTGATCAACGGTTTGCGACATCTGTCACTTCAAAAAGTCAACCTCTCCCAGTGGCGCAGAACTTTTGACTACTCATGCTACTCCGAGAGAGTCCCTTTCCGCCTGTAATATATATTTCTCCACAGTCGGCCAAAGGTTAGCTGAAAAAATTCTGTCTAGACTGGCAAAAACGCATGCGGAACTGACCTCCAATACTGTCTCTTCCGAACCTCCTGTCAACTCCTTTTTTATGAACCCAACAGATTGCTACGAAGTAGATAGACTTATCAAAAACTTAAAAAATAACAGTTCTCCAGGCTTGGATGGTCTTAGTAATATCTTCATTAAACAAATCAGCGGTCAAATATTGGAGCCATTAACGCATGTGTTTAATGCAAGCCTTTCGACTGGCATATTTCCAGGAACATGGAAAGTGGCTGTGGTCGTACCTATATACAAGACTGGAAATAAAGATGATCCTGCCAACTACCGGCCAATCTCTTTACTTGGTGTATTCTCAAAGCTGCTCGAGAAAATTGTTAATAAGCGCCTTGTGTCATTCTTGGAAACTCAAAGCCTTCTCTCAAACAGACAATTTGGTTTTCGTCAAGGTCGCTCCACCGAGGACGCGGTATCGCTTCTTACTCAGCACATAGTTAATCATCTAGATAAAGGCCGATGTTGTGCAGGAATATTTCTGGATCTTGCCAAAGCCTTTGACACGGTCTCGGTGCCAATTCTTCTAGCTAAGCTAGAAGGAATTGGTATCCGGGGCCGTGCTCACGATTGGTTTCGCTCCTACCTAAGTAATCGGAACCAATGTACTCGAGTTGGAGATGTTATCAGTGAGCAGTCAAAAACCAGCTTTGGAGTTCCGCAAGGAAGTATATTGGGCCCTAGTCTCTTTATCATTTACATAAACAATTTGCTTAACCTTTCACTCCCAAATTCAGAGATAATCTGCTACGCTGATGACACTGCAATTCTAGTGCATGGTGATACTTGGCAAGAAGTTTTTTCTTTTGCTGAACAAGGGCTTAGCTCAGTGGCTCAATGGCTAGACCATAGCCTTTTATCGTTAAACACTGCAAAGACAAAATATCTCTGCTTTTATAAAACGGCTTTAACTAAGCCTTTCTCTTACCCACCCATTTCAATCCATAGATGTTCCTGGGCTCCATATAACACTCCCTGCTCCTGTGACGTTATTGTCCACACTGACTCAATCAAATATCTCGGAGTCATACTTGATGAAAGATTGACCTTCAAACCCCATATTGATGTAGTCGCGGCTCGTGCTCGCAAAGTTATGTACATTCTTAAGCTGCTCCGCGAATGCGCTGACAGAAATATTTTACATCTAGTGTATACGAGCCTGTGCGAGTCCATATTCTGGTACTGCATATCAGTATGGGGTGGTACCTGTAAAACCTTTATGATTACAGCTGAAAGGGCACAAAGAGCTGTGCTCAAAGTAATGCTCTGTAAACCCTATATGTTTCCAACTGAAACATTATATAAAGATGCTATGGTTTTGTCAGTCCGGAAACTGTACGTTCTCAAAACTGTCCTTTCTACCCATAAGTCAACGCTTTCGTCCACCACATATACTGACCTTCTTAAGTGTAGGAGATTCTGTATACCTAGTGCCCCAGTATCTACTAGTTTTGCTCAAAGATTCGGTCGATTTTTGAATCTATATATATATAACAAGGTGGTAGCTAGCTGTGATATTAAATCGTTAACGACCAGATTAGCGAAACCAAAAATTAAGACGTGGCTCCTAGATTTACCCTATTTGGCCACAGAAGAATTGTTAAAAGTAATTGTTTAAAGGCATTGAAACCTACGGTTATCTGAACAGAATCGGAAACGTATCAACGACATAAATACCTACCTCCTTATAACAAGATTTGTTATAAATAAAGATAGACACGATATGATTATATAACTATGCATGGAAACTATACCTACTACATATTATATATATCTAACCAATCAAACATTCGCACATACATTACATTAGTATCATATACTTACAAACTCCACGCACCTACAACACATACATACAAAAATGATTTATATCACGCATACTCACACACGATGCCCACGACACAGGAATACCTAGTGTGGGCATTGCAAAACATACTTACTTAATCTAGATTGTATAACTTATGGTGCCTCTAACATATGAATTTGTCAACAAATTATTTGTAAACTTAAATAAATTGATTTGATTTGATTTGATATTTAATGGATTATATGAATTCAGCTCATTCTATCACAGGTTTCTCTCCAGCTCAATTGTTATTTGGACGGAAACTTAAGTCTCGGTTGGATTACATGAATCCAAAAACTTCAACGCACTCGACACCGGAACTCACTAACGTTGAAAATAAAAACCAGTGTTTGCAGATTAATAAAAAATTAAAAAAGGTAAAAATGGCTATACAAAAGGGGAGTTAGTGTTATATAAAAAGTATACGTCTAAAAATGTATTTACGTGGAGGAAAGGAAAAATAGAAAGAAGGATAGGCAAAGTACTATATTTAGTTAAGGATTTATTAGATATATCATTAATAGTAAAAAAACATATAAATCAAATTGTTCTGTATAAAGGGACAGACGACACCCATATTAGAGAAACAATGGAAAATGATATAATAGACTTACCGCCTCCTCCGATACAGCATCTGTTGTCACCCTCATTGCAAGCGACACAAACACCGCCACCATCGTTTCAACCGCCAACACAGTCGTCAGAACCGTCATCTCCACCGCCGCAATCGCCACCACCGTCAGTGCAGGACTCAACTACAACACTGGAAACGACTCCTACGTCGCAACAGTCATCGTCGTCACCATTGCTCGTGTCGACAACACCAGAAGTGGAAAGTGTCTCTGAAGGATCGCATAATAGAAGGGAGGATAGTGAAGATGAATGGTTGGAGCAGCAACAAACTTCGGCTTCTTTGACCGATACAGAAAGGCAACCACGAGGAAGATCAGAGGAAGATGACAATTTCCTCGATGTGGAAGCACACAATGATTCGGTGGAGGCTGAACCGGATATTCCTAGAATGGTGTTGCGTAAACGTCCCTCGCTTTTAGATTTTAGAAGGTTTTTTTTAAAATAATTGTCAATTAGGGGTAGGATATGACATGTATGAGTACATGTACTGGTGTGCGTGGCTGCGCCCACCTCGTCTAATATAATAAAGACAGTGTGAATCAACCCACCCGGTGTATTACTTGTCTCCTCGCTTGTCCGCATATTTACCAAAGTATGACATACAAAACATTAAACTTAAAATAAATAATAATATCACTGACTGTCCGGCCGAAGTGGTAAACCATTTCAATAACTATTTCGCTACAGTGGGCGAACCGATGCAAACAGCGGCGGGAGGCGACACGAGCGCATCACCGCGCGGCCATCCGGTGCATACGCCTGCGATAAACTCCATGTACTTGCGACCGGCGACCGAGTGAGAAGTACTCACCCTACTACGTAACCTCCCCAATAAACACAGCTGTGGAGCGGATGACATTCCACCAAGCTTACTTAAATTCTGCTCCAATGAACTTGCACCTCCTTTAACAATGTTAATAAATCAATCCTTTTTTAACCGGTGCATATCCAGATAGTCTTAAAATTGCTCGAGTGAAGCCAATCCTAAAAAAGGCGGTAACCCGGATAACCCTAGTCAATATCGACCGATCGCAATCCTACCAGCGGTGTCCAAGATCTTTTGGAAAGTGATGAATAACCGCATTACAGCATTTTTTGAAAAGTACAATCTTTTAGACAAAAATCAATATGGATTTAGGAAAAACCATTCTACTACTCTAGCTAGATAGACCGTGTGGAATACAGAAGTCACAATATTGTTTGTGCATTTCGTGAGTCTCATGTAAAAAGATGCTCTAAGCCTCCTCACTACAGCGTAAAAGTCAGCGACTCTGTTCCCGGCGAACATGCCAGACGCGCTACATCGCCAGGGCAGGTGCAACATGGCCCTAAAAGCGTTATTGTACTGCACACGAAGCGAGTTGTAAGCTCTCTTCGTGTACTTGTACCAAAGATGGCCAGTATAGAACGCCTGACAGTACGCCTGGAACAGGGTCACCTTAGCCTGCGTTGAACAGTAATTAAATCGTCTAGCCAGCATATTAGATCTACATGCGACAGATCTCCTTTGCCTTTCGAGATCATCATCATCGTTAAGATTGTCTAACAGAATGTGGCCGAGATATTTAAACTTTGCTACAATTTTAAGAGTAGTACCGCATAGCTTGATGGGTGGGACCACATCAGGACCTTTTCCATATTTGAATATCATAACTTCGGACTTACTCACATTATACTTAAGATGATGAGCACTTGCATATTTTTCACATATGTCGATTAGTACTCTTATGCCATTAGATGAAGGACTAAGCAGCACCATATCGTCCGCATAGCTTAGGTTGTTTAGGGAAACCCCTCCAATATTGCAGCCAACTCTGGTGCCGCTCAGTTCCTCAAGCAATTCATTGATGTATAAGTTAAATAAAACAGGTGACGTCAATCCCCCCTGCCTAACACCACTAGCCAATTTGTATCTGTCTGATAGGACGTTGCCCCATTTCACTTGATTCACTTGATTTCCATACCAGAATTCTAAAATGTTTACAATGTCTGGTGGCACTTTTGTTTTACGTAATTTCTCCCATAAGAGACTATAATTAATAGAATCGAACGCACGACTTAAATCGAGAAAACATGCATATACAGAGGTACATCTCGATGTATATTTATATACTGTATTCTTGAGGGCAAATATCGCTAGGTCTGTTGATAGGCCCTGTCGAAAGCCAAATTGAGCGTTACTGAGAGGAATGTTGTCTTCACCTAGATGCCTGTTAATTAAACGTTCAAATACTTTGGATAAGATAGTGGCTAGAGAAATAGGGCGATAGTTCGATAGGCTCGATGCATCACCTGTTATATTTTTTATAATGGGTACTACTGTCGTTTTCATAAAATCTGCTGGCAAGTAACTGTGATCGATACAAGTATTAAAGAATACAGCAATGTTCTCAAGCAATAAAGGTCCAGCATAAAGCACATGTTCAACACTGAGCCCGTCATGTCCCGGAGACTTCCCACGCTTCATGCCTTTGACACATTTAAACACATCGTCCGCTGTTACGTGAAGGTGGGTGGTGTCACATGGCGGGCGCATAGTTGTTTCCGATTCACCATTGGATCCGTGTTCTTCGCATTCAGCGGTCGGCTCAGGGTTGAATTTCTTAGCAAACATATTAGCAATATCTACTGGGTTTTGATTTCCATTTACTGATAGTGGTAAGCTAGGTTTCTTATTAAGTTTATTAGTTTCTTTCCAAAATTTAACAAAGTCTCTGTTGTATCTGTGCTTCGCAATAATATCCATCTTAATTTTATTTTCGTTAAGTTGGCACCATTTTATTTTATTTTTGAAAATCTTGCGACTCTCAATCATATCTATATATAGTTTTCCCTGAGTCGGCCGCCCATGCCATACCCACAGAAGAAAACATTGCCTAGCTAACACATGAGAGCTTCTTACATGGTAATTCCAACCAATTATTTGCTTTTTCTTGATAAAACTTTTACCAATAAATGTCTTAGTAGCTGCTTTAGTCATACTTCTAATTATTTTGTCATAACAACTGTCAATTTCTCGGGAGTGACCGAAATTATTACAAGGTAAACAAACACAGGAAATACTCGACAAATCATAAGATTTTATGAAGTGATCGCATAGTTCTGCATACTTAATTTTTTGATTATGATTTCGGTCACCCCAGATAACCTTATTAATAGGCTTATTGCTCAGATGGTCGCTCCTAGAAACAATTAGATCAATATCGCATTCTATTATCAAGGGAAAGTGGTCTGACCAATAAACCTCACATAAAACCGATATTTTCTTTATAGTCTTAAGCCCAGCCGAGGTTACAATACAATGGTCTAGCCAGCTGGTTGTACCATGCGCATCACTCAGATAAGTAAAAGTATTAGATGACATACCGAGTAAGTCCACGTCCGCACATTTCCAGTCCTGGTCTAGGCAGTATTCCTTCAGCTCGTTACCGAACAAACTGTTACTTCGCGAGATATCAGCATTAAAATCACCGACCACCAGCACTGATTCCACCGTACTGTTTTCTATTACTGCACTGATAACCGCCAAACAGTCCGTAAATAAAAACAGATTATCCGCGTGCTCCGTCGGCATGTAAACAGACATTACAATGAAACTGCGCCCGCCAGCTACCGTGATACACACGGCCGCCACGCGCGTCGACCCTGTTTCGATAGGGGAAACATTAGTAAACGCAGATTTCTTCCACAGCAATGCCACGCCTCCATATGGTCTACCTTTCAGAGTTCCAGTATTAACGACCTACCCAAAATATACAATTCTCTTAGCGTCCTATTTGCTAACGATGTGTGATTATTATTTGAATATAACCCTACCGATGTAAATATACAACATATTACCGAAACGTATGATAAAATTAATACTTGGCTACAAAATCACAACTTAGAGTTAAATAATAAAAAGACAAAAATTATACAATTTAGACCCTATGAAAAAGCTCCTACTAATCTAAAATTTATCTCGCGTACCCTACAGGTTGAAGAAGTTAGCTCGTGCACTCTGCTAGGATTAGATATTGACACTCACGTGAATTGGAAAAACCACGTAGAAAAACTGAAAACTAGACTTTGCTCTAAGCGTGCTAAAATGCAATACCAATAGAGACTGTGCTTTGTCCGCATACTATGCTTATGCATTTGCATGGCTGCGGTACGGTGTCAGCTTATGGGGCCATAGCACAGATGCCAAAGATCTATTCATCGTCCAGAAAAAAATTATTCGCATTATATTCAATATACGACGAAGAGAAAGCTGCAGACCAATATTTATATAAAACAAAATTCTAACTTTTCCAGCCATTAATATTTTCGAAACTGCCTTATTCGTCAGAAAGAATATACACCTGTATGAGTTTACAAAAAGTGCACACCGAAAAGACCGTTTGGCGCTCCCTGCTCCCAATTTAGAATGATACAAAACAGGCCCCTACTACAGCTCGATCATAATATACAACAAAATTCCTGACAAAATCAAATCCATAGAAAATGGTGTTTCTTTTAAAAGACAACTTAAAAATGTACTGATAGAAAAATGTAACTATACATTCAATGATTTCATTAACGATACTGAACCCTAATATTAAACTGACCGGTTGGATCCACTGCACAACGAATTATAAATGTTAAAATCGATTTCTAATGAGTTAGGTGGATTGTGATATTTGTGACATAATTTATTTCTATTTCTATTTTTTTTTCTGTATTTTTAACTTTTAGGTAAATGACATAACGATTAGTTTTATAATTTATTCCTTTTTTTTTAACGACATTTTGAGGATGAATATCAATTCAACAATTTAATTTAATTTACCAATGTAATCTGGACTAATAATAACAATGAAATAATTAATTTAATGATAATGATATTGTTTACTTCAAATGCATGATCATTCTTATTCAACAAGACATTAAAGTGATGAACGTTAAAGATATTGTTAGCCTAAATTGCTATACCCTAATTTGACAGGGTTCATGTACTTTACCTATTAAGCTATATTTAAGACCTACTTACTTGTACATGACTGCAATAAATGAATAAACTAAACTAAACTAAAAAAGATAAAATGTGGCCATACTAATAAAGTTTGCATAAAACGATTCAAAAAGTATCCATTGGACCTTTCTTTGTTTTAACTTTCCTTATAAATATTTCCCTAACAATATATTTGTAGTGACTAAAATTGTAGTGACTATATATTCATATTCATATTCATATTCATATTATTTATTCCTTAACAAATACATTTGTGTTGGAAATTAACTTATGTCTAAACAATTCAACAAAATTATTAAGTTATTTAAATTGAGAAATTAAATTATATAAACTCTGAAATACCATGTCAAAAGTAAAATAATAAAATAAGAATTAAAAAATAAGAAGAAAATGAATTAATAATTAAATTTCAAATACACAAATCCAGTCAATAACTTAATTACCTATTCTACCTACATTGTCATTTTCGAATTCCTGAATACTATAGTAGCATTTCTCTAACAATAGTTGCTTAAGGCGGTTCTTGAAAATTTTGTGGTCAGTAATCATTTTCAATTCAATTGGGAGAAAGTTGTACAACCTAATCGCCTGATATCTTGCACAATGAGTGACGATCCTAAATTGTGGAGAAATAACGCTCTTAATATCCTTCCTACGAGTCTCTAGGCGTGTGAGTGTCTGCTCATGTGTTTCATAGTTATGCAGGTGTCTGATAAGACCTGACAAAAGAACCAAAATATATAAACAGGGAACTGTCAGTATTTTTAGGTTTTTGAAATGTTCCCTGCACGATTCCCATTGGGGAATACGCACAATAGTTCTTATTGCACGTTTCTGCAAAACGAACGCTTTATTAACGTTATAGTTATAGCTGTTGCCCCAAAATTTTATACTATATCGAAGGTGTGATTCAAATAAGGCAAAGTATACAGTTTTCAATTGATTAGTAGTAATTTCCCCACGCAAACTCCGTAAGGCATAACATGCTGAACTGATTTTGGCTTCAATTCTACATAGCTCGTCTTTCCAGTCAAGGTAAGTATTTACTTGGACACCTAAAAACTTAACTGCATTTACACAATCAATCTTTGAATTTTGTAGGGCCAAATTAAGGGTTTCTTTATTTTTTGCAGTAGTCTTAAACAGTATCACATTCGTTTTCGATACATTTATAGTCAAGTTATTTCTCCGAAACCATAGCTCAAAACACGACAAAACCTTATTTGCTTCTATTTCAAGCTCATTTAAGCTATTTGCGGATATTACAGCATTTGTATCATCTGCGTAAAGTACTAGATTTGCACATCTTGTATTATTATATATGTAGGGAATCAGATCATTAGTGAAAAGATTAAAAAGTATAGGCCCTAATACAGACCCTTGTGGCACACCTTTCTTTACGTTAACCAGTTTACTTTTGCAAGTTTTTTCAACCCCATTCTCAACATGCCTGAGCTCTACATACTGATGCCTATTGGCTAAATATGACTTAAACAGCTGAAGCTCCTTCCCACGTATACCATAATGACATAACTTTTGTAAAAGAATTTCGTGATCAATAGTATCGAAAGCGGAGGAAAGATCTAGAAATACGGCCAGGACCTTCTTTTTGTCATTCAAGTTTAAGATAATATCATTAGTTAGGACTTCAATGGCATCAACAGTTCCTACATCATTTCTGAATCCAAATTGTCTACTATTCATAACATTGTTGGAAGTTAGGTGATTAGTTAGTCTTTTCTTTAGGAGTTTTTCTAATATTTTAGAAAGGACTGGCAAGAAAGAAATAGGTCTATAATTTTTTGCTACTGATGCAGTACCTTTTTTAAATACTGGAACTACCTTCGCTATTTTTAGCTGGTCAGGGAAAATTCCAGAACCAAGACACACATTAAAGAAATAACTTAAAGGATTTGCCAGAATATCAATATTTTCCTTGATAACCATCACAGGAATTCCGTCAATACCGCTAGATTTCTTGCTTGTCATTGTTCTCACCACATTATTAACATCAGCTGGTGTTACCTCTGAGCACCGCATATTACTATTAATGCGAACTGAAGTTTCTGACAATAACGTATAAACTTGTGATTGTCCACATAACTTGTCGGGCACACTATCGTGACTGAAAGTGTTAGAGAATATATTGACAACCTCATCTGGATTGTCAGTAAATGTATTGTTATGCTTCAGACGAATTTTGTTTTTATTTTGGCATGCAGATAGCTTATTTCTATGTTTATTCACTACTTTCCATATCGCTCTGCCTACGTTTTTTGCTTTATTTATTTCAGCTTGTACTGCAAGTTTGTGAGCACACTGAATCACACGTCGGTACAGTTTAAGATAGTAATTTTTATACTTTATAATCGATATATCCAGCGAAGGTTTGCCTGCCAACACTAAGAAACGTTTCATTTTACTCGCAACCCTAACACCCTTTGTTACCCAGCGAAAACCATTCTCTTTCTTGTTACGAATCTTAACCCTTTTTTTTGTAAAGCTCTTTTTACATACATCATAGAAAATATTCAAAAAACTATTAATTCCATACGTATTCCAATCATGGGCCTTTATATTTTTCCTGAATAGTTCATTACTGTTTTTATTGTACAACGTTATTTCGCGCACCGTGTAAATAGGCCTATCATTAGTTATTTTAGGGTTAAGAATTTCACAGAACAAAGCAGCATGCCCGTCTGACAAACCATTATGATCCACATAAGTTGACACTATAGAATCCGAAGGTATATTAGTCAGGAAGTTATCAATGCAAGATTCAGATTCACCTCGAATAAAAGTAACGGAATTAACTAAAACTCTGAAATTGTAGCACTTTAGCAAGGTTAAGAAATCGTTACTATAGTTGTCAGACACTAACATATTTATATTAAAGTCTCTGCAAATAATGCACCTTTTGTCAAAGAAATGCTCCAACAGTTTTTCCATTTGAGTCATAAATTCGTTAAAGAATTTGGTCCTATGATTACGATAAACGCAACACACATTTATATTAGCGTCGTTGTCTTTCAGACCACTAACTTCAAAATATTCATCTTTAAAGAGTTTTTTACATACTAATAAGGTATCACAATTGCAATCATTAAGACCTAAAATCAAACTTCCTCCTCTTTTCTTATTAACTCTAGTATTTTCAGATACCAGCTTATAATTTGATAGAATGAACATATGGATATTATGCTTATTAAGAAAGTGTTCTGTAAGACATACATACTGAGGTTTACCATTTATTTGTGAGTTTAAGTACAAATCAAGCTCTTCTCTCTTAGAGGTGACACCACAGACGTTTTGGTGATATATAACTAATTTGTCTATTCGTCCATTGTTCATGCTTAGCGTATTTGCAGCATCCTGTACCAATGTTGTATTTAAAGTTTGTTCTGCTAGGGGTAAATAATTCGCATTAGGCATCAAAGCCTTAGTCACGAAAAAACTCTTTCTCTGTTTGCGTAAAAATGTCATTTAACGACACTTTTGGTTTGACTGTATCAAATCGCACAAGCTCGTGCTTTTGCAATGCAGTGAGTTTAATTCGATTTCTGTAATTTATAACAATCATATCCATAGTTAAGGCCCTGCAAGAGTTTTTCCTATCTAACTTATTATTACTAAAGTACACAAGGTCAGAGAAATAAAGATTGTCTACATTTGCACTTATAACCTTGACCATATCATTCAGCTTCATCTCATTTAGATACTGATTCTTTTTTATACAACTGAAAAGTACATTAGTGTTTTTCAAGATATTCAGACAATGGTATAAAGAAGATTGAAATTGAATAGGGTTCTTATCGTGTAAACCAGCTAAAATAATCACATAATCATTTTTAGAAAAACCTTTACACAGAGACAGACTGTCACTTAATACTTGTTCCAGTGTCGCGTTAGGTTTTATCATAGAAGTAACTGTATGGTTTGAATCAAGGAGATTTTCTAGTATGTTGCGTAGGTAGCGTCCTGTCTCATCAGCCAATAATAAAACCTTACGTTTAACTATACTTCCAACCATGTCTTCTTGCATTTTAGGGATTTCTCCTTTGAAGACTTTTAGCTTTTCTTCAAGGGAGTCATGCTCTACTTCGAAAGATAAGCTCGTTTCGATTTCCGATTTCCTTGCTGCTGCGCTTATTGCTCGCGGCAGTGATATTACGGTAGGTGTCTCAGAGCAAACGGAATGTACCTTTGATGAAGAAGTGGGAATATGGATTTCACTCTGATTGAAAATATGTTGTTCATCGTGCAGCTCTATTTCGTCGCAACTCTGCAATAAACTAGGTTTATGAACAGTGGAAACATGGTTGACATGTCTATATTTAGGTGAGAAAAAAGTGTTTGGAGGTATATTTCCTACTCCAACTGCTTTATAGTTTTGTATAATTCCCTCAAAGCGATCATATTTCCTAGACAAAGTGATGTTTTCCAAACCCAAGTCCTCTATCATGTCGTTTGCTTTTCCCAACTCTATTTCCAGTTGCCTGACTCTATCCTTTAAGTGATTTATTTCTTCAAAGTCCACCAAAGCGTTGGGTAGGCTTTGATGATTTACGTATGATTGTCGTGTAGTCTTAGGTATAGGGCTCACTTTGACCGATTCATTTACCTCTGGTGAATGGTCTTCTAAAGGTAATGAACTGAAGGAGTTTTTGGTTGGCACGTTTATTATCACGTCTTCATGTTGTTTCGGTTCATTAAAAGAGATTGCAGATAAATCAGCACAGCTAACTCTTATACAGCTGTTGTCTATGTCTAGTTTGGTGCTATTGGAGGCGGTTATTGAACAAGGTGATTGTGCTGGCGGCGAAGAATCCGAAACACAGGGAACCGGGCTGTGATTTATGTAACACTCGTGTTCTGAACAATTTCCTGTGACTGTCTGAGGTGACATTAAATTCTCGTCTAGTATTTGCTTAGAATTTTCTTTTTTATGCTTATTTTGTTTCTTCCTGTGAGTCACTTTAGAATAAGACAGATTATTCATCGGTGATTTCTTCTGGCAATCAATGCAATTCCAATTTTGCCTGTTTTTAATAGGTAGAATAGCTTCTCCGTGTTTGTACAGATCTGACAGTAAATTAGGTTACAACAAGAACATTGAAGCAGTCGTTTAAAAGAAATTTGTTTATTACATCTTGTGCAGAAGGGATCCGGGACCAACTGAGGTGATTTTTTAGATGTAGTACTATTTTTAGACATCTTGTTTATGTTTAGGATAATAATCGATAGATAGTATCTTATATTAATTTTTTCCCGCCCTCTGTTGTCAATTCGGTGCACCACCACCGTTCTTAGACGTGTATATCTACTCTGCTATAGTAATTCAGCTTGTGCGCGATAGATGTCTGTCTAAGAAAATTTCAACCAATCTCTTCTAGATGGCGTTAGTAGTCCCCATAGAAGACAGCTGATTGGTCACCTGATTCTATTTACATCTATTCACTCAATTTTAAATCAACTAACGAGCACAAAATTTCTTATCTCACAGTTTTCCATAGACTGACGGATGTTTAACACAAAGTATTTGCACCATTGAATAAAATTACACTCGTGGATATTCGCTCATATCACGTAATTAAGTTTTATCCAGGATTTATTAGATAAATTAACACTTATCAACCACAGAATGTTTCCTTTAAAATGTCCATTAAATTATGTCCGATTACAATACAAACACTTGTGCACGTGATTTAAGTAACTATCAGTCTAATTATATGTAAAAAACACTAAAAACTTCACATTTGATAAATTAAATAGAGTATTAAATACGGAGCTGATATGTTTCGAATGAGGTGGCGCCCTCTATATTTGTAGTGACTAAATTTGTAGTGACTAAAATATATCAGTAGTGACTAAAATTGAGAAAGGGATGCTGAGATGGTTTGGTCATGTAGAGAGGATGAATGAAGGAAGATTGACGAAAGAGATCCACAAGGCGAGAGTGAATGGAAACGTTGGAAGGGGAAGGCCTCGGCGAACGTACCAGGACCAAATTCAGGACGTTCTGAATAAAGGCCATGTTAAAAGTACCCTAAACCGACGAGCATGTATGAAAGGATTGATGAAGGTTCAGGAAGCAAGGGAAGTATGTCAAGATCGTAGCAGGTGGAGAACTGTGGTCTCTGCCTACCCCGACGGGAACTAGGCGTGATGTTATGTATGTATGTATGTATATATTTATAAATGTGTGCAACATTATGCATAATACTTAAAAAAAATATTTAGATTTTTCTTTACTGAAAATAGAAAGTTAGCGATTTTGAAATATTAAATTGTTGTGTTATATTGGTATCATTATTGTGCAAATGCTAGGAATGTATGTTTCATTGGGCAAATTATCGATAAAATTGATTATTGTACTCTGGCTTACAACTTTTCCACGAAACATATTTTTGTTTTAGATTCGTACAGCTTGCAATAACTAACTCTGGCGACAAAAAACGAGTCGCGGGTGTGCGCGGGGTATGGTGGGGGAAGGACTGCTAAGCGTTCATTGGCTCTCCGCGTGTGACCATGCGCAGAAACTAATCGTCACGCTAATGTTAGGTTGTGCAAGCTGTTTTATTTTTTATATCTCACTAAAATCACAGATTAAATAATAGTAAACTAACGTTTGTGCACTAATGAGTATGAACGAACAATACATTTCTATTGACCTCTAAATGTACACATTATAAACTAACCACCTCTATAGTTTAAAATAGTATCAATTTGTACTTTTTGCTAAAGTGGTCACAATTCATAGTTCATTTATTGTCAGAAACAGGTACATAACGTGTTTAAATTTCGTCTCATGCGCTCACCGAAGGTGGTAGTGTCGCAGTTTTACGCTTACGCCATTCTTACGCTTTACTTATTTCGTCTATTACAATAATAATCCGTAACATCCTAGTGCGTTGGTATAAATTCGTGCGCATTAAGTGTTGACTCAAGCTACAACCGCTGAGTCAGTGCCATAATACTCTAGTGCCATCTCTCTCGCTCTGCATCTCTTTGCCGTGGCAGCGGGGCTACCTCACCTCTCACCGCTACGATAAAGGAAAGAACTATTGTTTTTCGTCCCGCTTCTACGCACGAACAAGGCGAGGATCATCACGACTTTACTACAACAGGACAAGTAATTAATTACCTACACTATGATGCAAAATAATCCACCAGGTAAAATCTCGTCTGACCCTAACATTCCGACTGCTATGGATCTTGATTCCGCCCATGCAGCTCAACGAAAAACTAGAAACCCAGACCATTTTGAATTCCTAAACGCCAAATTTCACCAACAAGTTTTGGCATGGAATGAGAAACTCGAACAAAGTGTTATGGAAACAATTTCTAAGGTGGTAGGAAGCACAATTACCAACGAACTATCGAAAATTAATACATCGCTCACGAACCTGAACACGAATATGGTTAAACTCAACGAAGAAAATGCGAAAATTAACAACACTTTACAAGAAACTAACTCTTAACTCAATTCCTTAGAGGATGCCATGAACCATGTGTGTGGACGCCAGGATTCCTTTGAGGACCGCCTCTCAACTCTCGAAAATAAATTCTCGAAATTAACTGAGGTGCCTACACAGCTAAGTGCACTCGAAAACAAAATTGCATCTTTAGAGCAGCAAGCTAGAAACTGTAACTTCGAGATTTCGAACCTGCCTGAGAGGAAATCTGAAAACCTCCTTGTCATCATGTCTGACCTATGCCGTGAAATTAACTTCACTATAAATAAATCCGATATAGTGTCGATCCATCGCGTCCCCCACGCCGACCAGCAAAACACACGACCGAAGAATATCATCGTAAAACTGACCACGCGGGTACTGCGTGATAACTTTATTTCCGCCTACCGCGCGAAGAAAGGACTGTCCTCCTCAACATTAGGAATTTCAGGACCTGAGCACAAAATATACTGCAATGAACACCTGACTGTGGCTAATAAGATGCTGTACCGCAAGTGCCGTGAAGTGGCTAAGGAAAAACAATATACCTACGTCTGGATTAAACATGGTACTATACTTGCGCGTAAAACAGACACGTCTCCAGTTATTGCCATAAGATCTATACACGATATTGTAAAATTCCAATGATTTCTTTACACGACATATAGTAACCTTTGCTGTTTTAGTACTAACGTAATGAACACTGCTGTTGTACGACTGACTTGTCAACTTTATTTCTATAATCATAACAAACAATTTACCTTTATTATGCTGCGAACGTACCCTGCTTACGCTATCTTTCATACTGCATACCTGCCTATTTTGATGCTCGATAATAAACCGCCTGTTTTAAAAATGACTTTTCGGAAAGACTATTGTAAGAAAATGTTACTTTTCAAAATGTTTATAACCCACAATTTTATATATTTAATTTTCTGTGTACGAAAACAACATGTTTTATTTTCAATATCATGCGTGATTCTCATAGCTGGCACTGCATACAATACATTTAATTATTATTTATTTATTACTGTCTTGCGTCATGGATAATAAGGTGTTATCCATTTATTACCAAAACTGTCGGGGCTTGCGAACAAAGTTGCATACACTTTATATGAGTATATCACAGCATAATTACGACATAGTAATTTTGAGTGAGACATGGCTGCAGGATACTATTTGTGATAATGAGTACATAGACTCCCGATATCGGGTGTTCCGTAGCGACCGCGACCGGGAGGCTGCGGGGCGGCGCGACGGCGGCGGCGTGCTCGTGGCCGTGCGCCGCGAGCTGCCCGTGGTCCCGTGCGCCCCGCCGCCGCCGCCCCAGCCCCCGCCCCCCCCGCAGCCACATGCACTTATAGATTATATTATGTTAGAGTTATGCACACACAACTATCGCTGTGTCATTAGTGCGGTCTATATACCGCCGAACTTGAATTCTGAACTCTATTCCGGATTCCTTGACTATGTAGCTCATTTTATTCAATCGCCCGAAGTTAATGACTTTATTATAGTGGGAGATTTTAATCTTCCCACCTTAGATTGGAATATTGGTCAAACCCACTCAACCGCAATAGTTCAAAGCAATAATTGCATACAAAATAAATATTTAATTAATTTCATATCCCTAATTAGTGGCTACCAATACAATAAATATAAAAACAGCAAAGATAGACTACTTGATTTATTTATTAGCAATATAAGTACTTGTTCGATATTTTTACCACCGACTACTCTGGTACCGCTCGACTCACATCATCCAGCACTTTCTGCACTGATACCAAGTACTAACGGTTATGTACCGCTGCAAATTAAGCCGTGCCAAAAATTTAATTTCAAGTCTGCAGATTATGATAAAATTAACGAACACCTAAAAAATATCAACTGGACTGAATTATATGATTGTACGGATGCGGAGTCGGCTGTATCCTTTTTTTATGAAATTCTTTATTCAACTGTAAGGCAACATGTCCCGTCATCTTTGACAAAAAAAACTCAGTACCCTATTTGGTTCTCCCGCTCCCTTATACATATTTTCAAAAATAAAAATGACGCATGGATCAAATGGAAAAAATATCAAAATAAATCGGACCATGATATATTTTCTATGTTTAGGGATAGGTTCAAGGCTGAGTGTGAGTCATGTTACAAAAAGTATATGGCCAAAGTTGAAGACAGCATTCGAGATAATATTAAGTACTTTTGGATATACATACATAACAATCAAAGCAATAATGACATACCAGATAATATGACTTACAAAAACGAAACTGCAAATACATCTGAAGGCATCTGTAACATGTTCTCGTCATTTTTTGGTTCTGTTTTTCAAACTTCTGAAGTGAGTGATGAATTTGACATCAGTAATCTACCAGATTCAAATGTTGATTCACATTTAAGCTTAAGCAGCATCAGCTTAACTGAGGATGAAGTACTTAAGGAGCTCCGCTCGCTTGATGCCACTAAAGGATCTGGAGTAGATAGTATCCCCTCTTTCTTCTTTAAACAAACGGTTGATTCTCTTTATACCCCGCTAACCTACATTTACAATAGATGCCTTCAAGAAGGAGTCTTTCCCACGATCTGGAAAACTGCTCGTATAGTACCTGTACATAAAAGTGGATCCAAAAGCGACGTGGAAAATTATAGGCCCATTTCTATACTGCCTGCCCTGTCGAAGGTCTTCGAAAAGTTAGTTCATAAAAAAAATTATCCACATCTGCACGGAATTATTTTAGAACAACAACATGGCTTTGTACAAAGACGTTCAACTACTACTAATCTTTTAATTTATACTTCATATTTGTTTGATGCAATGGACGCCAACAAGCAAACTGACAGTATTTACACTGATTTTCGTAAGGCCTTCGACAGAGTAGACCACAAAATACTATTGGAGAAATTGGCCTATAACGGAATACGTGGTAATTTGTGGTGGTGGTTTAAGTCCTATATAACTAATCGTAGTCAAAAAGTTGTCATCAATGGATTTGAATTTGGGTTCGTCCCTGTTACATCTGGGGTTCCCCAGGGTTCAATTTTGGGCCCACTGTTATTTATTTTATTCATAAATGACGTAGGCAAATGTTTCAAGTTTAGCAATTATCTTCTATATGCAGATGATTTAAAAATATTTCATAAAATTGACAATTTTGATGATTGTATAAGAATTCAACAGGATTTAAACCGCTTTTCACTTTACTGTACACAAAATAAACTAGAGCTCGGCTTAAATAAGTGTAAAGTCATAACATTTTCAAAGAAACTGAAAACGATTAATCACCCCTATACCTTATGTGACGTTAGACTCGACCGAGTACAGTTTATTAGAGACCTTGGAGTCACACTGGACACCAAACTACATATAGATCTACATATAGACAATATTATCAATAGGTCATATAAAATGTATGGCTTTGTTATGCGTACATGCTCCAATTTCACCCGGCCATCGACCTTCTTGTATATATATAAAAGTCTTATACGCTCACAGTTAGAGTATGCAGTTCCAGTCTGGAATCCCTATTACAATAAGTATACAGAAGCCCTTGAATTACTTCAAAGAAAATTTTTGAGACGTATAAATTATAAATTCGCACGTATTCGCCAGCCGTATATAAATTTGTTAAAAAATTTTAATTTATTGAGCCTTAGAAATAGACGTCTTCAATTACAAACCCTTTTCTTGTATGATATTTGTAATGGTAAATATGACAGTATCCATCTTAGTAATGAATTGTATTTCAATGTACCCCGTAAGTCCTATGTTCGCAGAGATAATATGATATTTGCCCAGAAAGGTTGTCGAACAAACGCAGGTAAACGTTCGCCAATGTATCGTATTACTCAATCTTTTAATACCTACTTCAACGATATTGACATTATGTATTTGAGCGTAAGTGATTTTAAAAAAAGTCTAATAACAGCATTAGAAAAAATATCTTCCTCCTAGATAAATGGTAATGCATGCATATATCTTAAAATGTTTAACCTAATCTTTTTCCTCTCCTTTCTTTCCATATAAGATTGATTTCTTTGTAAAAATAGTAAGTAGAGATAATGAGTAAAGCGTGAGACGCTGTAGAAACTGTTTAAACTGCTACCTTATTTTAGTAATCTGTGGTTGTCGGTGCTGGTTCAACAATTAAGTCTGTTTAGTTTGTAAAATAAATTAAGTAATACCTTATTGTACTACCGTTGGATAACCCAAATAAATTGAAAAAAAAAAAAAATATATAAAGTTTCACTGTATCTTACTGTGTCAGCATGCAATATACATACAACAGTGTTCCAATTAGATTAGGTAGGTATGTCACAAAGTTATTAAATATCAAATCTAAGTTACAATGTCCGAACAGAAAGTCGAAAGAACAGAAGTTAAATAACAGTCACAAAATTGTACTATTAACGTCATCATCAATTAAAAAGGCATTCAAATTATAGTTACATCCATCAGTAAGCAAAGCATGTAAATTTGTTCTGAATTGGTGCAATGGTAGATCCTTTATCGTATTGTATAGTTTTCGAGCCATACCATTACAGAGTTACTATAGAATAACAAGTTCGGGTACTCAGGTGGTCTTACTTCTGCCTTACGGATGCCTAGTCTCTGCCAGTTCAACAGGGTTTTTTTTTACTAATTTGGCTTTTTAAAATGGGGAACACAACTTTTTCTTTGTCCTATGCCACACATGGCTCTTACACATTTTTTGTGTTCTAAATAATCGTAAAATATGAACCTTTGCCACGTTTCCCCAGTGCAATATACCATATCTAAAATTAGAAACCACATACGCATTATATGCACAAAGTACAGTTATACTCACGCTTCGTCCTCAGGATTAGCATTAGATACATGTAGTAACAGGACGGTGCCGCCAGAACGCACACTGACAAGTTGAGGGTATTTTCTTTGTTTATGTTATCATTTTTTTTAAATAATTCATCCAAATGTGGGTATTTGTAGGTTTCTTGGCACTGACAGTTCTGACGTTGCCTCATTCACAGTTCAGTGCTCAGCCAGTTCGCATACATTTTTAATTTTTTTATAAATTCTATTACAATTTTCTGTTTTATAAAGTTTTAGTGTTTTTCCTACATGATGGGAAAAAGGAAACGACATGAGAGTGAAAGTGATACGGAAGAATTACAAAAGAAGATACGTAAACTGGAAAAAAAGTTAAGGAAACGAAAGGAAAAGGAAAAAAGACGTCGAAACAAAGACAAAACGCCTTCGCGATCATCGTCAGCTTGTACACCGCCTGGGAGTCCAGAAAGGAATAAAGGTTAGTGAAGTGAGCAATATGTGTACCTACATTTGCACTATGTATTTGATGCGGGTAACTTTTGGGGTTATCACTTCAAATTATGAGAGCTGATTCATTCACGTATGATATTAGTACTGCGGGCAGTTTGAGGGGTTGTCACTTTACTGTTTACACGTGAAAACATACTAGTGATGCGGTCAGCTTCTGGGGGCTGTCACTTCACATTTTTTATTACCTAATTAAATAATAATTAGTTACTACTTGTAACACAGTTTTTTAGTGATGCGGGCAACCATTCGGGTTGTCACTTCACTGTTAATGTTAAATTATTTGTCTTATTGAAGACCTTATGTAATAAAGTATGGTATATACCTACTTTACAGGCAATAAAAACGCCGAAAGTGATAAGACCGACCCGAAGATGACGGACGAGAATCAGCAGCCTACAGCAGAGCCTGTGAATCAAGAAGCTGACAGTGAAATACTGAACTTATTGGGGGACGACCCTTCCATTGTGAAGGAACACGGCAAGGAAATCCAGGCAGATCTAGCCGTGCGCTTTCAACATTTAGTTTCCAACGGGTTATCGAAGGAATCTCGTAAGGAGCTGCAAGAAAGGTATTTACCACCAGCTAACTGTCCGCTCATTGATGCGCCGGCTCTTAATCCTGAAATCAAAGCAGCCATTTCAGAAGTGGTACTAAAGAGAGACAAAGGTATTGAGATAAAGCAAAAGGGGCTTGGTTGTGCCATGTCGTGTATCGGTGAAGCCTTAACAATCTTATTGTCTAAGGAAGAGAAGGACACTCACTTAATAAAGATTTTAATGGATACTGCTCGTCTCATGGGCAACTGCCAAAATTCAGACTCAATAACACGACGCAATTTTGTCCTATTTAATGTAAAAAAAGAAATGAAGGACCAACTTCAAAAAACCAAAATAGATAAATTTCTATTCGGATCGAACCTGGCCGATACACCTAAGACCGCAAAAATTATTTCGAAATCGGGTGCAGATCTGAAGTCAGCTCCAGCAACAGCATCTAAGCCGGCTGCCAAAAATAAACTTAACGCAGGCACGTCAACAGCGCAATTTTCCAGGAATAATTTAAACTGGAAGGCTCCTCCCCCGAGTCGCAGGCAAAAGGGGACTCAGAGGATGAGGGAGCCTGCGCCGAGGACGCCGCATGCGAGCTCCTCGCGGACATCACAGCGAGCGCCGCCGCCGTCGAGTCGCAGCCGCCGTTAGACGCCGGCCCCTCCACCTCCTCGGTGAGCTACGCCGGCAGGCTTTCACAGTATTATCAACAATGGTCAATGCTTACGAGTGATCCTGTTGTATTGTCATGGATACAGGGCTATGAAATCCCATTTTCATGCCCTGTAGTACAAGATAATCTCCCTGCTAATCGCACTATTTCTAACACTGAAAAAATTCGTTTTCAAAAATGTATTCAAGAGCTCCTAACTATTGGGAATATATCTGAGTGCCAACCCTGCGAAGGGCAGTTCTTGTCAAATATTTTTTTAATACAAAAACCAAATGGCAAAGATAGGTTTATCCTTAACCTGAAAAATCTTAACAAATTCATTGATACAGAGCACTTCAAACTTGAAGATCTACGCACGGCCTTAAAATTAGTCTCGGAAGACTGTTTTATGAGTACTTTAGATTTAAAAGATGCCTACTTTTTAATTCGTGTCTATGACAACTCAAAAAAGTATCTGCGGTTCCAATTTTGTGACAAATTGTTCGAGTTCAATGTTTTGCCTTTTGGTTTAAATACAGCACCTTTTGTGTTTACTAAAATAATGAAACCAGTTGTTAAACTGCTAAGATCATGTGGTTACTTATCAGTTATTTATTAAGTTGATATTTTACTTCTCGGTGGTACCTACGATAACTGTCTGGCTAATATTACTGCCACAAAAGAGTTACTAAACTCCTTGGGTTTTATTGTAAACATGGAAAAAAAGCAAACTTACACCTAATAAGTGTTGTAAATTTTTAGGTTACATTATAGACACAAAAAAATTTCAAGTCACCTTACCAACTGCAAAAATAGATATAATAAAAAATGAACTAAAAATATTTAAATCATTACAGCGATGTAAAATTCGAGATTTTGCTAGTTTTGTTGGCTTGCTTAACTCTGCATGCCCCGCCGTAGAGTACGGCTGGCTATATACAAAGGAATTTGAAAGGTCAAAATTTTTTAATTTAAAAAATGATCCTGATAATTACGACAGGTATATGAATCTGCCTCCGATCCTATCTGAGGACATCAGATGGTGGCTGCAAGCTATAAATAATCCTAAAAATAAAATAAAATACGATGACTACTGCTTGGAAATTTTTAGTGACGCTTCGACTACGGGATGGGGCGCGGCGTGCGGGGACCAGTCCGCCGGAGGGGCGTGGATAGAGCAGGAACGTTCTAGGCACATTAATTACCTTGAAATACTCGCAGCTTTTTTCGGTTTAAAGGTTTTTGCCAAATCAATGCGAGACTGTCAAATACTTCTCCGCATCGATAACACCACGGCCATCTCATACATTAACCGTATGGGCGGCGTACAGTTCCCGCACCTCACGCGAGTCACAAAGGATTTATGGCAATGGTGTGAAGTCAGAAAAATTATAGTGTTTGCCTCGTATATACGATCGGCTGAAAATGTCATTGCAGATAAGGAATCTCGTAAGATACACCCAGATATTGAGTGGGAGTTAAGCGATAGCGCATATCACACTATTATTTATACATTTGGAACTCCTGAAATTGACATTTTTGCCAATCGTATTAACAAGAAATGCGCGAGATACGTCTCTTGGCAAAGAGACCCCGATGCATTTGCCATAAATGCTTTTACTTTGTCATGGAAAAAAAAATATTTTTATGCCTTTCCACCTTTTTCAATGGTTCTAAAAACGCTAAGAAAAATAATTAAAGACCAACCGACAGGTATAGTGGTTGTTCCGCAATGGCCTACACAACCGTGGTATCCACTTTTTAAAAAGCTGCTTATATCCAAGCCCTTGACTTTCGAGCCTAGTCGAGATCTAATCCTCTCTCATTCCAGCAACCGGACGGTCCACAGGAGGGTTACCCTGGTTGCCGGGCTGTTATCTGCGAATCAATGAGGAGGCGGCAAGTACCTCACTCATCTATACAGATAATGCTCGCCTCGTTGTCGGATAGCTCGATTAAACAATATAATACTTGTTTAAAGAAATGGTACCGGTTTTGTGTAATTCACGAAATCGATCTCTATACAGCTTCTATGGCTAACGTCTTGGAGTTCCTAACAGATTTGTTCGAAGCAGGGGCCCAATACGGAACTCTTAACAGCTGTAGATCAGCTCTTTCACTGATACTGGATACCCAAGTAGGGAATGATGAATGTATAAAAAGATTTTTCAAAGGAGTATTTAGGCTCCGCCCTCCTTTACCTAAGTATGACGTAACCTGGAACACGTCTACTGTGTTGGAAGTTCTTGCTACTTGGTATCCCAATGAAAACTTAGACATAGAAAAAATATCAAAAAAGCTTTCGACGCTCTTAGCTCTTGTAACAGCACACAGATTACAAACACTTTCAAAAATTAATATTAATAACATTGAACAATTCCCAGAAAAGGTTATTATAAAAATATCAGATTTAATCAAGACGTCCCGTATTGGCTCCCTGCAGCCTGTACTTGTTCTTCCCTCGTTCCACGAGAACCCTGTTATTTGCCCGGTTAAGACATTACTATCTTATTTAAATATGACACAACCCTTACGCAACAACCACATACTTTTTATTGGGTTGAAAAAGCCACATAAATCGGTAACATGTCAAACACTGTCGCGTGGATAAAAGGCACCCTGAGTGAGTGTGGAATAGACGTGGCGACGTTCACGGCACACAGCACGCGACATGCCGCCACGTCGCGCGCACACAACCTCGGTGTAAACATAGACCTGATCAGGAGAACCGCCGGCTGGAGCGGCTCCTCTAATACATTCGGTAGATTTTATAACAGGGTTGCTATTGAGGTGGAAGAGCAAGAATCATTGGTTCGGTCCATTTTACAAAATAATTGATTTTGTTCATTATAATTAATTTATTTGTATTGTTTATCAAATTCTGCATGTATATACACAATTTACAGCTTATATATAAATAGCAGAGTTATTAACTCTCTTGTTAACTTAATTAAAATTCAAATTATTTAAATTTATTAAATAAATTTATTTCAGTTACAACAGTGTGTCAGTTTTTATTTATATTTCACAAGATCTCTCAAGATCTACATGTATCTAATGCTAATCCTGAGGACGAAGCGTGAGTATAATTAGTGATTAAACGAACTTACCTGTAAGTGAAGTTCTATCATAATTATACGAGCTGCTTCGTCCGAAGAGATTAGCATCCCTCCCACCCAGGTTCTCCCCGTGGTGAAATATCATTAAAAATAAAAAATAAACTCTAAACTAAATGAGGCAACGTCAGAACTGTCAGTGCCAAGAAACCTACAAATACCCAAATTTGGATGAATTATTTAAAAAAAATTATAACATAAACAAAGAAAATACCCTCAACTTGTCAGTGTGCGTTCTGGCGGCACCGTCCTGTTACTACATGTATCTAATGCTAATCTCTTCAGACGAAGCAGCTCGTATAATAGATGATCAAACGAACTCCAGGAGTGAAGTTCGATCGTTATTATATGAGTCGCTTCATTCGAAGATATAGTTTGTTTACATGTAGTACTCCTCAATTCGCCAGGCAGACGATGCACGCATTTAAGAGTAATTCATTTGATTCTCTTATTTAAAACGATTTCCGTCCGTGTTCACTTCACCACTGTAGCTGACATTCGCTTCATTTTTTAGAGTCTGTACCTATGAACCTTTAAACAAAACTTTGCATTTGGGTGGAAACCACAACTTGTGTCACAGTGTTTGGTTTTTTGGGAGGGAGGGTTGTTATATTATTATATCTTCGAATGAAGCGACTCATATAATAACGATCGAACTTCACTCCTGGACTTCGTTTGATCATCTATTATATTTCGTCGCCTCATTCGAAGATATAGTTTGTTTACATGTAGATGTTTAGAGAACAAAGTTTTGTTTGGTTACTGTGAAACAACTGTATAACTACTATACAAGATGTTCTAGTTTAACTATCTGAGCCAACGAATTACAAATAGTAATTCGTTGAAAAATCTGTAATTTGCTGATCCAAGCAGATAGTAAATAACCTTTGATTTATCCCAAAAGCAAGTATGCAACAAAAATCAACTTATATAATAAGTTACTCATTCAATACAACTGATATTACAAAATCATCTACCTACTGGTCTAATATATCAAACTAATAAAAGTGCTAGACGTGCTGGTCCAGCCAGCTGTTTTCACGAGTCGAGGCTGAGAGAGTTGCAATTTTGCAAAGCGGGGAAGATGCATGTGTCGACAAGTCTGCTCTCAGATAGTGTTTCTGGTAAATCAACCAGCTTATAAATCACAGCTGCTTAAGCTGATTAACGTGGATGTTAATTAATATTTACAGTTTTCCTACATTGGCAGTTCTTGATTTTATTTTTTGAACAAAAATATGGACAGAACACGAGTGCATAATATATTAAGTTAAATAATATTAGAACAATATCGGCTAATCTTAGCCCGCAGTGGAAGTTTGATTAAATACGTTATGGCTATCTCAACTCCATTATTTGCAAAATAATATAAGTATTCACTTTTTATTATTGAAAATGTTTGTGCCCCATGAGCATATAGTAAAATCGCTGATCTGTTCATTTTATTTTATCATTATCTCTAAATTAAGGAACTATTTAGATACACACTTATTTACTTATTAGTTGTGTGTCCCAAGTAACTATTATATATCTAGGCCGATTAGGCTTGTGATTGTAAGTAGAAGAAGGTTTTAAACCAATTATTGGTTCCAATTGTATCACCTAATAAGTAAGTAGCAAAGATTACGCCAAACGATGATTGTCAAGAGAGCCATTGTACAGCTCTTCATACGAACCAAACATCTCCTCACGTTGTTTTGTTAAAAATAAGAATAGTTGTTGCTTGTAGGACTATCAAACACGTTTGCGTTTTTTCTGGGGACAAGTTGTTACCCAAAGCGTATTTTGACATATATTGTTAAATAGGAGCCTCAGACAGCGAAGCTCAAGAGAACATCAGTGCAAGCGAGAGGATCAAGTGGCGCGTGAATGCTACTCGCAGGACCTGTAAGATTAGTTAAAAAGGAACAGTATACTCTTATATGGATTATAAAAGTTTCAAGTGTTGAAGGACACTTATATTATATGATATAAATAATTAAGATGGGCTAAAAGGCAGAGAAGGCCTTGTGAAAACACAAAATACTGGTGCCTTCGACATCAGTAATTTTTCCCAAATATAAAAGGAAACAAAAAATGGCGGAACCGCGTAAAATGTCCAGGTCAAAGGATAAAGTATCCATAGCTACAGCGTCTGGATCTCGTTTTCATAAAAAATAAAAAACATAAATCGCTAAGGATTGTCGCTAAGAGCAAAACTAAGAGTACAGCGAACTTGAAAGCTGTGTCTTAAAAGTTTGCACACAGAGCCCGGGAGTGACTAAATATTTGTGTACTAAATATTTTTTATAAATACTGACTGGTGCTTTGTATCTGATATGATGATGGATGATGAATCTAACCTAAAGCTATCAAAATGCAATATGCGTTTCGTCTGATATGATGATGAAAAATTTCTTTGAGCTTTCGGTGTTTTTAAGCCGACCTGATTTCTTAATCTAATAGGAGGTGGCCCTTTATTAAATTAGTATTGATTTCCTTTACCAAGATTGCACATAATTATTTACTTATCTATTTATTATATTTACTAACTTAGTTATGTGGTCATGAGATGTATTCAGTTCATTTGATCGTTATTTGATAACCCATTTTTATTTTAATACGACATGTTGTAATGACTTAGACAGATATGTCAGAGTAAATAAAATCTATTATTCATTAATAAAACAACTAACATGAAAGTGTCAGTACTTTTAAAATTAGTCGCAATCAGCTACTGTTCATTCTTAGCTCGAATGTGCGCTTCATTTATTTAGCATTTTACAACAAAAGCGAAGTAACGGATTATTCTTTCGCCCGTACCCAAGCCCTGTTAGTAACGGCCTACGAGTACCTGCTCGCTTTAAAAGTGGTAAGGCACCCTTTGTTTGATGAGTAATATGCAACATTGTAACCAAATCTTGGACCAACTTAAGAATGTTAATTTATGTATTTATTTTTCTTGTAATAAATTCATTCCGAACCAAGGCTTGCTCTACTTTCATTATATTCTGCATGTTATTACGGTAAATGAGTATTCTGTAAATAATCTACATTAAACAAATTAATTTGAATCAAAATTTTGTTGTGCGAATTTTTATGATTTCGGATTGGACGTTGGATTGCAATTTAAAACCTGAAAATAGCACACAGTAATATCTCATGCAACAGTATAAGTAAAAGGTGTTTAAAGTGGCCATAATAATAACTGTTCTGGAAATGTCATTTGCTAAACCAGTATTTCCTCAACAAATTACCTCTCCCAGATATTTTAATTAAATAAGCATCTTTTTATTATAACTTTAAATGCCTTTCTTTGAGTTGAGATTTGTTTTTACAAAAGTTTATATTTTAAACTTCCTCTCCCAGATGTTTTGGACTAAACAAGCACCTTAAATATTTTATCTATAAAAGTTTACGTTGTGTTATTAATTTTAAGTTCTTTCTAGCCGTGTACTACTGCGTAGACACGAATTCTAGATCTTGGCTTCACGGCGACCAGATGTGAGGGTCACGGCCTTATGACCCTGTGATGGGAGTCGAACCCATGTATAAATCGAAATGTATTATCTCGATTTGTTAGTCTTAAATTTTGTTGATCGTCTTTTATTGGACCGATTGATAAAATAATACTTCAAAGTTTTGTCTAGCCAAGCACTGTGCTGTGCGATACTAATAAAATGGCGAATTTACTTGTAAATGGCAAAGTTTTAGAATGGTTCGGCTTATTAAGTTAATGGCAAGAATAGATGCTTACTTTTGGACCTGAAGGGTCTCGAATTATTTCGAGTTAGGGAGTAGGTAATATGTTGAAAGAAACAATGAGTTTTGTGGTAACAACGATAAGTATTTTATTTACCACATAAAGCGCCTGCATGTTTATATTTACTCAAAACCAACGAATCCGATACAATATATCATTGTATTAAGGAATAGATAAAGTAAGGCGGGAAAATTACAAGTAATTGAATTCAATATGATATCGATATTCGTTGGTTCTTGTTCGCAAAATTAAGCCCAAATTGCAGGAAGTGGAAAGGAACAAGAGAACGAAAACCACTTTGGCGTTGCCCTAAACAACAATTAAATGCCTTAGATAGGTATGGACAATAGGCAGTGACATGAAATATAGGTACAATTAAATCATTACGATTATCGCTTACTTTTATTGTGGCCACAATAACACCTTAAGTTTGCCCTCTCAGATTACGGTTGACACTAGGTTCGACGTTGCAATTTATATCAATTGGTGCAAAATATACTAGTCAATCTAATCTCAAATGGCAAACGGTAAATTATATCTATAATTAACAAAAAGAACATGTTGGTATGCTTATCTGGTAATTAGGCGTTTCCACAATTCGCCTTTAGTATTCCACTGACTCTAATTTGCGGCATTCGTTTACCGAATCAAAAAAACACACTTCACTCACTACCCCTCTCGTGAGAGGACGTACACCGAATGGCCCGCTGGCCCTCTCTATCGCCAACGCCGCGCGCGCGCCCCTGTTACATTCGTAACCATCATTGGCTCTCTGTCGCAAGCCACGCGATTCCTTATTGGTGGAAACCCAATGCGCTGCATTTACGCGCCAAAACTGCCTGACCTGAAACTGTTAGTGTGTGTGTTTAAATGTTCCTAGCAAACAGATGCGCTTTAAGTCTTAGACCTAAGGCTCTGCTTTGCTAAACAAGATAGTGGCACTTACGCCTTTTTTATAATATTTGCAATCCAAAGTCAATCCGAACGTTTACCGCGCTGTTTCTCAGGGCAAGTCTCCGTATGTTCCGAGAGACAAATCATTTCTATTGAAATGATAAAAAAAAAATATGGTTGGGATTTTATTTTTATTAGCGGCAGGCTTGTCCTATTACATCGGTTGTAAAATCGTAAATAATTATATAGCGTGACTTCTTTCATATATTATGTTGAAAATTTAAATGTAGAAAAATTTTCGGTCACTTAAAACATAAATTAAGAGATGGGCTTTTCGTAGCAAGGAAGCCGTTTTTCAAAACATAATTTTTGAGGCGGTTGAATGACACGTTGCAATAGGTACATTTATTTCTTGGATTTAGAATAAATCGGTTACAGCTATTGCGTTTTGGTACTTTAAAATTAGGTACCCAATATAAATTCCGATGGAATGTAACTTGTAACGGTTGTAACGCTGGAAATAAGAACTTATTCTCCAGTTAAAATCAATATAAACTTTGTATATTGGCTTTTCTTGAGGGTAAATTTTAAACGTGGATTTCACGTTACATTAGCACTACACGGAATATTATTTCCTCGTTTTTTCCCAGGTAACACTAGGATACTGTGGTGTTTAGGGTTCATGCTTATGCATGTATTATAACAACATTGTGGTTATGAAATATTGCGATTTTCTACTTCGTAGAATTATCCGGACACAGGAAGTGTCGAAAAAAGAAACATTGTACTATACCAGCATGTACTTGTGTTACGGTTCTGTGCTGGAGCATGAGTTTTGGATAGATTGTAACTTTTAGTCGATGCTGCTTGATTGCTGCTGAGGTTACAGGCAGGCTCTGAGCCTGCCTGTAACCTCGCTACCCCCCCCATTTGACGGGTAACGAGGACCCGACCAAGGCTTCTTCTGCTGGGTTAAACGAGCTCCCGACGTTTGAAAAGATGTATCTTTATCTCTCAATAGTTTTATTTACTTTAACATTTAAAAAAAAACAAGTTTTGTCTTTTACAAATACTTGTACATGCAAGCGGAGATATTTTTATCTAAGCCTGGAATTCAATTAGCAATTCAGTATCGGTGTTTGTAATAATTTACAATTAACCGGTATTAGGTGATATTTGAGAAGTATGTACTTGTCTATAGGCATGCCTTTTTTCAATATACTTAGGCGTACAAAAGTTCAACAGTGTGTCGTGAATATGATAGAGAACAAGTTTGGCGTATCAGACGTAGACGCCTAGGGTGTCTCGAAGACTCCTCAGGTGTCCAGACCTTAGGTGTCGGTTGGTCCAGGGCTGGCATGATCTTTTGCCTCGTGGACGGTTTTGTTCTCTTTACTATAACTGGCACCCAAAAATAAAATTTTAGTAGGTGGGTATTTTACAATAAAAATATTCTGGTTACGGTTAACAAACAAAAAGGCTTGTTGTGAAAACTAAAGACAATGTATCGCAGACGACACACATAGATGAACTTGATATTATTGTTTTCATTGACGATAAATTTTGACGTTAAGTCACAGTTACCGCCGTCGCAATTGACTCTCAGTCAATGCCGACCTTAACAATAAAAGTTGACTCTCAGTCAATAGCAATTTTAATATCGCATATTGTAATAATTATTTGGCCTTTACTTGCAGTTAACGCCGTTACGATTGAATCACAGTCGAGTCCGACGTGAAAATAGATAACTTGTATTTTTATGCATGATTTATGTTGATAAAGTTTGACATAACTCGCAGTTAAGCCGTCGTTATTGACTCGCAGTCAATCCCAACAACTAACAGATAGTTTGGCGTTAACTCGCAGTTAACACCGTCGTTATTGGCTCGCAGCCAATCCCGACAGACAATAGATAGTTGAATCGCAGTAAAAATATATTCAGATGTCGATTTTTGTCTATATTATTTGGCCATAACTCGCAGTTAAGGCCGTCGCAATTGACTCGCAGTCAATCCCGACATAATAATAGATAGGCAACTTTATACATCACGTATTTTCAATAATATGTGGCTTTAACTCGCAGTTAACACCGTCGCAATTGACTCGCAGTCAATCCCGACAAGCAATAGATACTTGGTAAACCACAGTTCATATCTATGTAGATATCGCGTATTGTCAATATTATTTGGCCTTAACTCGCAGTTAACGCCGTCGCAATCGACTCTCAGTCAATCCCGACATAATAATAGATAGACAATCGCATTCCACGTAACACATCGTAAATAATATTAGGCGGTAACTCGAAGTTACTGCCGTCGCAATTGACTCGCAGTCCATTCCGACGTAAGTTGTTCTATGATTCACTTGGTAATAAATGTTTAAAACACAAAAAAAAAAGAAAATATATTTCATTTTTTACTTACCCTCGTAACTTTCGCCATTAGACGAAAAAACATCTAACACACGTCATACACACGTATACTTAATACGTCGGTAACGTTTAATTTAATTTTTACTTTGTTCGTCGGAAGGTCAGAAAAGATAAAATTGTATGACGTAAACGAAGGCTAAAATTTTTAAGCCTGTGTAGGTGGTAATGAACTTTTGTAGTAATTGACTACAAAAAAAATATATATATTGAAAAGGTTTCAAAATCTCTCGATTAGACAATGTTCTAACATTTGTCGGAATTATCATAAACAAAATGTCATTATATGGTTTACGTCTATCTTATTAAATTTTCCATAATTTTCGTAAAAGTTCTGGGTGCGACCGACAGGTCATAATCATGGTTGTTATGTTATCATGTTACGTTTTTGTATACAAAACAAGTAACTGGAGGTATCGGGCCGCAAGATAGGCCGTAATAAACACTTCAATTTGTTTAGCAAATTTAAGAATAGAACATGTGGGTAATTTTGAAAATTTTTCTTTCTTAGAAAGAATTAATAATCAAAACAACACTTACTGAAAAGTTTTGAATCCAGTACGATTACACTAACACACGGAGCGAAAACTTATTTTATCGAAAATAATTTTAAATATTTGTAATTTAACTTCAATTGAACATTGCGCTTCGGCATGGGACACGTGCGTTCACTGCCCCGCACGAAAAAGGAATGAAGCGAATGTCAGCTACAGTGGTGAAGTGAACACGGACGGAAATCGTTTTAAATAAGAGAATCAAATGAATTACTCTTAAATGCGTGCATCGTCTGCCTGGCGAATTGAGGAGTACTACATGTAAACAAACTATATCTTCGAATGAAGCGACGAAATATAATTATGATAGAACTTCATTTACAGGTAAGTTCGTTTAATCACTATTTTTTAGAGATGCTGGTTTTGCGATTGTTTTAACACATATTTACTTATTTTTGTATTTATATTATCAATATGTGATCTCCAACCCAAGTGTTACCCCTAGGAATTTGATTTCATTATAATTTCCATTATAATTTACCATTATATTCAGGTCCTGGACACCTAAGTTACAGATGCAGAACCTAGTAAAGGCTCCAGTCTCTTCAAAAGCTAAATTTCTTGCTAGCGTAATTAGTGTTTTCTTTTAAAATTGCATGTAAACTAATGTATGTTTATTGATATTTCCGAGAGAAATTAATTAATTTACTCTTATTATTAAAAACTTACTCGTAATTTTAATGTATTTAAAAAGATATATTGCTGAACATGCAATTTATTAAAGTACCCACTAAAACATATGACATCAACAAAATAAAAAAGGCTCAAAACGCTTTTTATTCACTACACAATATAATATTGCAATTGGTTATTTCATGTCCATGTCAAAAATTAAAAAAAAAATACCTGTTAAGCCTCTTAATAATCTCTTGATAGGAGTAATAACATCTTCCGGCAAATAATGTATTTTTTCATTATAATGTCATTATTTTGTAAATCCTCCATAACACTGAATTTTTATACTTAGGTCAGTTTGCCTCGTACTATAATGTTAGCATTTTCTTATTTCATATACTGTACCTAACACATTTTAGTGTTCATCACAATGAGAGTTTTACCTTTGCAATCGAAATAGTTTTCCATACTTGTAAAATACTAGATAAACGTTACTTGGTTTAAGGATCTTGATGTATATTGAAGGCAGAATTATAAATATACTAGCTGCTGCCCGCGACTCCGTCCGCGTGGGGTTCAGAAAAAGTAGCAAATGACTTTTCCCATGGTTCAAACTATCTTCGTACCAAGTTTTTATCACAATTGGTTTATCGGATTAGTCATAAAAGCTTAACAGACAGACAGACAGACAGTGCAGTTCTCGTCTTTATATTATTAGGTATACAGAGTACCGATAGTACGGATTTTTGTAAATTAAACACGTCTTGTTTACGTGTGGACTGTTACTTCACCCACTGTCCTCGTAAGTGTAAAATTATAGTCGAATTCCACGCGGACGAACTATGATACGGGTTTCATTATATCTTATACAAAACAAAGCTTAACTAAATCTGAGGCTCAGTCACTTTAGCTTCTGTGGCAACTGAAAAAAGAAAGGTACAAAGTCCAACGTGGCTTCACATGCTTTTAACTGTACATGTACCTGCATACAAAACTGTTGGACTACACCTCTGTACAATCGTTGTTTTCCCCCCTTAAAAGACAATTCCTAAAAAACAATGATTCGTATTTTGTTTATAAGTACTTACCTAATTCCTAAATTTTCAAAACTTTAGAACTTTCATAATTTGTTTTTACATTTGTTGCAATGCCATGCCGAAACAGGATTTTTTTTATTATTATTTTTATAATAAAACTTAATCTAGATTTTACCAATCTTTAGCTGTACCCACAACTTTTACACAAACAACTGGACCGGATCAAACGGAATTTTCAACAGCATATTTGCCTTTCTTCCGTATAAATATAAGCTTTGTTTGATTTCAGCTCGGTTTCACAGCTTGAAACTTTGAACTCTTCCATTTTCTGTTTGAGTGAAACGATTGTAATAAAAAAAAGTTCAAATATTGCACGAAAGCAACCCAAATACGTTATTGAAAACTCCGTTTAAGTCGTTCAAGTACTTTGTGAGGTATTGGTGTGGCCGCTTAAAATTTCGCGAACCTTCAGTGTGAATGAACCGTTTGCAATGGAATAAAGCTTATATGTTGCACAAAAAGAAGCCCGACGCGTCATTGAAAACCTCGTTTGAACCAGTTCAGTAGGTGAGTTCTTGGTTCTGCAGCTTGAAACTTTGCGTATCTTCCGTCAGAGTGAACCTTTCGCAATGAAACTAAGCTTGTTTATTGCACAGGAGTAAGCCAAACGCGTTACTGAAAGCCACGTTTGAATCTGCTCAAAAATTTGTGAGTTATGAGCGCCTTTGCTTGAAACTTTGCGTAACTTCTATCTGAGTGAACCGTTTTTAACTAACCTAAGCTTATATGTTGCACGAAAGTACCTAATCCAAGCACGTCATGGAAATGCCAGTTGGAATCGGTACAGTATTTTGTGAGCTATTGGCGCCGTCTATTGAAACCTCGGGAATTTCCTGTCTGAGTGAATCGTTTTCAATGAAAGTAAGTTAATACATTGCAAAGAATTAAGCTAAACACGTTATTGAAAACCCCGTTTAAATCCGTTTAGTAGTTGGTGAGTTATTGGGGCCGCCACTTGAAACTTAGTGAATTTTATGTCTGAGTGAACCGTTTGCAATGAAACTAACCATACATGTTGCATGGGGTAGCCAAATACGTTACTGAAATCCTCGTTTTAATCGGTTCAGTAGTTTGTGAGATATTGGCGCCTTCGCTCGAAATTTCACGCACCTGTCTGAGTGAGCCGTTTTCAATTAAAGTAAGCTAATATGTTGCAAAGAAGTAAGCTTGACAGTTTATTGAAAACCCTGTTTGAATCCGTTCAATAGTTTGTGAGTTATTTGCTCCGCTGCATGAAACTTAGCATACCTTCTGTCTGAGTGAACCGATTGCAATGAAACTTAACTTTTATGTTGCACAAAAGTAAGCCAAACTCGTTATTAAAAACTCAGTTTTAATCGGTTTGCGAGTTATTGTCGTACAGGCAATTTAATACTTTTCATTGGTGTAACTTCTGATTGAGTGAACCGATTTGAATGAAACATAGCCTATATGTTGCTCAGACCTAAGCTTAATCTATCTGCGAAAACCGCGAGAAAATCCGTTCAGTAGTTTCGGAGTTTATCGAAAACATACAGACAGACAGACAGACAGACAGACAAAAAGTTCAGAAAACATATTTTTGAGTTTTATTAGTCGTTTCTTATCGCTCACACTGATTTTTTTATAAATTTATCAAAAGTACAGACACGCGGTTTCTACTCTTTTATTATATGTATAGATTTGAACAATTTGACGTTAAAACGTATTCTTGTTGATATTTTGTAATATCAATCATTAGCCAGGATTGTTTAGTATAAATTAATTGGCATCATCATAAGTCCTTTAGATGAGCAGTATCATCAAAACTACAAATAATTTATTATTTTCAAGTTGGGTAGGTATTTGCAAAAATCGGCACCAGTTCGCTGTTTATCGTAACAACGAAATAAAGAGAAAAAAATCTCAAAAGTAGGTAGTACTTAAAAAAAAAAGTTCAACAAAAACAGTGGTTATATTTTAGGGTTCCGTAATTCAAAAGGAAAATAAACTGAACCCATAAAGGATTTTTTTGTCCTCAGTCTGTCAATCATTGTTCTCACGGATATAGAGATGCGATTTTTTTTTAGTTTCACGTCACGTCGTCAACACAATCAAAAGGTACGGCCACAAATTATGTACCCATCTTCATACATTTATGAACCAAACTATTGGGTATTTTCCTTTGATCCAAAATCATGAAAGGCAAGACAAACTAGCACCATAAAAATCGAATATTCATCAAATATTGCAAGTATTCTCACAACCAAATTTAACCAATTTCAAGTATGCTATCATTTATTTCAAGTTCATTTACATTAGAGACGGGACAGCCTTACTACAGCTGCTGTAGTGGTCCTGGACAGGTATGGAACCCTTAGTACGCGAGTCCGACTCACACTTTTAAGGCCGCACGGTTGTTTAGATTTAATGAACGACGGTATATATATTTTTAAGTATTCATCGATAAAGAAGTAAACTTAATTTTTTTTTGTATGCACAAAGTGAATATAAAAAAAAATTGATTTAAATTCATAAGACGGTCAAACTGAGCAAAATACAGTGTTGCAATTGCAAAGCCTTTAGGCTTATTGTGAAAAGACAAATATAGTTGTCACAAAATAACTAGAAGTCTGATCTACCCACCCAAAATTTTCGGTTTTCGGGTAGTGCGAGGAAATATTGTGTGAACTTTTAGTGTCGAACACATTCATTATTGAATATATGTGTATTTATTGCATAAATTGACCAAGTTTTATTCGTTTCTTACATTACTTTTAAACAAAAATGAAATGCAAATACAGGACATGCCACTGTGACCGATGTTTTGTAGCCCAAATTTTGAATGTTGGAGAGATAATTTAGTTATCTACAAAACCGTATCTGAGTTAGGGAACCAGACAAACAACATTTGAAGAAACGTAAGTACCTAGACATGTATAGTCCAGATTTTGTAGAAGTTAGGTCATTGATCTTACATTACAACACCCACGATAAGATGATGAAAGATAGAAAACAAAAATTTTATTTAGGTACACTAAATTAACCAAATAGAATTCGGTTTCTGCACAAGTTTTTAACTAGATCAAACAAGTTACATGTAGGTTGTAAAAAAAAAGAAAAGGGTGACTAGTAAATTTTATCAATCGTCACAGTCAAAATTTTCTTTAACTTTTTACTTTTAAATGACGGTTTAAATACATTTAATATTTGAAAGACCACTTTTAGCTATTTGAGCTTGCAAAAATGTTAGGTAGGAACGCTGAATATTGTTTTGAATCAGACATTTTAGGTACACGAAATATTTATTACTTCTAGATATAAATTCAGTTTTAAATTATCAGGTTTCTAACTAAAGTTAAGCAGGCCTTGTTGGGGCCTTACCTGTCTTAGCAACAATAACGATACTGCTCCAAATGATTTTCTGATGTGCCTCGATGTTGGTGGACCAGTTAAGTAGTTACTCTGCGCAGCAGTTGCTTGTAGTTGGATCATCTTTCCCCTGGCCGGACATCAGGCGCAGCATCGTTGATCGCTTTGAAGAGGTCGCTAGGCAGCCGCATCCATCCTGGAATTGTTTACAGAAAAATATTTTAACTGCAGTGCTGGGTAGGATCGCACTTCTGATGTTAGAATTTTAAGGATAGAGACATTTGCAGTTACAAATAAAAGCTTTTTAATATGAGTTTTCTATTAAAGGAATACTAGGTCTTGAGTTATTTACCTATTGTGCTCTAAAATACGAGGATAAAGCCAAGCTGTCTTGTACTACCTACCTAAATTAACCACGCCTTTTTGTGGATTATAGCTACATAGGAAGGGAATTTTAGAACAAATGATAAACGAAATAAATGGTAGTTATAAATGTACTTGATTATTCAAAGAAACAGCAGTAAAACAGTTACTAATCCAAGCAGAGTTGAAAATACAGTTATCTACATTTTAAGACAAGAAAATAAAACGTTTACAATGAGATTTACTTCTATTACAACAACATATTTTAAATATTAAAGAAAATTACTTAACTCAGGACTAATGATACTTCCAGTTTCGCCGACACTAATATAAGAGAGATTTAATGCTCTGATGGAGCTTTTTATCATACAATATGAAATTAATTAAGTTTGTACAGGTAGTGAGCAATACAATTATCCAATCAGGAACGAGGTGAGTGATATTAGCCACATATTAACCAATACAAATCATTCTAGTTGCATTAGCCAATGAGCTTCATTGAACAGCATCAAAATTACTACTTTTACATACGATTTGGTATATTTTACTAGATGAATCGATAACAATATTAATACAATATTTTGAACACATTATAAACCTTGCAACACATGTCATTTTTATGATTTTACTTCATACAATACTTTAGTTAATTACATTCTACAACTTCCGTTAGGAAAGAGATGAAATCAATACTATTACAATAAAATTTATTACTCCTAACTATCTATTATCTCTAAAATACAATTTAGCCATTTAGCAATATTTTTAGACATATTTTCAGGTATTATAATCTATCACACGCTAGCGACCGGGCGCCGCGCGGTTATAGAGCGCTGAGGAGGAGAGGGAAGTGTGCGTAGCGTGCGCGGAGTGCGCGGACTAGAACAACGATGAAACTTGAACAGTGATACAACTTTAAAGTTTTAGAGTATCTCAGAAATAAACCACAACGACGTTCAAAACTTATTTATTTCCAAACTTATTATATATCTTTATAACTTCAAAACTTATCACGGCTTGGGACTAAACTTATTACCGTTTGCTTGTAACAAAACTTATTAACCACGTGCTCAAAACTTATTTTCTTCACGTCCGAACTCTCCAGTCGCTCGACACCGAATGCCGCCCACCTCGCTATCCCCGCCTTGCCAAGTGTGTCGTTCATTCCTACCCATTCCAATCATTCGTTCTACAGTGTTGCCAATAGTAAAACTAAAAAAACATCAAATAATTTCTACCGTACTTTAATTTTCTTTAAAACCTTACACTCGTCCATCCTGATTGCGTGTATGTCCTCATACACGAAACCCGGTGGAACCTAAACAAAAACCTTACACTTGGCAAGAGGAGAAATAAGCGCGTGAGAATCATAATAATAATAACAATCAAGATATACAAATAAAATAATAACCATTTGACTGACCAACTGTACAGAATATCGAAATATCAATATTTACGTTAATCTATTCATCTATAGTGTGTGCACTACCTATATCTATCTACAGAATATACTACGGTTTAGTAATGCATTGAACTTGTGCCAGGCCAAGGCACGACTTGATCTTCCACTCAATAGCTCGAGCTTGACCTGAAACAAGCAACACAGAACCATATATGTAGTTATTCTATTCCAATTAAACACAGGGCTTATTTACACAAAGTTATTAAACGTATTTAAATCTTCTTATTCTATATATACAAGTCTGTTCATTCGGCCATACTTTCATCGTCCCCACCATTCTCAACATCAGCATCATCGTTATCGTCATCGTCAATTTCCATTGAAGCCACATGAATCCATGGTCGCATTCGGTCTGCTGCTACGGTCGTTTTCCGTTTGTGCTTCACCTTGCGTGCTTACCTTCAAACCCGGCTATAGGGGCAACCTTATATCGATCCATACCTAGAACTTTCACGACTCTATAAGGACCCTCATATGAAGGCATGAGCTTTTTACTCTTGCCATCATTTTGAAAAGCGACCTTAGTGATTTTTACTAGATCACCATTATTATAAGTATGTGCCGCTTTCCTCCCTCGGTCGTAGTATTGTTTTTGTAGGTTCTGAGCCTCATCAATCCTGCGTTTGACCTCACTACGAATAGATGGCAAGTGATATACCTCACGAGTTTCTTCGATTATTTCGTTCATTGTAGGGTTAACTTCACTGTTCATCGCAGTTCCAAACATTACTTCCGATGGAGTCCTACCTATAGTCTTTTGTACAGTATTATTCAAACCCCATTGAATCTTCCCAAGCTTATTATCCCAGTCTTTTTCATCGTCTCGTAGATTCTGTGCCGCCAAGGAGTCTAATATGGTCCTATTGTATCGTTCGACCTGTCCGTTGGATCTCGGGCTAGCGACGGCATTTAGTACATGTTTAATACCACGGTCTAGACAAAACCTACGAAATGCGTGTGACGTGAAACAGGAGCCTCGATCGCTTATTAGTCGATCGGGAGATCTAAACGTGTCAAAAATATCTTGTAAAACCTTTATCACGTTTAGAGCGTTTGTGTTCCCTACTGGTTTTATGAATACAAACTTGGTGAATGCATCCACAACAGACAATATGTGAGTCAATCCCCTCTTGGACTCATATGAGTGAAAGTTCCTTTCCTCTGGCGTAGTCTGACGGCTATAATATGCCACAGGATGAAAGGGACCTTCGCTCCCTTGAGGACGCTGCAATAAAATACCCCCAACGCCTATTTTACTGGCATCTGTATGTAGTTCGGTCTCTGCAGACGGATCGTAAATAGCCAGAACTGGCCTGTCTATCAACTTATCTTTCAGAATCATGAACGATTCCATTTGGTCTTTTGTCCACTCCCAAACTGCGTCCTTTTTTAGCAGCTTGGTGAGAGGTTGAGCAAATTGAGCAAAGGATCGGATAAATCTTCTAAAATAGCTCACGAGCCCTAAAAATTGGCGGACGCTATGTACGTTCTCGGGTTGAGGAAAGTCAATCACACTTTGGATTTTTGCATTGCCTGGACGCATACCTTCTGAGCTGATTTCATAGCCCAGGTAATTAATTTTGTTTTGCAGAAAACTGCATTTCGACAGATTTAGTTTTAGATTGGCTTTTCTCAACAACTCTAGAACTTCGCCTAGTCGGTCTAAACATTCTGTTGTAGTTTTGCCATAGATTAAGAGGTCATCTATGTACACAGTGGCTTTGTTAAAACGTGCTGGGCCCAACACACGGTTCATCATGCGTTGGAAAACTGCTGGTGCGTTTGCCAGTCCGAACGGCACCCGATTATACTCGTAGTGGCCGTCCGGCGTGAAAAACGCTGTTAAATGCTTACTTTCTTCAATAGGTACTTGATAGTACCCCGACATTAGATCTAACGTAACAAACCATGCTTGTCCCGACAGCTTTGCGATCTCGTCTTCAAGTATGGGTATTGGATATCTTTCTTTGACGGTAAGTGAATTAAGTAGCCGATAATCCACACAAGAGCCGTATTCCACCATCTTTCTTTCGCACAAGAATGATCGAGCTGGCATAATTTGACGTCGACTCCCGAATAATACCAGCCTTTACCATTTCGTCTACCATCTCACGAAGTTTCTCGCGTTCGTGGTGAGATAGACGGTAAGGCCTATAAACAACGGAACGTTGACTGTTCAGCTCTATGCGCATCTCTGTAGCATTTGTGCAACCCAATCCTGACATATCAAACGCAAAACAGTCTTCATAACGCCGAAGCAAGTCTAATAGTTTGGCTTTGTCAATGTCAGTCACCGTCTCGCCCAAATTCAATTGACTTTCACTTAATCCTTTCGAAGGAGGAATATTTGCCTGCTGACTTGAGAAAGAAGAAGGACTTGCCTCCACGAGTCTGTAAACAGCTTCAACCTTTTCAGCACGAGCAAATACAAAATTTTCCTGAAGTAAGCATGGCACTGAACAAGGAGTCACTGCAACATGAAAAGAACCATTTTTGACCTCATGAACGCCACCACTTATAATATACTGTTCGTTTGGTTTCCCTACAATCTTGGAATCTAACACCACCGTTCCAGTAAACGATGTCTCGGTTGCGGCCTTGATACTAGCTGGACCAAAAAGCTTGCTATGCGCTACAACCCTGACCCTCAACGAGTGCTCATCTTCCTCTGCCAAACTAGGATTGGGTAGCTCGGTGCCAATGCTCATGAACTGCAGCTTGTTAACGTCTTTATAAACGACAATGTGGGGTTGCTCAGAGTAGGATTGACCTATTAACAACGGCTTCTCCAACAGTGAATCTTCTACGATCCTACAAGGAACAACAGCACTAACACCATCAATTGATAGACTCAAGTTAGTAGAACCTACTGACTGAACGATGCTATTTCCAAAACCTTTCATCTTCGTCGCAATATGATCATGACTGCACCCAAGTTTTGAAAAACTAGATTGTTTTATGAGCGTCACCTCGCTACCAAGATCAACAAATCCTTCGAAGAGCAAACCATCAATATTAACTTGTTTTGTGAACTTATCGTGCGAATTACCGCCAGAGATATGCATGGTGTTTGCCACCGTGGCAGACTTTCCTGACGCAGAGTCCTCTTTCAAACGACAATTCTCGGCTTTATGTCCTACTTTACTACAATGGCCGCACTTGATCAAAGGTTTGGTGCACCGTGAAAACGGATGCCCTTTTTCTTTGCAATTATAACAGTACAGCACCGAATTTGTTTTGGGATTCATCCTACTGTTCGATTTGTCATCCTGAACAGCAGCATTTCTTTCTCTAAAGGACTGTTGTTGTATAATAATTTCCTTATTGTTGCTTAACAAAAATTTAAGAAGTTGATCTGGCTCTTCACAACGTGTAGCTAATGCGCTCGATCTCATAGTCCTATCGCTGATGCCATGAATGATGCAGTCTACCGCCCGCCTACCGGTAATATCACATTGGTTTAATAAAGCTAATTTTTTATAAAAATAATTTTCTATTAATTCTTGAGGCCTGCTTTTACGTTTCAACATATCTTCTAAAAGTTGTCCGTAGTTCTGCTCACAAGGGAATGCATTTATTAATTTTGTCTGCCATTCCTCCCAAGTAAACATTATAGAACTAAGACTTTCATACCAAGTCTTCGCCAATCCTACTAATTTTTGCATTGCATCCCAGCCATAAACCTTCGCACACTCATTTACCTTTTTAAGCCATATATCCATTCGTTGGTTTTTCACAGAGGGGTTAAACTCTGGAATCATATTTTTACTATCTAACCCTCTAGAAATGGGTTGAGTGCTCTGGTTTGATGACTGCGATGGGGTATCCTTAATAGATTTTATTATGTCTATAACATCCTTAGCAGAAAAAGTAGGGCTACGTGACCTTTTGCGACGACGATCGTTGCTCCTGTTGTCGCGATGTCTCCTGCTGTCGCCAGCTGACAACCGGCTGCGGCTACGGCTCGCCCGTGCTGTAGCTTCAGCATCGCGTAGACGGCGCTGCTCCTCGTCACAAGCTCGCTGCAGGTCCAGCTCCATCATCCGTATTCGTTCCCGCTCACTCTGCAGTGCCCGCTCTCGTTCCTGAAGCCGGCGGCTGTGGCTGCGGCTGCAGCTGCTCCGGCGCGAACTTCGATTGCTGTGCCTCGAGCGTGAGCGGTGACGTCGAGGAGTCTCCAGACTCCGTCGAGTGTTCTCCGCTTGATCCATGATTTGAAACTCGTCACATAAATACGGACCTTTAACAAGCATACAAGTGACATAAAAATTTTAAATTAAATTGTTTACAAAGGCGAGCTTACGTCGCTAAGAGATCTATCAGTTGTTATAGTTTTCAGAACATTAAAATGAAAATATCTCAAAAACGGTGCACTTTAGAGCAAACATAACGAAATTTTGACCCCCCTTTAACAAACCCCACCAAACTTTATCTCTAACAGAAAATCATGTTTTTTTTTTACCCTCAATTTTTTTTTATCGATTTTAGTGGAGTCTTATTTCCCAAGAGTGCGACACACATAGTTGAATAAAATGAGGTTAATCCACCTACCTGCATACCTGAATGAAGAGAGTAAGCTACTAAAAAAATAAAAATAACCTAAGTAAGCCAATACAATAAAATTGTAAATTCATTTACTAAACTAAGTTACTGTGGTTTTCATAGGATTTATAAACCTATTTACCTTAAAGGTAAACTGCTAGTACCTGCATACCATACACCTAAGAGAACATGTGGGTCGGATCACGTGCTCAAAGAAACGACCAACTGTTGCATTAAACCAACCACTGTGCTGGTTTACCGGCTAGTGGAGAGCGCGTGGGTTCCTGTGGTGCTAAGACCGTAGTCCGGTAGGTATCTTACTCGTCGGTGAATGAAGGTTGGAAGCGGTGTCTATACATCACTTACTTTCAGGGCGCCACCAGTCACAAAACTGGAAATGTGTTACAAATAAAGGTGTTAAATTAAACAACTTAATTATAATAAATGAGAGAGCATCTTATTTCGTACCTTTCAAATACATTAGTGTTACAATTGACGAGGAACAATAGGCTTATCCTCAAAAGCAATTCTCGAACAAACTACTTCTTCTAGGAGTTATTCTTAAAAAACAATTCTTTCTTAAAAATATTTCTTTCTAAAGATAGTCCCTAAAGGGATGTGAAACCTATGACGATAAGCTTACTTACTATTTTACATACAACGACATTTACATGGATAGGCCTCTCCATGTAAATGAGTGACGTGACGAGAACATATATCCTTAATTCTAATACATGTTGGGGTACGAGTTGGTTCGAAGCCAAACAAGTAATACACCAACCCGAATACGGCACACCGGTGTGGGGGTAGCGTTCACTCACAACGGGTGACCTGGCATTGCAAACAACGGAGAGAAGTTCCCGTACAGATCTTCACAGAATGGTTGTGTCGAGGTTCAGAATAAAACGTGTGATGACTCACTTGGTCTGCGCATTGCGTTACCTCCCATGACGATGTACCGATGACATGACGATTCTCTCTTTTGTTATAAAAAAGATTCTCTCTTTTATTATAAAAAAATGCGAGTCAGCGCCGCGGCATCACGCGTGGGCTTATGACGAGACTCACGATATGTGAAAGAAGCCTAAGCTACCAGATAAAAGAAGAAGGCGACATCCTGTAACAAAGGAATTACGTCAACAGAATGTCATCCACATTTTACGAATTCTACCTAACGGGAATACAAAAATAAACCACCGACCTGTCGCCTCCTGGTTCTGTTTGTCAATCTGACATTGTACTAATGGGTGATCCACAGGATTACCCTGGATATTTGTCGATTTTCTTGGAATGGGTCCGAGATGTGTGTGCTCAGTTACACGGAAAATGAATGACAGGTTAGTTAGTTCTCTTTGTCAATCGACAAAATGCGAGGACCGGATAAAAAAAAATAACAAAGCACCAAATTCAATAAGAACTTTACAATCCAGTTGGAATAATTTCTACGAAGGGGTTTATCTAATAATTTCTATTTACTTCTGCTTTTCTAATTTGGAAATATTATTTAAGAGAAAGACCGGTATCGGAATGATGGCGTGGAAAACGCACTCGTCTCCACATTCTGTGGCACTTGTCTATGGTAACTGTCAGTCGACGAACGTAAACAGTGTCTGTTTATCCTAACAAAAATACACCGAAAAACACATTAATGTTAAGAAAAACGTATTTAAAACTATAGGGGACGATGTGACGACCTCACTCCGGCACTGTGAAGTGAAATGAGGTAGTGAAAACACAAAGAGGCGAATAAGACGACGGCGAACGTTGACAAAACAACAGGTTGTTTTGTATCACTGGTTTTCTGCCGGTATACTACAGATTCTATGTGACGAGACGCAAGTGGAGCTCTGCTATTCTGTCCCTAGTCCACCTAGAATGCCGCAAACCTATTCCACGTAAGTCCTACACAATAGATCAACCTTGCCAAAGGCAATAGACCTACCGGTGAAACCGTGTACTCTGCTGGAGCGTCTTGGCTTCACTGAGTGGGACGTACTCCAGCGCAGTTCCTGCGAACAGTCCTACGAATCACCAGCAACGTACACGCCTTCCCAGGTGATTCTTTACAACATTGCACATTGTAGAAAATAACATGCAACAACACTCCCCTCCTAAGAGCGAAAATAGTTTCGAGTACCGCGAGGTAGAATTTTCGCGATACACGGAGAAACTAAAGGTAAATATTTCTTATAAACAAGTTACGTGTAAGCAACGAAGAACCACTGACCCTTGCTTTTACAACGCACCATTTCTTCTAAGCTACTTTTGGTTAAGTAACCGAACGCGTTCTATTCTTTTTATAAATCCTGTTCTATTTGTAAGTTTATAACACCTAGGAAAACATACGAATCCTTTAGCTTAAGATTAAGTCTTTGTAAATAGTCCTATACTAACTAATACTTGAGTCTTAACCAACTCAGGTTTTGCAAATATTTAACTTTACGGCTATTGTTACTATTGTATACTATTTTACCCTACTCTTAAGTAAATTACTACTCTGTTACGATTATATGTTAATTCCTTATCCTAATGCGCGCGCGACTATACTAAAATATTTGGTTGGGGATCCCCTTTGGATACCTAAACTACACTTAAATGTTAACGATTTGTTGACCTACTCATGCAAAAATATTTACTCGCTAAGGATAATTCTACTCTTCTACATGTATAATATCTTTAATATGGGTAAGTCCCACTTTCTTTCCGTTTAGTGCGCGTAAGCGATACACTAACGGGCTAATCCTTTCTTCTACTACACACTTTATATTACGGGGTGCTAGTTTACTTGCGAAGTTCTCGCTAGCTTTCGACTGTATATAGTCTTTCTTCCAGACTATTTGACCTACTCTCAAATTGACGTCTCTCTTTCTCCTATCATAGATTCGCTTTCCTCTTTCATATGCTGCGGCCAGCTTTTCTCTAACTTTTGAATAAATCGTCCGAAGTTCTTTCAAGGATTCAGCGTATTCATTTCTCCCAGAGAAGGTCAGTTCACCTTGTTCTTGAGAATTGGGATTGTAATGTTCTGTTTCCAAGATAACCTCTCTCCCATGAACTAGAAAAAATGGTGTGAACCCAGTGGCATCATGCTCACTATTATTCATGGCTGATTGAATATGTGGAATATGGACGTCCCATTCTCTTTGGTCTTTCTTAAGAAATGCTGAAATGGTATCTCCGACTACCCTATTAACTCGCTCCACAGGATTTACCTGTGGCGTATACACCGCGGTGTAGAAGAGATTAGGGATTTTGTATTTTTCTACAAATTCCCTAAAGTCTTTAGAGGTGAAGACACTACCATTGTCGCAAATTAAAGTTCTAGGTACTCCGTGCACTAGGAATACATTCTCTTCTAACTTCTGGTTAATAACAGAAGTCACAGCTCTTCGTATAGGAAAAAGAAACACATACTTTGTGAAGTAGTCGGCGACTACCAAAATAAAGGTATTGCCTTTCTTGGACTTGGGCAGAGGACCATGTAAATCAATTGATATAGTTTCAAATGGCCTGTGCACCTTCTTAGGCTGTCCCATTAATCCTGGTCTAGCTTGGTTACTAGATTTATTAGCAAGACAGACTTCACATTTCTTGACATAGCTCTTGACATCTTTTAATAATTTGGGCCAATAATAACGTAAAGCGATTCTCTTTAACGTTTTATTAATGCCAAAGTGTCCCGCTGTTGGCTTGTCGTGGTTCTCAGATAAAATCTGCTTTCTTTCCTGAATGGGTACTACTAATTTCCAAGCGGTGTCATTTTCTAAGGCGTATTTGCATTTTATTAATTTATATAGCTTCTTGTCGATAATATTGAATTTAGGGTAGCGGTGAGGGTGCTTCTCACAGTTCTCATACAGCTTATCGTACCATGGGTCATTCGACGGGAATGTAATCCTTTCTACGACATTGACTTCTAGCCTGCTGAGCGCGTCCGGCACTACATGCAGATGGCCTTTCCTGTGTTTGACATCAAACTGGAATTGCATGAGTCGCATCGCCCATCTCGCCAATCTACCACTTGGTGACTTTATGTTTAGCAGCCACTGGAGTGATGCGTGATCAGTAATGACTGTGAATGGATGTCCTTCGACATAGCATCTAAACTTTTCAACACTATACAGGGCTGCTAGGCATTCTTTCTCTGTCACCGAGTAATTCCTCTCCGCTGCGGTAAGGCTACGCGAAGCGTACGCTATGACCTTCTCTTCTCCTTCTATATTCTGAGTGAGTACGCTCCCTATACCCTTATCACTAGCGTCACATTGTATGAAGAATTCTTTTGAAAAGTCTGGACAAGCCAAGACTGGTGAGGTTATTAAGTGTTCTTTGAGTTTATCAAAGGACCTTTGAGCATCGTCGCTCCATTCAAACCTTTTCAATTTCTTACTGGTCAGCCGATTTAATGGTGCTGCCACCGTTGAAAAATTTGGAATGAAGCGGCGGTACCAACCTACCATTCCCAGAAAACTTTTCACTTCTTTCGGAGTTTTAGGTTCTGCTAGTTTAACAATTACCCTCGTTTTTTCTGGATTAGTTCTCAGGCCTTCCCTATCAACTTTGTATCCTAGATAATCCAGTTCCTCTCGGCAAAAGTGTGACTTCTCTATATTAATAGTAAGCCTTGCGCTTTCTAACTTCTGATAAACACGGTCTAACAGAATTAGATGGTTATTGAAATCGCCACGAGAGACCACTATGATATCGTCTAGGTATGTAAAAACAGATAGGGTTAAGTCTGGGTTCTGAAATTCCGCCGTTATAACGCGGTCCATCAATCTTTGGAGGGTTTGTGCTGCAGTACTCAGACCGAAACACATCCTTCTAAATTGAAATAATCCTCGACCGGGGACGCTAAAAGCCGTTTTCTCCCTGCTATCTGCGCTCAGTTCTACTTGCCAGTAAGCAGACTTGAGATCAATGGAAGTCATGTATGTCGCTCCTCGTAGACTATTGAGGATAAAGTCTATGTTTGGTAGTGGGTAACTATCAAATTTTGTTACGGAATTAAGTTTTCTACAATCCAAGCATACGCGTGGTTTCCCATCTTGTTTCTTAACTACCACCAACGGACTGTTCCACGGTGAGTTAGACGGTTCTATCACTCCTAGTTGCAACATATGATCGACTTCCTTGTGAATGAGTTCCAGCAGGGCGGGCGAATATTGATGACACTTTTGTCGCACGGGTGGATGATCACCAGTATCGATCGTATGTTGAACTAAGTCAGTTTTATTTAAAGTATTCTTAGAAGTTAAATTCTTAAACTTTTCTATTCTCAAATTTAATTGCTTGATTTGTTCTGGAGTTAGATCCGTCGAAGTTTTAAGTACACCAGCTTCTATGAAATTTTCTAACGTCAAACTATTCGTTTCTATTAACTGTAATACTTCTGAACCGATGTTAAACATTTGCCAAAAATCAATTCCAAAAATAATTGGTGTGCTTATTTCTTCTACGACTAAAAATGTAACCATATGGGTCATGTTTTTATATTCTACAGGCAGGCGAGTATTACCAGCAGCTGTACTTTCCGATCCATTAGCAGTTATGATCTTAACAGTGGATGTTGTTTTTTCTAGGGTTGCACCACACTGGTTCAAGTAACGGAAAGCAGAGCCACTGATCACACTGCACACGGCCCCCGAGTCTAAGAGACCTTTGCATTCTTTACCTAAAATCAGAACTTTTAAAAATGGTCTGGTTTCTTCAGGTTTAGGGCAAAACTTAACTTCTTGAATTTTTGACATATCGCCGACAGATGGTTTTTGCTGATTGTTACGGGTGCGGCCAGGGGACTCTATCCTTTTTCTGCGTCCGAGGCTTTCCCTCCGTTTAAATTCTTTTGAGGGTTACATTTTGGACACTTGGGTCGGATAACTCCCTCCTTCCCGCAGCCGTAGCAATGCAACGTGCCATTGAATTTACAGTCGTTGGCGATGTGTCCTTCTTTCTTACATTTACTGCAAGTAATACGATAAATTCTCGGTCCACCGACCGCTCCTACGTTCTTTTCCTTCTTTTCTGGGTTTGACTGGCGAAAATTTCGTGTTTTGTAACACAGATCCGAGTGTAAAGAGTTTTGCGTGGATGTTGAAGGATAAACATATGACGAGCATTCAGCTTTCATTTCCTCTATCTGTTTACACTTGTTTCGCAAATCGTCTACACTCGAATATGCTTCACCAAACACTTTTGATTTGTAAAAGGGGGCTAAATTATCCTTAATGATTTCTACCTGTTCCTTCTCAGGAATCGGTGTATCTAGCCTTCTAAAGTAAGTTTTCATCAAGTAGATGTAGCTGGTCACGCTTTCTGATGGGTGTTGGGTCCTATTGTAAATTTCTTTAAGAGTTTTTCTGTTATAGGACGTTGGCAAGAATTCGCTTTTTAAAGCTTCTACAAAGTCTTGCCAAGTCACTTGTTGTTTACCGTAAAAGCGATACCACTCTAGAGCTTCTCCTTCGAAAAGGTCAGCTACACCTCTCAACAATTCTGAATTGCTAACGTTTTTAGAAATACGTAATTCTTCTATCCGTTCTATAAAAGCATGTAGACTAAGTCTGCTGTCGCGTCCCGAATATTTGATTCCCCATCTAGAAACCGAACGCATAGGGTCAATAGTTACTCGAAGCTCACCTGTGCCAACTGAGGCGTCTTGGGTCTCTCCGCGGTCTCGATCCTCATCCTCGTACTCTACTCCTTCCTCGCTTACCGCGGTCACATCTAAGGCCTGTAGGCACAGAGCGCACTTCCTCTTAAGTAACTCCAACTTCTTCTTCGAATCTTCTTCATCTGAGGGTAAACGACCAAGTCTGAATTGAATATGTAAGAGCCTAGATATGAGTCTTTTAGTCTGTGATGGGGTATAATCTCCAGCAGCTATTTTAGAGCCTATCTCGTTTAGTTTGTCTCCACAGATGTCTAATTCTAATTCTAAGTCTAACAGTAGTGGATCAATAGTGACATCCATCTGTGAGGTCGATATCAAAATCGAAATTCTTCTTCTCATCTCGGCTACAGTCTTGACATCAGAATGTCCACGAATACGGAGTTCATATTTGAGTTCATCACCCAACAAATCTCTAAAGTAAATCTTTGGACCAGACATGGTGAAAGACTACCGAGTACTTCTATTCTTAAAACAATTCTATCATAAACAATGACAAGACACTAACCTCCAACTTGTTCCAACGATACCTGGCCACACGTTGTGAGCGCTATTTTGTTGCATTAAACCAACCACTGTGCTGGTTTACCGGCTAGTGGAGAGCGCGTGGGTTCCTGTGGTGCTAAGACCGTAGTCCGGTAGGTATCTTACTCGTCGGTGAATGAAGGTTGGAAGCGGTGTCTATACATCACTTACTTTCAGGGCGCCACCAGTCACAAAACTGGAAATGTGTTACAAATAAAGGTGTTAAATTAAACAACTTAATTATAATAAATGAGAGAGCATCTTATTTCGTACCTTTCAAATACATTAGTGTTACAATTGACGAGGAACAATAGGCTTATCCTCAAAAGCAATTCTCGAACAAACTACTTCTTCTAGGAGTTATTCTTAAAAAACAATTCTTTCTTAAAAATATTTCTTTCTAAAGATAGTCCCTAAAGGGATGTGAAACCTATGACGATAAGCTTACTTACTATTTTACATACAACGACATTTACATGGATAGGCCTCTCCATGTAAATGAGTGACGTGACGAGAACATATATCCTTAATTCTAATACATGTTGGGGTACGAGTTGGTTCGAAGCCAAACAAGTAATACACCAACCCGAATACGGCACACCGGTGTGGGGGTAGCGTTCACTCACAACGGGTGACCTGGCATTGCAAACAACGGAGAGAAGTTCCCGTACAGATCTTCACAGAATGGTTGTGTCGAGGTTCAGAATAAAACGTGTGATGACTCACTTGGTCTGCGCATTGCGTTACCTCCCATGACGATGTACCGATGACATGACGATTCTCTCTTTTGTTATAAAAAAGATTCTCTCTTTTATTATAAAAAAATGCGAGTCAGCGCCGCGGCATCACGCGTGGGCTTATGACGAGACTCACGATATGTGAAAGAAGCCTAAGCTACCAGATAAAAGAAGAAGGCGACATCCTGTAACAAAGGAATTACGTCAACAGAATGTCATCCACATTTTACGAATTCTACCTAACGGGAATACAAAAATAAACCACCGACCTGTCGCCTCCTGGTTCTGTTTGTCAATCTGACATTGTACTAATGGGTGATCCACAGGATTACCCTGGATATTTGTCGATTTTCTTGGAATGGGTCCGAGATGTGTGTGCTCAGTTACACGGAAAATGAATGACAGGTTAGTTAGTTCTCTTTGTCAATCGACAAAATGCGAGGACCGGATAAAAAAAAATAACAAAGCACCAAATTCAATAAGAACTTTACAATCCAGTTGGAATAATTTCTACGAAGGGGTTTATCTAATAATTTCTATTTACTTCTGCTTTTCTAATTTGGAAATATTATTTAAGAGAAAGACCGGTATCGGAATGATGGCGTGGAAAACGCACTCGTCTCCACATTCTGTGGCACTTGTCTATGGTAACTGTCAGTCGACGAACGTAAACAGTGTCTGTTTATCCTAACAAAAATACACCGAAAAACACATTAATGTTAAGAAAAACGTATTTAAAACTATAGGGGACGATGTGACGACCTCACTCCGGCACTGTGAAGTGAAATGAGGTAGTGAAAACACAAAGAGGCGAATAAGACGACGGCGAACGTTGACAAAACAACAGGTTGTTTTGTATCACTGGTTTTCTGCCGGTATACTACAGATTCTATGTGACGAGACGCAAGTGGAGCTCTGCTATTCTGTCCCTAGTCCACCTAGAATGCCGCAAACCTATTCCACGTAAGTCCTACACAATAGATCAACCTTGCCAAAGGCAATAGACCTACCGGTGAAACCGTGTACTCTGCTGGAGCGTCTTGGCTTCACTGAGTGGGACGTACTCCAGCGCAGTTCCTGCGAACAGTCCTACGAATCACCAGCAACGTACACGCCTTCCCAGGTGATTCTTTACAACATTGCACATTGTAGAAAATAACATGCAACACAACCACGTGTCGGTAGGTAGAACCACATTATTGACCACATCATTTTGGACCCCATTTTCGACCACGTGGCACAACCAGCTAACCATACTCAACAGCAACAAATTTAATTAAAGTATATTCAAAAAGACACCCATATATTTTTTTTTATTCCGAGTATATGTATAAAAATAATTTGTCTATCGTCTAAATAACTCGTCTCATCATTGAAAATAGTAAAAGAGAATCTCAAACGAAAAATAATAGGCGAGTACTTACAGGATCTTCCTTGGTCCACTTGTGGGTGCGCGGTTCAGCTTGACCGCTTCTGAGATTTTAGAGTATCTCAGAAATAAACCACAACGACGTTCAAAACTTATTTATTTCCAAACTTATTATATATCTTTATAACTTCAAAACTTATCACGGCTTGGGACTAAACTTATTACCGTTTGCTTGTAACAAAACTTATTAACCACGTGCTCAAAACTTATTTTCTTCACGTCCGAACTCTCCAGTCGCTCGACACCGAATGCCGCCCACCTCGCTATCCCCGCCTTGCCAAGTGTGTCCTTCATTCCTACCCATTCCAATCATTCGTTCTACAGTGTTGCCAATAGTAAAACTAAAAAAACATCAAATAATTTCTACCGTACTTTAATTTTCTTTAAAACCTTACAAAAGTAACAATATCTAGATAAAAAAGACTTTTTTCAAGATTTTTATTACAGAAATGAATGGATTTATTTTAATAAATATCTGTTGGGGTGAATGAAGGTGTCGCTTATTCCATTAACACGTTGTTTAAGATGTGCCAAAGAGCTTGGCACTCTGATTTTACGCAACACAAAAAAAATCCAAAAAACATCTAGGTTTATATCGAGATTATTTGTGAGAGCGAGTATATTGCGAGATGTTTATGTTATGTATCTTTAAAAATAAAACATTTTCTTGGAATCAACGTTTCATTGTTTAATTACCCTAAGCCTAAGCCCAGTGACTGTTGGCATGAAATAAGTAACATTTCCAAAAAACAATCCAAAACGTGTTTCAGCTTACCTTAGGCATTAAAGTGTTTCGAAAGTAATGAGAATGGCGCTTCTGTTAGTTGATCTATGTTCACGTTTTATGTTCGTATCACTCGAGTTTCGAAATTAATATAGTTATCTTTTTGCATAGCTGAAAAGTTTTCTGCTTAAAACCAAAAGGTCTTCTGCGCGTTCGTGGATTTGGAAAAGGCCTATGACCGAGTGGTGAGGAATGAATTGTGGTCAGCATTGTCTATGTATGGGGTAAACGGTCATCTGATTCAAGCACTGAAATCTATTTATGAGGATTCCAGTGCATGTGTCAGAATAAACGGGGCGTACACTGAATGGTTTAGCATCGAAAAAGGTGTTAGGCAGGGATGTGTAGCGTCACCTTGGCTGTTTAACCTGTTCATGGATAATTGTTTGATTGATCTGAAAGAGAGTATGTGTGGACTGAGAATGAATGAGTTACTCATCAAATGTCTTCTCTACGCTGATGACCAAGTTGTACTTGCGTCATCTGCTGACGAGTTGCAGGAGATGGTAACAATGATGAATGTGGCTTTGGACAGGAAAGGAATGAAAGTAAATGTAAGCAAGACTAAAGTAATGGTACTTGAAAGAGAAGAATGTATGACAGAGTGTAATATATTAATAGATGGTGAACAAGTCGAACAAGTGAAGGAGTTTGTGTATCTGGGCTCAAAGTTTACGAGAGATGGAAAGTGTGAAAGTGATATTGAAAGAAGAGTGAATGCTGGAAACATGGTGAATGGTGCCCTGCACGCCTTTATGAGGAGTCAGAAGGTGTCTCACAAGGCTCGTTTGGCTGTTCATGGGGGAGTTTTGGTACCAACACTGATGTATGGCAGTGAAAGCTGGGTATGGCAGAAGAAGCATGAAAGAAGAATTAATGCAGTAGAAATGAGAGCGCTAAGGAGTATGATTGGTGTTAAATTGAGTGACAGGATTAGAAATAGTGTGATAAGAGAACGGTGTGGCGTAAAAGAAGACATAGTGACCAAAATCGAGAAAGGGATGCTGAGATGGTTTGGTCATGTAGAGAGGATGAATGAACGAAGATTGACGAAAGAGATCTACCAGGCGAGAGTGAATGGAAACGTTGGAAGGGGAAGGCCTAGGCGAACGTACCAGGACCAAATTCAGGACGTTCTGAATAAAGGCCAGGTTAAAAGTACCCTAAACCGACGAGCATGTATGAAAGGATTGATGAAAGTACAGGAAGCAAGGGAAGTATGTCAAGATCGTAGCATGTGGAGGACTGTGGTCTCTGCCTACCCCAACGGGAAAGAGGCGTGATGTTATGTATGTATGTATGTATCTTTTTCTTTCATGTTACCTCTACTACGTCATTATGGCGTCATATTTTCTGTAATAAAATAATAAATCGAATAAAATGTAATAATTTTGTCTAACTTACCTGTGATTTGTGATCCTGTCGACTTTTTTCTTTTTTGCCCAACTATTTTTACATTTATGCACTACACACGTTGGCATTTTGTTTTAATAATACAAAAAAGTAAACAAGGTCTCAAATATGACAGGACGTGCACATAATCTCCTTGTTCGAGAGCGACTGAAGCGGGTTGCGCCATGTGGCGCAACTTTTGAGCTTCATTTTTGAAGCACTAGTAACGTATCAACGTCGTTTATATAATTGTTATATCATTGTAAGTAGGTAGATAACACACCAATAGTGTCATATTTATCTTTGATCTACTTCTGTGTCAGAATATTCTAATTTTGTATTAAAAAGAGAAACCGGGATTTAAATCATTGCTCTATGCTACGATTAGTAAAACTTGTTTTCAAATTCAAAACTTCGTAAATCTAATTGTACATAGGCGAAACAATACTGCCCTGGCATAAAATACAACCACTTACAAGACTTATTTATTATAATAATGTCTAGATTCCGCCGCTTTTAAGACTTTAGGTCTGGTGTTCAAGACACCCTTATTAAGCCACAGTTGCATAATATTTTTAATCAAATTATTTGATTTTAGATAGGTACTTCAGAGTTTTATATTCAATACAATGATATAACAATTATATTACCGACGTAGATACGTTGCTAGTGCTTCAAAAATGAAGCTCAAAAGTTGCGCCACATGGCGCAACCCGCTTCAGTCGCTCTCGAACAAGGAGACTATGTCCATGTCCTGTCATATTTGAGACCTTGCTTACTTTTTTGTATTATTTAAACAAAATTCCAACGTGTGTAGTGCATAAATGTAAAAATAGTTGGGCAAAAAAGAAAAAAGTCGACGAGATCACAAATCACAGGTAAGTTAGACAAAATTATCACATTTTATTCGGTTTATTATTTTATTACAAAAAATATGACGCCATAATGACGTAGTAGACGTAACATGAAAGAAAAAGATAACCTTATTCCTTTCGAAACGGGAGTGATAGGGACATAAAACGTGAACATAGATCAACTAACAGAAGCGCCATTCTCATTAATTTCGAAACACTTTAGTGCCTAAGGGAAGCTGAAACACGTTTTGAATAGTTTTTCGGAAATGTTGCTTATTTCATGCGAACAGTCACTGGGCTTAGCTTTGTTTACTTAAGACAGAAATTAAACAATGAAAACAAAAAGAAGTGAAATCCCACCAAAAACATTCTGTAAAAAACTAGCCAAGTCTCGATGGAGCTGCTTGTTTATCTCGTGGCCACCAGCGCGCGTATCCACAAATATTAAGAATAGAAGCGGCAAGAATTTAAATAATAAAAAAAAATACCCTTATCAAAAACACGTGAAACTGATTCTACTATGGATTCTGAACAAACTTTTTTCGCAGTTTCGCTTATTCCGATAACACGTTGTATAGTTCGCACAACTCAACCAATGCCTTCCCTGCTTGTGTATTTCTAGTTCATATAAGTTATTTATTTATTTGCGACTCGGATAGATTCGGGGTAGTTTTATGATATAACTACCCCGAATCTATCCGAGTAGCAAATAAATACGATTTTCCGGAGTGAGCTCATTGCAATGTCGACCTTCTTTGTCTTAGGGTTGGACTGAGGTCGAGTGAAAGCCCATTGAAAATAAAAAAAAGTTATAATTTACGTACAACAACCAACTCATCTTTCTCAGGTATTTTTTTCCCCAATGCCAAAGTAAAATGGTCTGTTCTATAAGAAGTTAGGTAGTTTAGGTCATGAAAATATGTTTTAGGTATTTAATGTCTCTTCTGTTTATTCCATAGTTAATCTATGTTAAGTCAGTCATATTGAAGTTTAGTATGTATGTGTCAAAGCGACGCAATATTTAAGGCTGCATAGTATGAAGGTAACTTATCTTTCCTAAAACATCTTTGATTCAATATAATAATGTTATCGCCACCCATTTTTCGGCGAAGATTTTTGAAAAAGGCAACACTGCGGAGCTTTCATCTCTCGGAGGGAACGATTCTTATTGGCTATCGACGAGCTATCGACGTTCATTGGTTGAATTCCGGTTGAACTGTTAAGTTATTTTGCCCCCTCGTCCCTGAGGTATCGTTGTTAAGAAATTTTATGAGGAGCTCTGGCACTTCTTTACGAGCAGCCATCGAGACAAAACAAATAACTAGCCTCGCTAACTGTTAGTGGTAAAGTATAGCTACCTAAATAAGTAAAAGGTATGTACATTTAAAGTGTAAAAATTATAACTGTGCTAAGTATTTGCAACTCGTATAATATTAAATTGTGTATAGATTTTAACAGTGTTTACTTTTAATAACTTAAACTGTAGAACGAAACTGTCACTTCTGAAAAATTTCTCAATTATATACTTAGGGATATTTCAAGTGATAATTGCACTTGTAGTGTATGCCAATACACTGTCTCGTGTGCTCATGTACAATGATACTCGTCAGTAGCACGAGAGCTGTAGGCGAGAGTGGACGGGTAACAGTTGATACGTGTGCATTGCCGAGCCAGTGAAACTGGACTGAAATAGTGGATCGTACAAATGGCGACGAGAAAAAAGGTAAACTGAAACATTATTATTAATTAATTAATTCGGAAAGGATGATAAAACGATTTTTTACGGATCTCCTTCGTAATATTTGGTAGTGAGAGTAGGATACATTCTTTGATACTAGTGAATCTCTAAATTCCAAATTACATGGTAAAAGTAAAAGGAAAAATTTAATAGGAAGATAAATTAAGAAATAGCACCTAGTAACTACTTAAATAATTTAATGTAAACAATCGACGCGCGGAGTTCCTACCTACAAGAAGAGACTCGAGCGCATTCCTTTGTTCATGCCATTGTTTATATTACATTTTAGTAAAAAATTATAAATAACAACCTGTCTATGCTTATTTACGAAGACTAATTAGTACAACTTTAGAATTTTACTTAATGTCACGACAAATATATTTCGTTTTGTTTGATTTTGGCTTACCCACATAAAACAAATAAAATCAAGCCTAAGGTACTGAAAGGTAGAACATTTAAATGTGCGTAATTAATTCAGCATGCACAGTCAACGACAGGTCGGACTTGATACTCGTGGCGTGATTCTGGCCCGTAGTTGTAATGAAATATGAACAGTACAAAGTCCAATGTGTCAATTATAGGTAGGTAGGATTGTTAAAGCAATAAGGTAAATAAATACACCCGCTCATATCATACGCTATTATTGCTTATTGTTCATCACTAAGTAGATATCCCACACCAAAATAAGTACAACTTTAATAAAAAAGGAAGTTTCGATCATATTCGATGTAGGTTATTAATATGCTAAAACGCATATGAATAGCGATTAGGTACTATTTGGACAGAAAGGTACTATGTAATAGGGGTTATTTATAATCAGTCAATATTTTGTTTTACTTCCTACATTTTGAGATATCTTTGTGTCAAATAAATAACAAGAAAAGGTTTTAAAGTTGATGGAATGTATCTATCTGTAATCACTTTCAAAAAATAAAACGAAAAGAAGGAAATAAAATTAGTTTGGTTATATACCTCGATTAGATTTATTGGGAAATGTATCCTGCAGTTAGGTTACAAACCTCCATTTAATTGGGAAACAATAAAGAGAAAGGCAAAATGGCCTACACCTCTTGGCAGCTTGGTTATATACCTCCATTTAATTGGGAAACAATAAAGAGAAAGGAAAAATGACCTCCATCTCTTTGGCAGCTTGGTTGCAAACCTCCATTTAATTGGGAAATAATAAAGAGAAAGGCAAAATGGCCTACAACTCTTGGCAGCTTGGTTATATACCTCCATTTAATTGGGAAACAATAAAGAAAAAGGAAAAAAAACCGGCCAAGTGCGAGTCGGACTCGCGCACTGAGGGTTCCGTACCACCACATAAACATAATTGTATTAGTTGAAATTTCAGTAAGTTAATGTGCTAGATTTTTTGAGTCCGACACGCGCTTGACCAAATTTTATTATTTGTTGTTATTTTATAGCCTATGCCCTATAAACATACCAATTTTCAAGTTTGTAAGTGTTCCCGTTTTTAAATAGAACTAAAACAAAAATCGCCTCAGCAACCATCCAACTTGACCCCTCTCTTATATGAATGTTCTTGAAACGGGAGCTCACCACAATTGGTTACCATTAGTTGTGAGAAAAGTTGTAATATTTAATGATTTCAGACTTTTCCCATTATTTGTACTGTGAGACCTAGCTTCTAGCCAAATTTCATAATTTTAGGTCAACGGGAAGTACCCTGTAGGTTTTTCATTTTTGAATAAATGTATGGAGATGAGGACATAAAATGCCATATCTTTTAATAGCTTCGTTGTAAAAAATTGAAACTTTCAGATCTTGTGTGGTTCATGGATCCTAATATATGGTATTAATTTCAACCTGATACCTTTACCCGTTCGTGAGATAAAGGGTCTTGACAGACAGACAGACAGACAGACAGACAGACAGACAGACAGACAGACGGACAACAAAGTGATCCTATAAGGGTTCCGTTTTTTTCTTTTGAGGTACGGAACCCTAAAAATGACCTCCATCTCTTTGGCAGCTTGGTTACAAACCTCCATTTAGTTGGGAAACAATAGAGAAAGGAAAAATGACCTCCATCTCTTTGGCAGCTAGGTTACAAACCTCCATTTAATTGGGAAACAATAAAGAGAAAGGCAAAATGGCCTCCATCTCTTAGACAGCTTGGTTATATACCTCCATTAAATTGGAAACATAACATTGGGCAATTCGCCTCCATTCAATTGGGAAGTGTGACTGAAATCATACAGTTGGGCTATTTATTGCCTACATCTAATTGGAAATCACTTGCACGATATGGTTTGATGAAAATTGGTTTGGTAGCTGTAATTGGAAATAGCAAAAATGAGTAAGGTTTAAAATTTCAGAAAAAAAAGTTGTCTTATTCTGATTATTATCAAATCTATCGAGCTTTGTGTTTTATTTAAGAGGAATTAGGAGGAAGTGAGTGCTCTTTAGGACACTTCCGCTTCCACGATTGTATTACTCTCATGAAATGGCTACTTTTGTTTTGTAGGCCGTATAAAAAAATAAATTAAAATAGTTTATTAGTGAAAAAGATTACATCATATTTACATTGCAAGCTGACACCCACACTAGGATACCCTGTGTTGTGGGTTGCCAGCACTCTTCCGCTAAATACAATACAAGGTTTCTTGTTAAAAGTAAAATAATATTTAAAAAAAAAGGGGATAACAATACTGTGCAAGTAAAAAATTGCAACCAATATCTCACATCTGCAAAAAAAAGTTGTCTTATTCTGATTATTATCAAATCTATCGAGCTTTGTGTTTTATTTAAGAGGAATTAGGAGGAAGTGAGTGCTCTTTAGGACACTTCCGCTTCCACGATTGTATTACTCTCATGAAATGGCTACTTTTGTTTTGTAGGCCGTATAAAAAAATAAAATAAGTAGTAGTATAGTTTATTAGTGAAAAAGATAACATCATATTTACATTGCAAGCTGACACCCACACTAGGATACCCTGTGTTGTGGGTTGCCAGCACTCTTCCGCTAAATACAATACAAGGTTTCTTGTTAAAAGTAAAATAATATTTTAAAAAAAGGGGATAACAATACTGTGCAAGTAAAAAATTGCAGATGTATGCGTAAGTATTTGAATGTGTAGATGTGTGTTTGTGAATATGTGTACATGTGTGTCAGAAATGTGCGGATATAATAGTATATAAATGTATATAAATGTTTATTATTTGTTTTCTTAGAAACTAGTAGTTGGGTACTGATCCCCACACTAGGATTCCCTGTGTTGTGGGACATCAGACTCTTCCCATATGATATACTAGCTGTTGCCCGCGGCTTCGCTCGCGTGGTTTTCGTATTTATGTTGTTACCGGTTTTCCGAAGCATTGAAATATTTTCCCGTCATTTCGGGGTAATTTTAAACCAAGGTAAAACGGGACTAACCCTGCGCAAATCAATGAGTACAATTCAAGATCCAGCTGAAATTACTCATAAATTACTCAGAACAGATGAACTTAGCAGCAGTATTATGCCTTAAAGTTGTCACTTAACCTAACAAATTTAGAAAGAGAGATGAGAGACACCTTTATATAATATTGCAAAACAGAGCCAATTCACAGAAGTAATTGAGAAAAACTAAAACCCTCTCCTTCTCTATCTCTCTACGTCTCTACGTCTCTACGTCTCTATCTCTCTATCTCTCTATCTCTCTACCTCTCTATCTCTCTACCTCTCTACCTCTCTACCTCTCTACCTCTCTACCTCTCTACCTCTCTACCTCTCTACCTCTCTACCTCTCTACCTCTCTACCTCTCTACCTCTCTACCTCTCTACCTCTCTACCTCTCTACCTCTCTACCTCTCTACCTCTCTACCTCTCTACCTCTCTACCTCTCTACCTCACTACCTCTCTACCTCTCTACCTCTCTACCTCTCTACCTCTCTACCTCTCTACCTCTCTACCTCTCTACCTCTCTACCTCTCTACCTCTCTACCTCTCTACCTCTCTACCTCTCTACGTCTCTACCTCTCTACGTCTCTACGTCTCTACGTCTCTACGTCTCTACCTGTCTACCTCTCTACCTCTCTACATCTCTACTTCTCTACCTATCTATCTCTCTACCTCTCTACCTCTATCTCTCTCTCTACCTCTACCTAGAGAGGTAGAGAGGTAGGTAGAGACCTAGCTACCTCTCTACCTCTACCACTACCCTATGCCTGCCCCTATCCCTACCCCTAACGCCAATTTAACCGCTATCCCTAAAATAGAAATGATACCCATATAGATTTTTAGATATTTCAAACCTATCGCACCCCAACCTCAACCCCAGGGGATGATGGTATTTCACGTCCATCACGTTGGATTTCAAAATTGTTGTAGTTTGCGTAATCAGCGACCCGATAAACTATACAAACGACACCCATATTGATTTTTAGGCATTACAACCTTATCGCACCTCAACCCCATCCCTAGGGGATGATGGTATTTTCACGTCCACCCTGATGGATTTCAAAATTTTTGTAGTTTTTGTAATCAGCGACCCGATAAACCATACAAACGACACCCATATTGATTTTTAGACATTTCAACCCTATCGCACCTCAAACCCATCCCCAGGGGATGATGATATTTCACGTTCACCACGTTGGATTTCAAAATTGTTGTAGCTTTCGTAATAAGCGACTCGATAAACCATACAAACGATACCCATATTGGTTTTTAGACTTTTTCACCCCATTCGCCTTTTTAGGGGTTGAATTTGGGGTGGAATTTTAATAACAGTGATATACTTTCCACAAAATTACAACCCTAATGCCTACACAATAAATTTTGTGGATTTTACTTTGAAAATTAAGACTTTTCAATTTCACCCCCCTTTTCACCCCTCATGGTATAGAATTTTCAAAAACCCTGGGACACGCAAAACTTTATTTTTAGTCGTCAGCCTAAATACAAATTTTGAAGATCCTAACTTCAAAACTGACGGACTTTCATACAAACTTTCATCCCCTATTTTACCCCCTTAGGGGTGGAATTTTGTAAAACCCTTTCTTAGTGCACCCCTAGGCCTCTTAAGGAACCTATATGCCAAATTTGGAATCTCTAGACCCAGCGGTTTGGGCTGTGCGTTGATATGTCAGTCAGTCAGTCAGTCAGTCAGTCAGTCACCTTCTTCTTTTATATATATAGATTACATACTAATATTGCTTTAAAAGCATTATCTCAACTAAAAAGAAACTATATTAGAAGACATAGGCAGTCATTTATACACCACACACACACACAAATACATACACACACACATACCTACACGCGCGTTGCCTTTTTATTTATTTTTACTGTTAATCTGAAGTTTTCAAAATTTTGTTTATATTTATTTTATTTTCCTTTTTATTTGTAATATGTCGCTGAAATTTTAGTTAATTAATTTAATGTTCAGTTATCAACTTAATACTAGAACGCACAATTATTATGTTTTTGTAGTTTGGTTCATTTTCCGAGTGAGGGAGCCAGGAGTCTCTTAGCACAGGGTTTTCCTAGTTTGAGCTCCTGTCTCCCACATAATACAAGTTCTTTACAGTTGTGTAAGTTTAATGTCTAAGTTGATCTTAATATATTTGTAAGAAACTTTTTGTGTAGAAAATAAACAAATTTATTATTTATTATTATTATTATTTGCTTGTGCGTATATACTTGTGTGTGCGTGTGGGTGGATGTGTGTGATTGCTGTGTGTATGGATGTTCGTGAATGGCAGTGTACGCTTGAACCGAGCGTTTTTTGAAAAAAAAATAGGTATATGTTCATGTAAGGGTAAATAGGTATGTATTTTATTTAGTACACCAAGTTTATATACAATTTCTTTAAATCAAATAAAAAATTTGTAATATAAGATTTAATGTGTGTGTGGGATATCTTTACTTAAGGATCTCCAACAGCTCTTCTGATTCAGCATAGTTAAGAGAGAGAAGAATTGTTTTTATTTCTTTTTTGCATAGGTATCTGGAGAGTTGTGCTATTTTGAGTTTAGCGTTAATTTTATTATATAAGTATGGGCCTGTGAAATCAAAAGATCTATTTGCGAACTTTGTTCTAGTAGGATTTGCTTTCCACTTCAGGTTACGCGCAGATCTGTTAATGATGACATTACTTTGTAGCGCCGTTTTATGAAACCTCAGCGTAGCTGCTAATATGAATAATTGACGTACTGTTAGAGTTTGACATTCTTTGTAGAGTAGGCTAGTAGGATAACGTCGTGGTTTTTTATACGCTACTTTCAGCACTGCTCTTTGCCCTCGTTCTATCTTGATTAGGTGTGTCTTGAGCGCAGCTCCCCATAATATAACGCAATAGTTTAAGACAGACTCACATAGAGATGTATAGACTAATTTAATAAGATTTATATCTGCCACTCGTCTCAGCTTGTATAGAATATGTAATAGCTTTCTTATGCGAGCAGAAGTTGCATCAATGTGAGGTGACCAGGTAAGTTTAGCGTCAATAGTTACACCAAGATATTTTAATTGGCTGACTTCATCAAGTGTTGTGCAAGTACAAGAGTTTTGGTTATCTTGGTTACATTTATGAATTTTGATAGTAACTGGCGTATTAGGTGCTTTACGTTCATAGATTTTGAAGTTGATGAACTTAGTTTTGCTTTCATTGAGGGTTAGCAAATTTGACTGTAGCCAATTGGCCACTTGCTTTAATCCCTCTTCTGCAGTCTTACTTGTCTCTGTCCAGTTGCTACCATAAAACACGATGGCAGTGTCATCGGCATACGTGAATACGCTTGCATTCCGTAGCTTTAAGCTGCAGAGATCATTGATATAAGCTAGAAATAGGCTGGGACCCAGGACGCTACCCTAAGGGACAACGAAGTCAATATTTTGTGGTTTGCTGATCCAATTGCCGATTTTAACCTTCTGCCTCCTGTTTGTTAAATATGATGAGAACAAAGACAATGTTAACCCACGAATTCCCATTTTTTCTAGCTTTTTAAGCAATAGCGACCTAGATACGGTATCGAACGCTTTGGCGAGATCGAGGAAAGCTCCAATACAGCACTTTTTCTGGTCCAATTTATTTATGACTAGATTCACTAAAGATATTGCAGCATCTTCTGTTGATATTTTAGGCCTAAAGCCGTACTAATTAGGTGACAAGAGCTTTTTTGCTTCCAAAAAGTTAAGTAGTCTTTTGTTCACAACCTTTTCAAGTATCTTAGATAGTGAAGGCAGAAGTGAGATGGGTCTATAATTTGACACTTGTTTCTTGTCTCCCCCTTTGTATATAGGACATACAAAAGCCGTTTTAAATACGCTTGGAACAACACCTTCAATCAGACTCAGGTTGCAGATGTGAGATATTGGTTCCGCAAGTGAAAGCTTGTTGCATTTTAGAATGTAGTTACTTATATTATCTTCCCCAGGAGCTGAGTTAGTTTTAAGGCTATCAATTATTTTTATGATTTCATTGGGATTGGTTGGGACAAAGAACATTGAGTTACTTAAATCACTATTGTCGGTTTTATATTCTTGTTCAAGCCTAGATTCAGTCGTATTAGTGTTTGTTAAGATGTTGTTTGCAAGTTTTTCACCAACTGTCGTGAAATACTCATTAATTGCGTCCAAGGATTTTTCTTCACTTGCTTTAATGGTGAGAAGCTCAGAATTCGCACGCTTACTGGGTTTGATATCACATATCTCTGTAACTGCTCCCCAGGTAGCTTTTGTGTTTCCTGTGGCTTTTTTTAGTTGTTTTTTATCATACTCATCTTTCACATTTTGTATAATATTATTGCAATAGTTCCTGTACTTTCTATACTTTTCTTTTATTTCTTCATTTTTAGGATTATTACGAGCTAAGGTATGCAGAAGATCTCTCTTTCTAGAACACTTCAGTAGACCAGGTGTCATCCAAGATTTTAATATTATTGCAGCATTAGAAATAAATTTTGTAGTTTTATGCAAATTTATTTTAGTTTGGATGGAATTAGTTAACATCGTAGCTGCCTGCTCAGTATTTACGCAAGCAAGTACGTCGAGCCAGTTCGTGTCTGTCAGATCTTTATCAAGACCCTCGTGATCGATTTTAATAATATGGCGTCTTTTATCTGCAGTACAGCTAGAGGTAGGTGTATTGTTGAGAGCACATATTACAGAATCATGATCTGTTATGTCTGTACGGCAAACAATTGTTGTAGCAGGAACATTTGAATTTATGAACATGTGGTCTAGACAAGTTCGTTCATGAGTTGGAAAAGTATGACCACAGATGGAACCATAGTGCGCAAGAAGGTCCAAATAATCGCCAGCCTTGGATGAGCATGTAATCAGATCTATGTTCATATCTTCTGTGAGTATAGAAGTATCACATTGATAACGTTGAAGAGTTTGTTCCAGCGACATCAGAAAATTGTCTATATTTTTTATGGACGGGGATCTATAGATAGCGATCACGTTATACATGTTGTTAATTTGTATTACAAGACAATTTGCGTCACAGAATGTTGGTTCGATAATTTAATTTTTTCATTCAAACCTATTTTGGTGAAGATAACAATACCATCATTTTGATTTAAGTAATGTTTGGAACAGTGATAATCATAATTGTTAAGATGATAAGAAGGGGAACATTCGTTTAGACGGCATTCTGTAAGGACAATGACATCTGGAGCAAAACGCATTCTTGACAATGTTATGATGAGGTAGTTAAGGTTTTTATTTATGCTTCTGATATTTTGTGTTACAACAGTAAAAGATTTTTGTGTATTACCAAGAGTTGAGTTGAATATGTCTAGATTGAAGACGTGATGATTCTCTATAAGGTTTGTATTATCAATATCATCTAATACGTCTATATTAGCCATTTTTAGGGTTCCGATACCAAAATGGTAAAAAAAAGGAACCCTTATGGTGCCGCTCTGTCTGTCTGTCTGTCCGTCTGTCTGTCACACCTCTATATCTCAGCAACCACTTACGCTATCGAGCTGAAATTTGGAATAGTTTTAGAATATAGTTGCCCAACTTAATTGCACATGAAAATTTTTTGAAAAAAGTATGATTATTAATGTAAAGGGGGCCAAAATAGGGGGGGCCAAATTTCAAATTGTCGCTACTAGGTCGAGTGCGGTATCATATGAAAGGGCTTTACTTGTACATTTTAAAATATATTTTTGTATTTTTTTAAGTTTCTTAGTTTTCAAGTTATGATGAAAAATGTCAAAAAAAATACCATTCCCCCCCCTTATCTCCGAAGTTTGAGTAAGGGAAAATCTGAATTAATTACAGTTGACAGAAGTTTATGTAAACTTTACAGCAAAAATAAAACGATCTTTCTAAGTTGCACAGTTTTTCAGAAATCTGCAAAAAACCTTTACAAACAAATTTAGTTTTGCGGTCCTGAAAATGGACTTTATTGCTTCCAAAAATACTATAGGTATATCGGAATCCTCGGCGCGCGAGTCCGACTCGCACTTGACCGGTTTTTTGTATATAACTGTACTTGTCAATTGATTTTATTGCAGTATTTATGTATATATGTTGATAGCTTGTATAATAATGTTGTTTGTAAAGTGGGTATGTAAGAGTTTGCAAATAATAAAATCTTTGTGAGTGGTGCGTTTGAGTGTAAGTCAAACTAGTGGATGTGAGTGTGTAATTTTGACAAAAGTAGCTCAAAATTTTAGATTTAAAAAAGCTAAATACAGAATAAAATAATTTATGTATCTTGATAAAAATACAATATTAATTAGTCATGCAGATTTTATAACTTTTTCAAGGTCTTGTTCACATATTATTGGCAGTATATTGTTCTCGGCAATACGTAGAAGAATTGTGCCACGTGTGGTCCAGCATGCATAGTTCTTTGTTTAAGCAAAATTGCGCACTTTAAAGTAGAGATTTGAAGTCGTTTAGTGAGACTTTCTGAAACATAAATAGGCTTTATATCTCCAGTAAAATTTAGGTGCCCAGTGTTTAGTTTCTCATTTATGTGTGTACGAGCCCGATCGTACATTAATTTTTAGCCGATGCGGCGCCCTATTTTTGCCTAATGTAGCATTAAATTATTAGTGTTCAATAAATCATTTACGCGACAACACGCCTTTTTGACTTTTACTTCTGCACTCAAACTACCAACTAACTAAAAGGAGTACCGGCTAACTCTGGCTCGTACATCCTTTTTGGTCCTTCGATCTTGTGAACTGTTAGTGTTGTGCAACTACTGTGATTGCGGATTGGTACATTGGCCTTCCACCAGCGGATATCACCAGTGTATTGAGAAGTCGCACGTCATCACAGTGTGTTTGCACGCACTGACATAACTGCTTCAGGACCCTTACTACGGCAAGGACTTGGAGATAACGGAAGACTGTGGAACCTACGGCCTTCAATCAACTAACGAACCAGATTGGGTAAACTACCTAACTCAACATGTCAACTGAACAAAACGACGAAAAATCTCCTTCTTTGGAGCAAATGGCAGCTGAGCTATTTAACAAACTTTTGGAGAAGCAAGGACATTGTTTCGACAACATTTTTCGACTGGTGACTAACTACAAAAAGGACAGCTCGTCGAGAAAAACTCTTAGCTACCTAACTGAGCGTCTTGATAACTTAGACGCCTTCTGGACGGAGTTTGAAAGCAACAACGGAGTCCTGAGCAAAAGCACGAAAGGACAAAACTGATAAATACTTTACTGATAACACTTTTGAACGAACTAAAATATTGTACGAACAAACTAAAATGGATATCATAACCAGGAAACTTCAACTTTTGGACAACGCTGCTCCACCTTCAGCTGAACGTCCCGAAGAGCAACCTGGAAAGTCATCGCACCAACAGGAAACGGCAGCAGCTGCAGCAGGGCCTACGCCAGAACAAAAAAATCTCTTAAAACAACAAATACAAAACTTCAACGCGTTCGCACACGCTACATCTAAAATCAAATATGATAAAATAATAGAAAAGTGGGAATTGGAAGACAACCTTAAAAATCTACAAAGTAAATGGGACGCAATAGACAAAATTCACTGGAAAATAGACTTTGAACTAACGGGAGAAGATAGAGAAAACTATAAAAAGGAATATAAAGTACACGAGGCGAGATATGATGCCATAAAAAAGAACCTAAACTTGAGACTTTGGACCGGTGCTCATTACGACAAAACCACACCAAAAATGGAAATTCCTGAATTTTCCGGTAACTACAACCAATGGATTTCATTTCGTGACCTATTTACTGAAACTATCGACCATAACCCACTACTAACTAACTCTAAAAAAATGCAGCACCTTAAAACTAAACTCAAGGGTGAAGCAGAGAAGTTAATTCAACATCTTTCTATCAGCGCTGAAAACTATGACGCAGCCTGGAAGATTATTCAGCATCGCTATGAAAATGAACGTCTTTTATTTTCGTCCTACGCCAACGCACTTTTCAACATACCTAACATTCAAATCCCGTCGGCTCAAAACATAAAGAAGCTACACGACACCTTATTAGAATGTTTGAATGGACTGCACAGCTTGGGCCTCGGTATAGAAACGTGGGACCCGCTATTAGTTCACCTACTCCTACCGAAACTCGATTCTACTACATATGCGGACTACATTCAACACCTGACGAACCCACGGGAACTACCTGACCTCCAAGAATTCATCGATTTTCTGGAAGCGAAGTTTATGGCTTTTGAAGCTATAAAACAAACTCAAAATCAACAAAAAACTACTTCGTTTTCAACTCAACCAAACCAACGATTCAACTTTAAATCAGGCGAACAAAAGTCGATGAACTTTTAGAAGTCAGATAAGTGGTCTAAGTCATACCATGCTGCTATCAAAATATGCCCACTTTGCAATAAGGATCATATTTTGATGTATTGCAAAAACTTCCTAAGCATGAGTGCGAAAGAGCGAAACGACACTGCGGCAAAACTACGTGTTTGCAAAAATTGCTTGTATAGCCACGGTGAACAACAATGCACTTCGAAGAAAACGTGTAAATTATGCAATAAAGGTCACCACACACTACTCCATGTGGACCAACAAAATAACTCGCAATCAACTAACATGCCTACGCATGTACCATCAAACTCGAGAGCCAGCCACTGCGTGAACTGTAAAGACCAAGAAGTTTTACTCACAACCGTGCAAATAATGGTGAAAAACTTAAAAGGCGACTACATAACTTTACGCGCTCTTTTAGACCATGGTTCTCAGGTCACCCTTATAACTGAGAACGCAGCGCAGCGACTTAGACTACAACGTCGAAAAATGAGCGCCGTCGTCACTGGCATCGGGGCATCCCTCGGTAACTGCAAGGGTCTACTTACACTGGAATGTAAATCAATCCACTCCGAATTTACATTCGAAACTGAAGCTCTCATCATGAAAAAACTTATAAATAACAATACAATACAATACAATACTCTTTATTGCACACAGAAATACAAAATTTACAAAAGAAAAAAAATACAAAATGAAATACGGAGCACAATAGGCAAAAACACTAACAAATAACTTACCTAACTCAACAATAAAAACTACGAAATGGGACTATCTACAAAACCTAAAACAAGCTGACCCGGACTACAACGTGCCCGGTCCAATCGACATTTTACTTGGCGCTGATATTTACTCAAAAATTATCGATGAGGGTGTCCTTCGGCGTGACTTTAACTCACCGGTAGCCCAGCATACCAAGCTGGGGTGGATTCTCAGCGGCAGCGTCAAAACTTTCAACTGTCTAGTCACACTGAACGAACTAGACTCCATAACTAAGTTCTGGGAAACGGAAGAAATCTCTACCCAGAGTGAAACAACTAACGCAGAAGACCTTTGTGAACAAAACTACGCTGAAACTACAGAGCGAATGAACACGGGCCAGTACGTCGTCAAAATGCCCTTGAAACCTGATTTAGGCGAAAAGCTCGGAAAAACTAAACCACAAGCCGTCTCCCAATTCCTACAACTAGAGAGGAAAATGGCGAAAAAGGAAATTTTCGCTAAGCTTTACAAACAATTCATAGAAGAATATATGGATATGGGCCATATGATTCCAGCCGCCAACTCAGCCAATAACCAAATTGAAGCCTTTCTACCACACCATGGGGTCCAAAAAGAAGGGTCAACGACCACAAAATTAAGAACTGTCTTCATAGCCTCAATGCCCTCTACCTCAAAATACAGCCTCAACGATCTCATGGAGAAGGGCCCTAACTTACAAAAAGACATTTTAACGCTGATCCTTACATGGCGAACTTGTAAGTACGCTCTAACAGCGGACATCGAAAAAATGTTCAGAGCGATCTACCTACATCAAGATCAACAAACTCTACAAAAGATCATCTGGCGCTTTTCACCAAACGAACCACTAAGAGATTGGCAACTTACCACTGTCACCTACGGGATGAAAGCCGCGCCTTTCCTGGCCATGCGCACTTTACAACAATTAGCCAGTGATACGCATACCCAGAAGCTGAAAAGGCATTGAGAACACAGTTTTACATGGATGACGTCATTACAGGCCACCACACTATTGAAGGCGCGAAAATATTGCAAAACCAACTCTACTGCTTATTACAAAGAGGTGGTTTCACATTACGCAAGTGGGCGAGCAACGAACCGGCAATACTCGATCAGCTAACTGAAAAACAAAAGAGCTGCGAGCACGTATTTAATTTCAAACAAGACGAACCAACTAAGACGCTTGGACTGGGCTGGAACACGAGCAAAGACGTTTTTTGTTTTTCTATGTCACTACCACCGGCTAATAAAACAACATACACCAAACGTTTGTTATTGTCAAAAATAAGCAAGAAATACGATCCTCTCGGCTGGGTGGCGCCTGTAACGGTTAACGCCAAACTTCTGTTCCAATGCGTCTGGACCTACAACATCCACTGGGACGAAAATGTTCCTGCAAAAGTGGCTAAAGAATGGGAGACATTACGCAACGACCTTGTAAACATAAAACAAATATCTATACCTAGATGGATCAACGCTACGTCGCAAACGATCGAACTGCATGGATTTTGCGACTCGAGCGAGAAGGCATACACTTGTGCCGTTTATAGCCGATCTATCAACGAAGCCGGTAACTACGTGATTACTCTACTCGCTGCGAAAACAAAGCTGGCGCCACGGGCCACGAAGACCAGTCTCCCACGTCTGGAGCTTTGTGCGTCGTTACTTCTTACAAAACTATTAAAGAAAGTAAAGGCCGCTCTCGACAACTACCAACTCATAATTAACTGCTGGACAGATTCCCAGGTGGTGCTAGCCTGGCTACAAGGGTCTAACACTAGATGGGATCGCTATATAAAGAAACGCACTGTCCAGATAATAAACGTCGTACCTGCAATCCAGTGGCACTACGTAAACACGAAATAAAACCCAGCTGATTGCGCAACACGAGGCCTCCATCCGTCTCAACTACTTACCTACAATCTGTGGTGGCATGGACCTCAGTGGCTAACGTCGAAAAACCTAAAAAAAAGAGACAAAAACATTTACAACTGATAAAGAACGAGATTTTGAATGTTATGCAATTAAATCACCTAACTGTGGCGGTGAAATAACAAAACGACTCATCGAGCGCTGTGGTAGCCTGACACGTGTCGTACGATGCCTCGCATGGGTATTAGGTTACAAGACAATACTACGCCGTCGGACTGGATCATCTGGAACAAACTTATCACTACGTGAACTTGATAATGCGAGTACTTTTATGACGAAATTGAAAGTATCAAGAAGACAGGAACAGTAAAACTAAGGAGCAAACTTCTGAACTTAACACCCTTCCTGGACGATGAAGGCATCTTGAGGGTCGGGGGTCGCTTAAATCTGTCCTCCCTTCCTGAAAAGGCTAAACATCCAGCTATCCTACCCCATGAAGGTCGCCTCACTACACTTGTAATCGAGCACGCACACAAGCAAACGTTGCACGGAGGCGCTCGAGTTACACTAGCGCAAACCAGACAACAATATTGGATAATAGGCGGAAATAGAGCAACAAAATCCATCCTACGTTCATGCATTAGATGCCACCGATTCAAACCTATTAAAAGTGAACAATTAATGGGAAACTTACCTGCCGTGAGAGTGACTCCGTCTCGTCCATTCTCCCACACTGGTGTCGACTACACTGGCCACGTAGACGTCAAACTAAACCGTGGGAGAGGGGTAAAAACAAACAAAGGATACATCGCCATCTTTATTTGTATGGCCACCAAAGCGGTCCATATTGAACTTGTATCGGATCTCAGCTCACAAGCATTTATAGCAGCCCTTAAACGACTATGTGCTAGAAGAGGCACACCTAAATATATCTACTCCGATAACGGAACCAACTTTAAAGGTGCCGCCAGATTACTGCACGAAGAATTTCAACAATACGAAACGATGACATCTCCAGAATTCTTCAGTGCTTTGAACGAACTTCATATCGAATGGGCTTAATTAAAGTAAATTCAATTAAAAATGTACTGCAATGACCTAAAATAGAGTAAGAGTTAACTTACCTTAAACTAACCAAACAAACAAAGAGATATAACACACAATATTTTAATAAAATCAAATAGAACACAGTTTAGTATGATTTCTCTAATATAAAACCAACGAAATAAAGTTAAAATTTGATTGATCGATTTGTGATTAAATTTAAGAAAATAATATAGTTTAAAGTATTAAAAATCATTGAAAGGCGTTAAAAATATGACGAATAAATTTGGAATTAAATCCGCGATGCGTGCGTCAGGTTAAACGCTCCGTCTATTGCTAGTAGATACTTTCGCTTGGAAAAATCTAGTGATAACTTTAAGTGGCCACCTAACCTATTACTACAGCGTCTAGCTAAATATGGTCATAGTCGTACCTTCCGCAAAGTATCGCGGATCGAAGTTCTAAACGTATAAAATTACAGCCAAAGATTCGGATCCAAAAAATCATGACGCGTCTGGAGGCGCATTTTAGAATTTAGAAATGAAAAACTAAAAATATTAATGGTTTAAATATCTGAGAATTTGTTGCAGTAGGTTTTGCGCAGTTCGTGGCGTCTTCCTGCGTTGTTGAGAAACCCGTAGTTGAAGAGAGGCTGCGGTAGAGAGCACGGCGCAAGCTGCAGATGACAAGAAGTCTCTCAGGAGACAGGGCTAGGTAGTGTTGCATGTGCAAGCCGGAACCTACTGCCCGTAATCGGGCAGCTTTAGCTGCACGAATAAAAATGCGTCATAAGAGAGTGGCAACCTCTCAGTAACAAATATAACGTAAAGACAAAAATACTTACAAAATTGAGGAGTTCATATCGAGTTAAAATCCAAATCTTCTATGAACATGTAACAGCACAAGTGAAAATGCAAAAAGCAAAATAACTGTACTAAAACTGGGTTTATATAAAGTACAGTTGAAATAAATGCACGATTTTATAAAAATTTTGCTAGGAATTTGACACTATCTCTTCTGTATCCAAACAAATAATAAGCACCGAGAAAGGAAAATCAAAATTTTGAATCCTTTGTCAATGAATATAAACAGCCAGTCAATACATCGAGAAAGAAGCAAAAAGTATCGAACACTCAAAAACAAATACAAGCGGATAACACTACACTACACTAACATTGTGGATTAAATGATAGGATCAAAGCTCCAAGGTATTAATGACTGTGGGGCTGACAATGGTGGTGGCTCTTAATCAGTTTTAAATTCTACCTACAGTGGGACAACGAATACTGCACATAATTTAAGTACGAGAAGTCGGGGAATAGTAAGAGAGTAAGTCGAAGCGCATCGTCATGGCAGTAAGTTCTCAATGTCTACTACCAATGGTTCGGCCAATGTTGGGTTCTCAGCTATTTTTGATGCCTGTCCCTTGTCCACATAGTGCTACCTTCTTTCCCAGAAGCGGGATATCATGCCAACATCCATAAAGTCTGATGAGAAGAGTAGTGTTGTACATACAGTTTTGTCCGTAGTGCTGGTTTCGATATAATAGTTTTGTGATATCGTTTCAAACCCCACACAGTCTGATTATACACATAGTTTAGTATAACATTGGCAGCTTTGATGATGCAGGTAGCCAGTGTTTACAGTTGAAATAGTGGGTTTTCAATCGTTTTAAGATAGTGCCCTTACAAATTCTGATGATAGTGTAACGTAATTTATTTGCAATCGTGGATTGACTATAGTTTGTGATGGTAGTAAACGTTCACACTGTTAGTTTTTGGAACAACACCCTCGAATAAGTGTTTCAGGTATAGTACAATCACGCACGATGGTAGTCTGAAAATAACACAATGTGGACGGTAGAAAATAATGTTGTTTATAATTCTCATTGTTTACAGTTGACAGTCACGCTAAGTAGTTTGTAAAAAAAAAAGGTTTAACAAATCAAATAATTAATTGTTTACGTTTGACTTGAAACAGTTCTGTGTCGCGCTCGTGTACCCAAAATCGTTTAAAATCTTTGATAGGTGAATAAAAAATCATGTAGTAGTAACAATTTATTTGCTAAAATTGCTTAGATATTGCGATCAATTACTTACTATGCAAAATGTTGCGCTCAAAACGTCTACGATGTTTTTGTGATAGTGTTAAGATTTTCATAGTGTTTTGTGATGTGTTTCTGTCAGTTATGATATCGTAGTCTTACGTTCAGAATGTGCTTAGGTGCTAAAATAATATTTTTTTGTTGTTAAGCAGTCTTCAAAAACGTTCCTTGTAGTGTAGGGTTACGTCCGTAGTATAACGAACCTACCTACTTAGCAGTTTTAAGATAAAGTTTAAATGTTTACAATAACGTGGTTATCACCGTCGGAGATCTTTTTAAACGTCAGAATAGAGACTAAATTCCGTCGTTTGACAAATTAATTGGTTAAGATCCAGAAGGAAAAGAGTAAATAGAAAAGAGAAAAGAGGGAAAGGAGTACGGAGACTAAGGAGTACGAGTTAAGGATTCTAATATTAATGAAGGAGATAAAGCTTACGTTAAGAATATGGAAAGTGGCAACAAACTTAGTACAATATTTGATCCAACACCACACACTGTTGAGACCTCTCACAATGGTGATATTACGGTAAGAAATAACCAATCTAGACAAGTGTTAAGGAGAAATAGTATTCATCTTAAAAAGATAGAAGGCGAATGGACAGCGGTACAAGAAAATGACAAAGATGATGGAACAGGAGAGGAAAAGGACTTGAATGACAATTACGATGAATAAACATGCAAATTTAAAGTTTTACTATATCCCTAGAAATGCATTTGATAATAGATCGATGTTATTGAATTTAATCAATGACAAAATACTATGATTTCAGGTTAAAGAATGTTTTAATCCATACTTCCATCCATACTAATATTATAAATGCGAAAGTAACTCTGTCTGTCTGTCTGTCTGTTTGTTTGTTTGTTTGTTTGTTGCTCTTTCACGCCTAAACGGCTGAACGGATTTTGATGAAATTTGGTATGGTGATAGATGGTAACTTGGAGACGGACATAGGCTACTTTTTACCCCGGGAAAATATCTCATTCCCGTGGGAATCTACACATACAATAATACTCTAGCGGGGTTGTATCTGCTACAGCACACCGAAACTACTTAACCGATTTTGATGGGACTTTTTTTATTCAACTAAGTATCGCTGATTACGAAAACTACTACAATTTTGAAATCCAACGTGGTAGACGTAAACTACCATTATCCCTTGGGGATAAGGTTGAGGTGCGATAGGGTTGAAATGTCTAAAAATCAATATGGGTGTCGTTTGTAAGGTTTATCGAGCCGCTGATTACAAAAACTACAACAATTTTGAAATCCAACATGGTGGACGTGAAATGCTATCATCCCTTGGGGATGAGGTTGGGGTGCGATAGAGTTGATATGTCTAAAAATCAATATGGGTGTCGTTCGTATGGTTTATCGGGTCGCTGATTACGAAAACTACAATGATTTTGAAATCCAACGTGGTGGACGAGAAATACCACCACCCCTGGGATGGGGTTGGGATTCGATAGGTTTGAAATGTCTAAAAATCAATATGAGTGTCAGTTGTATGTTTATTATAGGATAGGGATAGCGGTTAAGATGGCGTTAGGGGTAGAAGCAGGGATAGGGGTAGGGTCAGGGATAGGGAGAGGGAGAGGGAGAGGGGGAGGGATAGGGAGAGAGTGTAAGGGAGGGGAAAATGAGGGGAGAGAAAGGGGGAGGGAGGGGTAGAGGGCGTGGGAGGGGGTAGAGGGAGGGGGGGTAGAGGGAGGGAGAGGGGGAAGGGGAGGATGAGTGAGGGGAAGGGGGAAAGGGAGGGGAATGGGAGGAGGGCGAGGGGGGAAAGGGAGGGTGATGGGGAGAGGGGAAGGGGGGAAATGGAGGGGGATGAAAGGGTGAGGGGGGGAGGAAGGAAGGGCCAAGGGAGAGGAAGAGAGAGTGGGAGAGCGTGAGGGAGGGGGAGTGGGAATGTAGGGGGGGGGATACAAAAGGATAGATAGGGAGGAATAGGGACCTTATTTACTTTTATGAATACCTCCTCGCTACCCATTCACTTCACTCCCTTTATTGCCTTCTTTTTTAAGTTCGCCTGTAACGGTTGACAATGAAAATTCCGCACTACCTACCAGTTAAATAAAATCAAAAGATAATTAAGTTTGTAGTAAGATGCATTTATTCAACTTGGATAAGTACAATTGCATCTTTTACGTAGGGATCAAGAAGGATAAGCGCTCCGTAAAATATGTTTCAATTAAGTTCGAGTTCTGTTTTTTTATAAAATCTACGCGGACGAAGTCGCGGGTAACAGCTAGTTATTTAATAAGGGAGAGATGTAGTGTATGCCAATACACTGTCTCGTGTGCTCATGTACAATGATACTCGTCAGTAGCACGAGAGCCGTAGGCGAGAGTGGACGGGTAACAGTTGATACGTGTGCATTGCCGAGCCAGTGAAACTGGACTGAAATAGTGGATCGTACAGCACTGGACATATACTACTCAAAATACTGCAGAATAATTTAACACTGCGGGTACCTAAACGCCACTTGGAATATGAACACTAAGGCACTGTTTTTTATCCATCTCTTAGAAACATTGCAGCATACCTACATAGCCGCTCTTAACAAACACAGCCCCCTTAAACAGCTGTAAGGTCTATAATTTTATTCAATTAAATTCGTGACTTAATCTGAACCTTCTAGGTAACTTATCTATCTTTCTTCTCTCCGTGTTATTGAACAGTGCAGCATACATACATAACTGTATTGGGAGACAATTTCACACAAATAAAACAAAAACAAGCGGGTAAAAGAGGACATACCAAAGTCTGATGTTTGCTTTACAGTTACAGTTCGTAATAAAATACATTCATCCACCCTAAGTTCGAAAAAAAAATCAGCAGCGGCAAAAACAGACTTATTTACTTCCAATGTACCTACATACTTGTTTATTTGAATTGCTGGAGATTCGCCCCAATATTATGTTAAAACTTCAGTGTAACGGCAACTTTTAAATAAAAAAAAAAATCTTTAAAAAGTAACAACGCCACTAATTCTCAACTAATGAATCACTATTAAGAACCTCTTAAATTATAAAAATTACTTACAGTTTTATCCAATACGGCTTGCAAACCTTTTTAATCCAATCCACGCACGTGTGGGCACGTGAGCTTTGTTGTCACATTTCAGAATTTTTGTAATTAAAGAGAATACACATTTTCCTCGTTTAACGGAACAAACTTTGAGCTGTTGGTGATTTGAAATAGATATCCTAGTAGTAATTCACACGACCTGCTAAGCCAAGCGCTAATCCCCGACTGCCTGCCTGTTCGAATGAAACCATCCCAAGTGTCTCCGTTTGCTGCTAGCTTCAAAATCATTCCGGGAAGGGATTGTGCAGCGGTGGCGCTATCTTTTATACTAAGGGATCAAAACAACAACCACCAAACAACAACATCGCAAAACAATAACAAATTAAAACACACGGGTGATATAAATTCATTAAATATTATAATAATAGAGATCAGGATATCTACTTACCCTACTTTATACCATATATCGAATCGAAAGCTAAAATTATGAACCCAAAACCAAAATCATGACACAAGTAAGTCACACTCGATTGAATTAGGCGATTGTCAAAGATGTTATCGATGTCCACTTCCAATAGTTCGGCCAATATCGTGTTGTCTGCTAATCCTGATGTCTATCCCTTGCCTACATAGTACCATCCCTCTTCCGCCCCAGTTCGTGTCTTCGACATATATAAGTAATAAAACAAATTGTTATTATAATTATTATTTATTTATTTAGAATATTAAAACATAAAAACTCATCATAATGAGATCAGAAACATTAAAGACACAAACATTAACATAAGACAATAAACTCGGTATGTAGGTATAACATTGTTAAAATATAAATTAAAATTACTAAATTTCACAGAAAGTAAGCAAAGAAATGCTGATGCTTGGTAACTAATCTTCTATCTTTATATTATTTATTATATTTATATTATTATTTTATTACAATTTACATTTTTTTTAATATATTAAAGGCAAACCTGACTGACTGATCTATAAACGCACAGCCGAAACTACTGAACAGATTTCGCTGAAATTTAGCAAACAGATAGTGTTGTCGTGACAGATATTCTGATCTCCAATATTATAATGTTTAAGTCACCAGTATTTACTAACTTTTCATAGTTTTACAATATTGTTCATAAATGATTGTTGTATTGACTCCTTTGTACGAGCTGTCAGAGCGCGGTGGCTTTTCGACCAATCCCAGCGTTTTATGGAAAGGGTAATTTGTAGTGGGAGAGGTCTCTTGAACGTTCGAGCCAGCCTCGCTCAGGCAGTCGTATTTTGTTCTTCAAACTGGGAGATTCTACCTTTAAAGAGCAATCACGTATTGTGTAAAATTATGAAGACTCTTCTTCATATGTATGGTATTGTGTTAATGTACCAATTTTAACACTGTGTAAAGTGAATAACTTATTACAAAACGTAATTAGACTTCGAGTGTTTTATTTAACATATTTCTCAACGCCCTCTCATTTGTTAACATGTCAGAAGCGGGATACGAGCCCTCACTTCCCACAAAGTGGACTGATAATGTTCAAAAATACATCTGCTGTATCTCAAAAACTGACTTGTTTTAAATGAGTGGAAAAACTGAAAAATCGACTACTTGTTTTTTTTTTTCATGTGGTATTTTTTTCACCTTTTTTTAACGTTGTGTTAAGGACGAGTGATTATTTAAAGTAAATAGTTATTATTGTATACTACCTATATTTTAAATCATTTTTGCACAAAATCGTTAGACGTTGCTAACGAATAAGTGTACACAGTTCACTTTAACTATTTATTATCAAGCCTGAGTTTAAAACAAACAACATTTCATGCTTTCATTCAGACAAATTAATCTCTTAGTTGTGTTTTACATATGGTTGTAATAATTTTTTGTGTAGGTACGTAGGTATTCAAAATAATAGTCTGATGGTCTATTGGTTCGTATTCCCATGCGTAGTTAACTGTTTCAATTATGTTCTTTATTTTGTTTGAAATTTACTGCTACAAACCACAAAAAAAAAACACGTACTATCTAACTAAAAGCTACTTAAAAGTGTCCACTATTACGTTTATAGCTTTCATTCAATTTAAAGCCTTAAAAGCGTTTCAAATATTGATCGCTTTTATACAATAGATACTCGGGCTGGAATTTTGTTTCGAGTGGATTTCTGGATTTTCTCTATTCAGATTGTTGAGACTAGACCCCATTCGCCCAACCGTTTTGCCGAATCAATCAAATAAGCAGCTTTGCCTGATGTCTGTCACTGCGTTTTTAGGTGTCGATGGGTGGTACGCCAATCACTGTTGGTAATTTATCTTTATAATCATAGTAAAATATATAAAATCTATATAATTTCATACCGATTGCACGGTGGCATTATTTTTTTCCTCGTGCTGATTTGCAGCGCCATCCAGTGAACATTTCAAAATGTGGTCGATAACACCCTATTCAAGTGTGCTTTCTTGTATCTCTGGGTGGGTGCTCGCAATAAATTTACATTCAATTCTATATACATTAAAATAATATGAACTAAGTGTTATTTCTATGCCGCATAGTTTTATTGGTATATTTTGTTAGGTAGTTTTATCGCAAAGTCCCCTTTTTATGGTGTGACAAAATGACATTATAAGTAATTGGGTAAAACAAAAAAAATATATACAGGGTGTTAATTTAATTGCGTGCCATAGCTTAGGGGGTGTTTCAGTAACTATAAAGGAATACAAAAAAAATCATGAAAAAAATCCTACTTGAAAAAAAACTAAAACTTTATTGAAACTAAACTAACGCGGAGGGCAATGACCCGGACGGAGCACTGCGCTATCACCGAGCCAGCGCGAGAGTATCAATGTATAAGGTAGATACATAAATAACTGAAACTCTTTCGCGTGCTTTTGATAGCGCGGTGCTTCGGATCATTGCCCTCCACGTTAGTTTCAATGAAGATTTTTTTTTTCAAGCAGGATTTTTTAATTCTTTTTTGTGTTCCTTTATCGTTACTGAAACACCCCCTAAGCTATGGCACGCAATTAAATTAACACCCTGTATATATATTTTGGAAGTTCTCTTTAACCTTTCTTCAACATGATTATTGAATTACAAAAAAAAAAACATACTTAGATCAATTATATCAATAGTTTAGACTTGACACTTTTGAAAATAGACCGAAATGACCGCCTGGTCGATAAGAATCACAATTTTATTTATTGTTAATTTAAGCCTTTAAGCAGAATAATCACAAACACTAAATATCGTTATTATTATCTGCGCTATGTCGGTAATTAAAACATCATCATATCAGCCGAAAGACGTCCGCTGTTGGACATAGGTCTTCCCTAGAGATCTTCTTGATGCCCGGTCCAGCGCTGCTTGCATCCAGCGGCTTCCCGCGACCTTGACCGGACCGTCGGTCCACCTTCTGAGGGGCCCGCCTACGCTTCGTCTACTGGTACGGGAGTCGCCACTCTAGTGCCTTTACGCCTCTTCGGCGATCGGTTTGTCTTGCGATATGCCCTGCCCATATGGTGAGCTCTGCCAGTAAAACATAATTAATTAAAACCTTCAATAAAACAATATTCGTCAGAATGTGATTTTGGCCGACTTAAAGTATGTGAGATGATCGGCAGCATAAGCATAATCGACGAAGTATTGTTGCACTTACAAAAGAGACTGCTGATATATACCGTGTGGTAAACTGACGATTGAAGTATATTTATTTTGGCTAGTCGGTGAACACTGCACTTCACTATTTTTCGTTGCTGTTGGTCACAATTCACACTAATTGTATTCCTTACTTAAGTAACTCTTTTAGAAAGCAAGGTTTAAATTACTTTTAAATAACAAATTTGATGATTTTAACAAATACCTTCTTTTTTCTTAGTTTTTCTTCGCCTGCAACTAAGGGCGGATTGACTTGTCTTGGTTATCTATCACCAGTTATCACACAAAACAATGATAGTATTTGAGAAACTAAAACTATCCTACTAGCGCATGATACTTTGAAGCAATAATTGTTAAAAATCGCTAATTACCATAAAGTTTGTTGATTAACCAATCACGTTATACAATCGCTCGTCTCTTGAAATCTTATCAAAACAACGAAGACGGTCACTTTTATCGATTAATTATTATTATAATATCACTTTTATCGACAGAAGTGATATACACAGAAAAGAGAAAATGAAAATTGTTCGGTCGATAGCACACTAATTAATAGTTAAGACTTGATAAAGCCCAACTCAATACATTAGATCAACTTTCTGATACTTTTATGTATTACCATACCTATAATTTATTTAAACTTTCCCAAATTACACGTAACTTGACTATAAATATATATATATATATATATATTGGCGTATAAATAAACATGTACCTATCACGATTTCACGTCACCAATTTTGATTTGACAATGTGCGCGTTAATTTAACAAAAAAAAAATAATATTTTGGTTTAGAAAAATACTGTATTATACATTGAACGGTAAATATCAGTTATATTAAGCAGAAATAAAAGCGAGAATATTTTTAACTACCTATTACCCGCGACTTCGTCTGCGATGATCTAGCGAAAGAGTAAAGAAAACACATTTTCCTCTGAATCTTTTCAAAGCTAGAGTGAACAAGCATTAGCGAGGCTTACCTCCTTTCATGCTACATCAAAATAATAATAAAACAAAAAGATGGTGTAGTTATTGTAATTAATTAATTAATAAGAAAGAAATGAAAGAATCATAAGAAATATGACACTTCAAACGAGTGTGAATATCCTCTAGAGTTCTTAATACTCGATTGGACACGGGAAAATATTGATTATAATCCCTAATTACTAATTATAATCCCTTTGTAAATTTTTCATAGAGTTCCCGGAGAATTTATGTAAAATGTATTGCACTTTATGCAGAATTGCCTTAAGGCGTAAAGAGCTACATTTCCTTCATCTATTGCCTTATCTTCAGAGGTTTTGTGATTTTGTTGGGTGGCTCTTTATTGCACTTCAATTTATTGAGACGTATTACTTAAGATCCATTACAACACATGAAAATGCGGACTTACCTCGAAATGGAACTTCTTCCAGTCAATTATTGAGGCTAAAGGTGATATACATTGCAAAATAGATGTGCAAGTTACCTAGCACTGTGCAAATCCCTAACTAACAATACAGTTAAAGAAGCTTAATAAGAGTTCATGAACATTTAAATGCAAATTTGGCTAACTAAATATTACTTAATTTAAGTGTCAACATTTTAATACCTCTACTGTTCCCAAATTGTACTTTTGAAACTCTATTACCATGCCATAAAGTTCAGAGTGTTCCTACTGACGTGCAGTTGGGTGTACCTATGAACATAACACCTTTCATTAAGGAAAAGGCATTTATTCACAAATTATGAGTATGCATTTTTTGTATAAACAATGATAATGTGACATACGGACTGGAACTCTGGGGGTGTGCAGCCGATTGGCCGCGTGCATTTGTGATGCAGAAGCGTGCGTTACGAGCCATGGCCGGAGTGCCGGACGACGAGTCATGTGCACCTCTGTTCAAAACGTTTAATGTACTCACTTTGCCTTGTGAGTACGTATGCCAAATTGCCCTATTTACTCACCTGAACCTTGACCTATTTGCAAAAAGGGAGGAAAATAAAAAGCACAATCTGCGGAGCAATGTGTTAGTGCAACAGCTGGTCACACCATTCCACAAATTAGCTAGATCAGATAAGTCCGTGTACATAATAGGTCCACCCGTATACAATCGCCTACCACGCTCTATAAGAGATGCAGCTTCCACCGCATTATTTAAAAAATACCTAAAAAAATGGCTATCCAATTACCAGTTCTACAGCTTTAAAGATTTTCTAGATCTACCTGTAATAATTTAAATTAATTTGAAATTGATATGTAATCATATAGATTATTTTATATTGTACATTCTTAAAACTGTATATCAGGTATACTTTTTTATCTACCTTCTATGACATGTAACTATTGTTATCAATAAATAATTGTATTGTATTGATACCACGTTTCAATAAATTTTTCTCATCTATCTTCGGCCATCCTCCAAACACCATCCTCAAAACGTAAGTAGACTTCGAGTGTTTTATTTAACATATTTCTCAACGCCCTCTCATTTGTTAACAATAGTTTTAGTGACGTACGCATCGGCTAAGAAATGATTCTTGAAAATTCGCCCCCTAAAGGGGTGAAAAAGGGATTAAAAGTTTGTATGAAAGAATGTCATTTTTAGAGCTAGAAGCTTGAAACTTTGTTTTTACGTTAACGATCAGAAATAAACAATAATGTGTCCTATGGTTTTTGCAAATTCAACCCCTAAGGCGGTGAAAAAGGGGTTGAAATTTTGTATGGAGAAACAAGATTAGTTAAACTATTTTGTTCGAAACTTCACAGGAGTACTCCTATTAATAGATGAGTTTTTTTTTTTTTTATTTGAATAGATCTACATTACAGAGTTTTGAATTTCTTATTTATATTACAGACTACTTAAGCCTTAAGGGCTTATGCGCAATCTATGAGTTCGGTTATATACACTATAGATATAGGTACAGTCAACTGCACATCAGGCGCGACACATTTGTCAAGACTGATGTGCTGCTGGCCGTACGTGCTTAAATTACAAAATCGGGATTACTTGTGGACAGAAGAACTTTTTTGATATTTGGTATTGACTTCGGGGTGTGAAGGTATTGCTCCTGTATGTCAGTAGGTAGATTATTTATAATTTTGGGTAATATATATTCGTAAACTCTTTTGCCATAAACGTTGTTAAAATTAGGAAGTGTAAAAATATTTGTGTCCTTTAGTGTTCTCAGATTATTTTTTCGTTTTTTTTTGTGTAGGTTTGAAACATTATGATATTCTTCTTTTAATATTGATAATTTTATCATGTTTTGGATAGGGAGAACATTGCAATGTTGAAATAATTTAGAATAATCGTCATTATACTTTGTTTTAATATTTTTTGGTACAATGTTTTTTAACAGTCTTATTTGGAGATTGTAGATATTATAAAGATGGGTTTTGTATGTTCTGCCGTAGCCACTCAGGCCATAGTATATGACTGAGTTAGCTAAGGCTAGATACAACAGTCTTAATATGTTGTAAGGTAGCTTGTGTTTTAGGATTGCAATTCTTCCTAGAATTGCTCTAAGTTTGTTACAGACATACGTAATATGAGGGACCCAGTTAAGTTTGCTATCAATTACAAGACCTATATACATGTGCTCTGTTACAAACTCTATGTGGTTACAGCTGCATGCGTTGGTGTCACGAGTATGCAGGCAATCATGATCATGTGCTACGATTACAGGCATGTAGGCTGTCTTGTTATGAGAGGAGTGAATATGCATAGCTTTGGTTTTCGAAGCGTTTATCACTAGACCAGAGTCGTGAGACCATCTGCATAACGTGTCGAAAATACCCTGAAGTTTACTCACGGCTGTTTCTGGATCTTTATGAGCTACTATTAGGCAAGTGTCATCAGCAAACTGGTATACAGACTCCCCCCCCAAAATGTCACACATGTCGTTAACATAAAGCCTTGGGCTGTTCCTTTCGAAGTAGAAATCATATCACTGTATGAGTTACCGAGTTTTACGGTCGTGTATCTACTGTTATGATAACTCCCGAACCACTCCAGGAGAGGACCCTGCACACCAGCTTGCCTAAGCTTTGTAAACAGCTTGTCATAAACCAGAGTATCGAACGCCTTGCTGAAATCGATGAACATGACGAATACATGCATTTTTCCATTTAGATATCCATTTAATTCATTAGTGAATTGACATAGTAGTTGAGCGGTACTCCGTCCTTTTTGAAAACCGAACTGCTTCTGGTTAATTATTTCATTTTTTTCTAAGAATTGGTTTATTTCGTCACTAAGGTACCGCTCAATTACCTTGTCAAGGCACGAAAGTATGGTAATGGGTCTATAGTTGTTATAGTCACTTTTTTTACCTTTCTTATGTATGGGACGTACAGTTCCTATTTTTAATATATCTGGGTATACTTTAGTGGTTAATGAGGTATTTATCAGGTGTGTTATAAGAGGTGTTATTTTTTGGTTAATGTATTTCAGATCTGAAGCGCGAATACCATCATAACCCGGACTTTTATTTTGGTTAAGATTTTTTATGATTTTAAATGTTTTTATGTTTGTAATTTTAGCTATACGCATGGTCACCCTGGGCTCCTCCTGACAAGATGACGAGGCCAGGGTAGGTATGTTACATGCCACCGATATACTCTCCACATTACGTTGGAATTCTTTCGCGAAGTTATTAGAAAGTACATTTTCATTTGTATTAAAAGATTTTAAAACAACATCTTCTATCGACTTAGTCAAATTACCGCATAGTTTATTAATAATTTTCCAAACATTCCTAGTATTCTTAAAATTTTCTGTTATTTTATTTCTATAATATTTGTTTTTAACATACCTTATATATTTATTTGTTTTGTTACGATACCTGTTGTATATTATCCTATTTATTAAATTGGTTGGGTCTTTTTTCCATAAAATATATGTTATTTCTTTTTTTGCACATGTACTTAATTTTACTATTCATCCATTCACATTTTTTCTTTTAGAAATATTAGACTTAACCACTACCTTACAATTATTATATACATATTTAAATTTATCGATTATAAATTCTACTATCTGATTTGGGCACTTGTACTCGACGGCTTCATTCCAGTCTACCTCGGAGAGGAGTTCCCGCACTCGCTTGTTGTCAAGCCGAGTGATAAGGCGCGGTGTACAGTCTAGGCCGGCGGCAGAATTAGGTACTGTGTGCGCGCATCCTATAATGTAATGGTCAGCCGGGGCTGTGTTTATTACTGCAGTACGTATCTCCTCACCGCAAATGCTACGTACGAATGCATGGTCTATACATGAACTGCATACCAGACTGCCCCTCTTTTCCACCCGTGTGTATTGGTTAATACCAGAAATTAGTCCTAGTTCGCTCATACAATCTAGATAGGTATTACTTATACGATTTTTTATTTTTGTATTTATATTCATATCACCCACTACAATTGCGTCTAGTTGAGAGAAATATCTGCGCAATAAGGTATGCAGCTCTTGAACAAAGCACGATAAATCAGTGTCCGGCGGTCTATACACCGCGCAAAAGTCAATTTTATAGTTATAGTTAGTGTGTAGTTTACCTACAATAGTTTCACAGTAACATGTATTACAAGAGATTTTTTCAAAATTATGTTTGTTGTGTACATACAGGAGAATACCCCCACCCCTACGATTTTTCCTCAAGTTATGATAAACCGTATAATCCGATAAGCAATATAAGGATAAGTTACTTTCTTGAATATTTACTTCTGTCAGCACAATCAAATCAATTTGACGTTGACTATTACTAACAATATATTCTAAGTGATCAAAATTTAAAATAAGGGATCTAATGTTTACATGTAAGGTGATAAGATATTGTTGGTGTAGTGCAAGTGAGTCAGTGTAATCACTCCAAGTTAGGTAATTACTTTCAATAACGTAAGTATCATCCATGCGTGAGGCAAAAAGGTAGGTAGGCTAAATACTGCAATATAAGAAAAAAATTAACAGTAACAAAAAAAGGTAGACGGGAGGTACATACCGAGTTTAGGTGTTGATGGCTTTCAATTTAAAATGTTCAATGTCGTTGACTGACCTTACAGTTTGTACCTTCGACTTGTCATCCCTCCTAATGAGTACACTGCCTCTCTTGCACCACACATATTTAAATAAATCTTCTTTTTTTAGTTCCGTTTTAGCTTTCCACAGTAAAAACGCCGTAGAAGGAGAAAGCGCTTCCCGCACATAGATGTTGGTGTTGCTCATCAGACCGACATCCTGTCCTGTAACAGTACTGGTTTTTGCTGCGTTGATCCACGTTTCACGACAGCCTGCTTTTAACGTTGCAATGATGATATTTGAGACGCGCTGCTGCGCTGCTGGTGCACGGCTTTCCTTTCGGTAGGCATTTATTACATTATGGGAATCTAAATTCATTTTTTGTGCTATTAGTTGCGTTATGTTTGAAATATTTTCGTTCTCTGTCTTGGCCACTCCACATATTTCAATTTGGTTCTCCATTTGGTTTTGTTCAATCGCGTTTATTTTTTGTTCTAAAGCGTTGCACTGTAGTTGTAGGTTAGATTGTTTGTTTTGTAGATCTTTTTGTATGTTGTCTAAAACCTTGATTTTCCCTTTGAAATTATCTACGTCTTCTTGAAAATCGTCAATTTTTGTGGAGTAGAAACTGAGGGTGCGCTGCATTTCCTTTTGGATAATCGTAGATATTTCGTTGCGCAGTTGACTCATGAAGTCCTCGCTTAGCTTCTCTTTGTTTATTGGTCCAGTGGTTGCACTTTTAGGAGTGTCGTTGGTAGACTCGTCTTTGAGACTCGTTTTTTCTTGATTAGTCCGCAGCAACCCGGGCAATGCCATTCTGCCGCTTCTGTTGAGCATAAGGTATTTAATTGCTCCAACGATAGTGACACGCAGGATGCATGATGCCACTTGCTACATTTTCCACATTGGATCCCGGGGGCTTTCTTCGAGACTGCTTTGTTACATTTCGCACACTTAGCCATTTTTCCAATTAATTTTAATATCACTAGTAGTAGGTAGGTAAGTCGCGAGTATCACGAGAAAGGCGCGAGCGCTTGGTGCAGTGCGTGTGATCACGGCGCGTGCGGTGACCGAACTGCACACACATGTTTAAGGTTTTTTCAGAATTCAACCCCTGAAAGGGGGAAACGGGGTGAAAAAGTCTAAAAACAAATATGGGTATCGTTTGTACGGTATTTCGGGTCTACCTATCTACCTCTCTACCTCTCTACCTCTACCCTATCCCTGCTCCTATCCCTACACCCATATTGATTTTAAGACATTTCAAACCTATCGCACCCCAACTCCAACCCCAGAGGGATGAATGTATTTCACGTCCACCACGTTGGATTTCGAAATTGTTGTAGTTTTCGTAATCAGCGACACGAAATACCATACAAACGATACACATATTTGTTTTTAGACTTTTTCCCCCGTTTCCCCCTTTCAGGGGTTTAATTCTGAAAAAACCTTAAACATGTGTTTATTCATCTAATAATAGGAGTACTCCTGTGAAGTTTCGAACAAAATAGTTTAACTAATCTTGTTTCCCCATACAAAATTTCAATCCCTTTTTCACCGCTTTAAGGGTTGAATTTTCAAAAACCCTCGGACACGTAATTGTTTATTTCTAATCTGTAACCGAAAAACAAAGTTTCAAGCTTCTAGCTCTAAAAATGACGGACTTCCATACAAACTTTTAACCCATTTTTCACCCCTTTAGGGAGAGAATTATCAAAAAAAAATTCTTAGCAGATGCCTACATCATTAAAACTATGTGTGTGATAAATTTCAGCGAAATCCGTACAGCAGTTTTGGCTGTGCGTTTATAGATCAGTCAGTCAGGTTTGCCTTAAGCAGCAGTATTATACTTTAAATTTGTATTTATTCCTTCTCCCCCTGCCTCCTCACTCTCTCCTTCTCTCCTTCCCTCTCCCCCTTCCCCCTCCCTATCTCCCTCCCTCTCCCCCTGCACCTCCTTCTCCCCCTCCCTCTTCCCCTCCCTCTCCCTCTACCTGTAATTCCACCTTTCTACCTCACTACCTATCTACCTCTCTACCTCTACCCTATCCCTGCTCCTATCCCTACCCCTAACGCCAATTTAACCGCTATCATTAACATAGAAATTTACACCCATATTGATTTTTAGACATTTCAAACCTATCGCACCCCAACCCCAACCCCAGGGGATGATGGTATTTTATTTTATTTGCAAAAGGTACAATTACAGACTACAGACTAAATTATATAGCATAGAAGCACAACAATGTAAACAAATAAATCTGAAGTCCTATTAAAATTGTACACAACACTTTCATAAATTAGTTTTTAAATAATCTATAACAATATGGATACATAAATATGTCGTGAAAAAAAAAATATATTAATTAATTATGTTAATGTTATTTAGATTTCACGTCCATCACGTTGGATTTTAAAATTGTTGTAGTTTTCGTAATCAGCGACCCGATTAACCATACAAACGACACCCATATTGATTTTTAGACATCGCGCCTCAACTCTATCCCTAGGGGATGATGATATTTCACGTCCACTACGTAGGATTTAAAATATTTTGTAGTTTTTGTAATCAGCGATCCGATAAACCATACAAACGACTCCCATAATGATTTTAAGACATTCCAACCCTATCGCACCTCAACTCCATCCCCAGGGGTTGATGATATTTCAGGTCCACCACGTTGGATTTCAAAGTTGTTGTAGGTTTCGTAATCAGCGACCCGATAAACTATACAAACGACACCCATATTGATTTTTAGTCATTTCAAACCTATCGCACCCCAATTCCATCCCCAGGGGGATGATGGTATTTCACGTCTACCACGTTGGATTTCAAAATAGTTGTAGTTTTCGTAATCAGCGACCCGAAATACCATACAAACGATACCCATATTTGTTTTTAGACTTTTCACCCCGTTTCCCCCTTTCAGGGGTTGAATTCTGAAAAAACCTTAAACATCTGTTAATATATCTATAAATAGGAGTGATCCTGTAAAGTCTCAAACAAAATAGTTTAACTAATCTTGTTTCCCCATACAAAATTTCAACCCCTTTTTCACCGCCTTAGGGGTTGAATTTTCAAAAACCCTAGGACACATAAGTGTTTATTTCTAATCGTTAATCTAAAAACAAAGTTTCAAGCTTCTAGCTCTAAAAATGACGGACTTCCATACAAATTTTAAAAATCCTTTCTTAGCGGATGCCTACGTCACTAAAACTATCCGTGCGCCAAATTTCAGCGAAATCCGTTCAGTAGTTTCGGCTGTGCGTTTATAGATAGTCAGTCAGGTTTGCCTTTAGTAGCAGTATTATGCCTTAAAGTTGTCACTTGACCTAACAAATGTAGAAAGAGAGATGAGAGACACCTTTATGTAATCTTTCAAAACAGAGCCAATTCGGAGAAGTAATTGAGAAAAACTAAAATCCTCTCCCTCTCCCTCTCCCTCTCCCTCTCCCTCTCCCTCTCCCTCTCCCTCTCCCTCTCCCTCTCCCTCTCCCTCTCCCTCTCCCTCTCCCTCTCCCTCTCCCTCTCCCTCTCCCTCTCCCTCTCCCTCTCCCTCTCCCTCTCCCTCTCCCTCTCCCTCTCCCTCTCCCTCTCCCTCTCCCTCTCCCTCCCTCTCCCTCTCCCTCTCCCTCTCCCTCTCCCTCTCCCTCTCCCTCTCCCTCTCCAACTCCCCTCCCTACCCTTCACCCTCCCCCTTCCCCTCCTTCTCCCCCTGCCCCCCTCCCTCTCTCCTTCCCTCTCCCCCTTTCCCTTCTTGTCCCCGTGCCCCCTCCCTCTCTCCCTCCCTCTCTCCCTTCCCCTCCTTCTCCCCCTCCCTCTTCCACATCATCTTTATTCCAACCCCATCGCACCTCAACCCCATCCTCAGGGGATGATGATATTTCACGTCCACCACGTTGGATTTCAAAGTTGTTGTAGCTTTCGTAATCAGCGACCCGATAAACTATACAAACGACACCCATATTGATTTTTAGACATTTTAAACCTATCGCACCCCAACTCCATCCCCTGGGGGATGATGGTATTTCACGTCCACCACGTTGGATTTCAAAATTGTTATAGTTTTCGTCATCAGCGACCCGAAATACTATACAAACAATACCCATATTTGTTTTTAGACTTTTTCACCCCGTTTCCCCCTTTCTGGGGTTGAATTCTGAAAAAACCTTAAACATGTGTTTACTCATCTATTAATAGGAGTACTCCTGTGAAGTTTCGAACAAAATAGTTTAACTAATCTTGTTTCCCCATACAAAATTTCAACCCCTTTTTCACCGCCTTAGGGGTTGAATTTTCAAAAATCCTAGGACACATTATTGTTTATTTCTAATCGTTAACGTAAAAACAAAGTTTCAAGTCTCTAGCTCTAAAAATGTCATTCTTTCATACAAACTTTTAATCCCTTTTTCACCCCTTTAGGGGGCGAATTTTCAAGAATCATTTCTTAGCCAATGCGTACATCACTAACACTATCTGTGTGCCAAATTTCAGTGAAATCCGTTCAGTAGTTTCAGCTGTGCGTTTATAGATCAGTCAGTCAGGTTTGCCTTTTATATATTTAGATTAATTAATAAATTAATAAAATAATAATATATAGAATTGATAAATACGAGTATAAAAATTGTTAGGGAAATATTTAAAAGGAAAGTTAATGAAGGGGCCGGTCCTAGTCGTCAGACGGGCGCCTTCTCGTAAAAGGATAGATGGTTGAAAGTTAACTCGTTTATTAGAGGGAGGTACACAGGATTCGGGGCTGTGTATCTCTGATGTTGTTTGAGTGGTTGATGTTAGAACACTAAATTAATACGACGCAAAGCGAGCGTCGCCGTCGACCAAAACTAGGTCACAGCGCAAGCAATATTTTGTGCGGTTGTAAACCGTACATGCTCCCCAGGGAAAGAAGAGCAACAACATCAGAAATCCAACAGCCTTTACAATGCAAAGAAACAGAAGACGATTACTGTAACCTAAATTAACCATTCACATTAGCTGGTTCCGTGAAATGTCGCATTGGTTTCCTTGGCGGCGTCGGTAGGTTTTCTTTTACAGGTTTCCGCTTACATCTCTTTACTACCACGAAAATTAAGGCAGCGCAGGCTCCTCCCACCAGCAAGTACAGGATGGTATACTGGTGAATGTCATGAGATGACATCACGGGGTCCGGTAACCACTCAGCATCTTTTAACTGTTTCAGTTTTTCGTCTAGACGTGCGTGGAGCTCGCTGCGGTTGAACGTGGTGAGTGTCGTCTCTGCTACGGTAAAGTTAAATTGCGTCTCTTCGTTTAAGTGCTCGTTCACGACCGGGACTTCAGGTATGTCCGGGTCTAACTCCATCTTACTTCCAAAATGATTGAAGGCATAGAGTGAAGTGTCCTTTTTCTGTAAGATACACCCTTCATTCAATTCCAGGATTCCGACATTTGTTGTGTTTGTTGACACAATATTACTTCCGCATATTATTCGCGCGTGACAGTTTCCACTGCAAAAATATAGCCATCGATTGCTCTTATGTAATTTTATCCAGTCGTCATTACAATGCGTTCTCGTCGTAGCGCAGTGGAGTTTCGCTTGTTGCCCAAGAATTTTCGCTTCGCACGGTGCACGTGCACTGTGTAAGTTGTGTACTGGATAATTCATATTACAAATAAACCTTTAATCTTTCAGCCGTACGCATAGGTTTATATCTTCCTGTCGGATAGAGATGTACGTATCTTTTCGGAAGTTGACTGCGATATGAGTCGACGCAGATAGTACTTTTAGGATATCTCCGTTCGGTTGATACATAGGTAGCGGTGTAATTTGATACAGTTGATATTCGTCATCACTTGTAAGCGGGATGTTTATTTGTAATAGTAAGTAGGATTAAGTAACTCGCGCTCTGACATAAATCAGTTTGTATAAGTCTTTTAAGTTTCCTTCGACATCCTTTACAGGTAGAGTGACGTGATTCGAAATCCTCGCTGCTATCATGTGAAGTTCGTGTATCAGCTGCTTTGGCGTAAGAAGATGAATGTCGAGATGGCCGTTGTGGATATTCATGAGTGTATCTAGCAGCAAATCTTGTGTTCGTTTCAGGTTCGCCAGGACTAACGAAGCTGTCAAGGATGCTGCATTGACATTGTTCATGGTGGACAATAGCTCGACGGTATAGACTAACTTTGACATCGATTCGTTGGCCCTCGTTATGTAGTCGTGTATAATGTCAATCTGACTTTTCATGAAGTTCTCGTTACTCTTAATTATGCTGTTTTCGGTCTCTACTATGCTTGTCTGGTTCTTGATTAGTTCTAGAAGATGGTTTTCGTTATTTCGAATTTTTTCGATATCGTCTTGATATTTCAATGCGAAATTTTCGTCCAAAACTCCAAATAGAGTGCGTGCTAGGTTTCCAACTCCATTTATGTAACCTCGCTTTTTTTCGATTTAAATGTTGTTCCAATAATAGAGAGTTATAGTGTAGCCAGATTGTAATGGCCTGCCTAACCCTAACTTTACATCATGACTCACGGCACCAGATTGTAACAGCCAGGATGCCGCTCGAAGCCAATCATCCCTGGTCTACCTAGCCTAAAGGCTATTAATATAAAAATTCTAAGCTATTTCTAGATCATGGGCACGGCCACCATATTGTAACAGCCAGGATGCCGCTCGAAGCCAGATCATCACTGGTCAACGGCATCACCAAGATTGTAACAGCTGAACTGGGTCTAGTTCTAAAATAATAACTGTAGTAACATAAATTCTAAGACATACTGGGCACGGCTCGCAGCACGGTTCGCCAGGTGGCGTCTTTAAGTAAACATTGCTTCTGTACATTTTATTCGTCAAAAATATAAATTTTAGTGGAACAACAAAAAGGACATTAAAATTCAATTCACAGTGATCTGACTCCTAAGTGATATTGTTTGTGACAATTTGTATTGCAATAGACGGCCAATATCTTTAAATAAAGAAATGGTGTAGTGATCGACTAAAATAAACAACTAAGTTTAAAAATAAAAGCATAATATTGAACCATCTGTGCTAAAAAAAAGAATAAACAACAGTTTCTATCAATATATAAAGTGCAAGAGTCTTAATTTTTAAATTTAAGTGATTGATCAACGTATTTTGAAGAGACACAGAGCGATTGGACTTGGGTGAATGCCCGACCTTGAGATAGTTCGATTGCTACTACGCACGTTCTACGAGACGCAAGTTCGATCCCCAGCAGCTGAGATTTTATTTTGCTGTTTTTGTGATCTTACTCATTACACTACAATTTTAAAACTCAATGACAGGAATTATTTTTATTTTATTGCGTTTATAAAATATCATATAGAATTTCTGTAAGTTGCCACAAGAGGGCGTACAATTTTTGCCGCAAAATCTATAATTCTACTATTTGGCACTAGAAGCCATTAAATCTATAATTCTACTATTCGGCTCTAGAGGTCGCTTTTTCAAAAAGCAAAATTTCGAGCAACATGTCAAACTTACTGAGACCTTGTTTTAAATGCAAAAAACAATGCAGAAGAAATGATTACTTGCAATGTGCTCTATGTGCAAAAATATTATGTCTTGAAGATTGCGCAAACGTTTCAGTGCAGCGCTACCTGCTCATGAATACAGGTAAACGAGCAAGCTGGAAATGTGATTTCTGCATAAAAAAAATAAGTACTCCTATGTCTAAGATACCTGCAAAAAAAGCCCCTAAAAGCACAGTAATCGTGACAAATACACTACCTAAGACATCTAAAAGCTCCGATTCAATATCATTGAATAATAAACCTATTGTGAGCACCATATCCACACCTACGGAACCGGCTCCCGAAGCTCAGTTTGTCAGCAATGATAATAGTCCCCAGCCCGAATACACAGTAAATGTCTCCACGGAAAATTCGTTTGATGGGCTTTTAGATGATGTGACAGGCGACGAGTTTGCTGGAACAACGCAAGTTGCGCTGAATAGAAGTTGTCCGGAACTCGAACAAAATACGAGTACATCCATAGAAGATTTAAAAAATATTATCGTGAATCTGAAAGAAAAGTTGAAATTTATTGATGCTTACAATTCAAAATTATTGATTGAAAATGGCGAGTTGTTGATGAAACTTGAAAAAGCAAACTTGAATATTACAAATTTAACTAGGATCTGTAAAACGCCAGCAAAGAAACCCATACAACATAACAGCTTAAGGTCTACCAAATCACCGAGACCATTTTTCTCTCCTAGAATAAATGCACTACGACAGTCAAGCCCTATAAAGGAAGATTCACAAATATTTGAAACACCCATGAGCCACATAACGAAGGATGACCAGTCTGAACTAGACGACTCTGACTGTAGTCAAACGCTTAGTATCTCAACAGAGGGCAGCACAGTTAGCCAAACCGATAAGAAAAATCGGAAGATTTACATATTAGGTGATGAACAACTTAAAGGCTTATCAACCGTTCTTTGTCAGACAAGATCGGGTAAGTGGAATGACGTCTACCAACCGACGGCTACTATCTACTCGGGTGCATCAAGCTCAGAATTTCTAAATCATTGTGACGAAATAGCACAAGAAATATCAGAAAATGATGTCTTGATTTTAGGCGTTGGTAGCAATGATTGTGACGTACAAAAACTTCATTCGAACATTTGTATCATGATTAGCAAGTTCAGAAAAGCGTCTATATACATTGTCCCTATTTATCACAATCCACATTTGAATGAAATTACATTAAATAAGAATTTGAAACTGTGGACTCGACATTTTGATAATTGTACATTTTTATATAACTTATATCTAGACCTGTATAGCACTTTAAATAAAACTGACATTTTAAATCAAATTTGTAATCACATTAATATAAGCATTGACTACAAAGATTATAGACACCAGTTTTTGACATTCAGTAATTTAAAACACTTGATAAAAAAACGTATTTCAAATCGGGAATATAGTCAGCAAAGCGATGAAATCGGTGCTCAGGATGTTCCAAAATGTAATAAAGGAACTATACCGTACTATTTCCAAACTCTACAAAAAAAACTTGTAATACCTACGACTTGCAAAACTGTGCCAGCTCATGAGTCGACACCGCTTGTAAGCCCTGAAACTGTGCCTGTGGCCAATGAGCCGGATTCTAAGTCGCCTACTCGAAACATTAGAAAAGAAACATTTTTTCGACCCTAACACGTTTACCTTCTTTCACCAAAATATAAGTGGTTTATTAGGGAAAAGGGAGTTATTAGAAATCACTCTTAACGATATAAGTATCCATACTCGCCCCGATGTACTTTGTTTTACAGAAACATTTGTCTTGGATGGTGAGGAAAAAAACATTAAGGTTAATAATTATGAGCTAGCAGCCCACTTCTCTAGGAAGGACCAAAAACGCGGAGGTACATGCATATTAGTCTCAAAAGGAATACAATATCAAAAACTTACTTCTTTTGATAATCTTATTTTACCACGTCACTTCGAATATTGTGCGATCAATCTAACTTTTAACTGCATTTTGGTTATCTGCTTATATCGAATTCCATCAAATATTAAACATCACTTGGATTCTTTTTTTACTAATTTTGAGATGTTGATACATAGACTTTTGTCCAAATATTCTAGGCACAAACTAGTTATTATGGGTGACTTGAACATAAATCTATTAGAAAACACAGATAAAATGTCTCGTTTATCTGACATAGTAAAGCACTACCACCTCAAACAACATATAAATGAGCCAACTAGGAAAACATCTTGCTTAGATCTGATAATGAGTAATGAGCAAAAAGCAACTGGTACTATCTTACCTCTCTGGTTATCTGACCATGACACAGCGCAAATACTAAGGTTCCCAGTTAAACAAAAAACTCCTATTCCTAAATATATATTTAACTATAAAAGATGTTACACAAAAGAAAACATTAAAAAATTTAACCAGCATCTGCAAGCATTGTCTTGGTCTGAGGTGTTTGAGAGCAAAAATCTCGATACAGCCTTTGACATATTCTATGATATGTTTTGCCTTTTAAATAAACTTTGCTTTCCAGTAAAAAGGTTTAAAGTAAATGTTACCTTAAAACTAAATTGGTTGTCAAAAGGATTAAGGAAAAGCTCTAGGACACAACGTGCACTCCGTCATAACTATTATAGGTCAAAAAATATGGATGATCGTAATAAATACATAAATTTTAATAAGCTTTTTAAAAAATGCGCTTATGAAGCTAAAAAGAAAAATAATAAAAAAATAGTTCTAAATAGTAAAAATAAATGTAGAGCAACTTGGATGGTTATAAAAACTGAAACCTGCAACTCTTCGTCCAATGATAAATATATAAACAAATTAGAAAATAGTGGTGTAAACATCATAGAACCGGTGGCTATTGCTTCGGAATTTAATGATTATTTCACAAATTTACCTAATAACACAAACCAGTTAATGAAAATGACATACAATAATTGTAATAAAATAAATAACTCTTTATTTCTATTTCCTACTGACATAAATTCTATAAATAAAATTATAACATCCCTAAATAATACGAATTCAGAAGGATACGATTGTATCTGTACGAAAATTTTAAAAGCCTGCAAAGAAAACATCTGTCATGTACTAGCGTTTTTAGTAAACCTATCTTTTGAGACAGGACAATTTCCAAAAAAGCTTAAGACCGCTATAGTGAAACCGATCTATAAAAAAGGTCAAAAAACAGATATCAAAAACTATCGTCCGATAACTTTAACTCCTGTTTTATCAAAGGTTTTCGAAAAGGTAATGCTTAACAACCTAACCGCCTTCTTTGACAAATTTCAAGTTGTAAAATGCAATCAGTATGGGTTTCAAAAAAACAAATCAACTACAAATGCTGCTTTTGATTTAGTTAATGAAATACTGCAAAATGTAAACGATATGAACTACACAACTGTAATATTCGTGGACATGACCAAGGCCTTTGATTATGTCTCACATGAACAATTACTTCGTAAATTAGAAGCTAATGGTATTAGGGGACCTGCAATCGCCTGGATTGAGTCTTATTTGAAAGACAGACAGCAATGTGTCGAAATTTCGCAGCTCGATGAAAATTCCATTAACAATACATATAGATCGGATTTTAAACACAATAGAAGCGGAGTACCTCAAGGCAGCATATTGGGCCCGCTTTTGTTTTTAATGTACATCAACGATCTCCCTGATATATTTGATTTTAAAACAATAATGTTTGCTGACGACGTCTCTATTTTAGTAACTACTAACAATAAACTTTCTCTAGACAAGCACATAGAGGACATAAATAAAACTATGCACCAACTTATTGACTGGTTAAACAATAATAATTTGAAAATCAATCTTGATAAAACTAATTTCGTTAATTTCAATAATCTGAAAAAAAATCCATTGACTCATATTAATTTTTATGGACGAATTATAAAATTTATCAATAATGTGACATTTTTAGGTTTAATTATAACACCAAAACTGAACTGGATAGAGCAGATTGATAAAGTTTGCAATAAAATAAACAGTTTTTCATTTGCACTTTATAAGTTAACTAGAGTTACAGACCGGAATACTGCAATAATTGCCTACTACGCATATGTAGAATCTGTGCTGAGATATGGACTCCTAATTTGGGGTAATGGGACCGATATTCAAAAGGTATTTATTGCTCAAAAACGCTGCTTGAGGGCAATTTGTGGAATCGCTCCTGACGTTTCCTGTAGGCCTTACTTCAAATCGCTAAACATATTACCATTACCTTGTCTGTATATTTTCGAAATAGGTAGATTTGTTAGGACGAACCTTCATTTATTCAGTAACGCAGAAAGTACTCGCACTGATCAGAGGAGCCTTAGATATCCTAATAGACTAGTATCAACTACAGTCCCAAAAACCACGCGTTATCAAAAAAATTGTTTTGGGATGTGTTTACAAATCTTTAATAAAATTCCTCAACATATTAAAGAACAACCTTTTAACAAGTTTAAGAGTAATTTGCGCAGGTGGCTGATTCAGAATACTTTTTATTCAGTGGGCGAATTTCTGAATTGGACAAATTCTGGTGTTACAAATGCATAGGTTGGGTGGTATCAATTTTGTTTTGTAGTAGTGCTTAGTGACATATTATTTAATTTTGTTTTGACATTGCATGAAATTGTTTTACGTTTATAAACTTGTCTTCACATCATTTGACATTTAATTTTGTAATATTATGGATATTATTTTGTTTATTGATTGTGAACATTTGCATGCTTTTTAACATAGCTAGACTCGCTTGTTCCTATCTTTATCACAACACCTAATGTACCTACCTTGTCTAATGCAAATAAAGATTCATTCATTCATTCATTCATTCACCACATTGTAACGTCTCCTAACCCCTAGAGCTATCCTAATAAGATGAAGGTGTGAATATGTAGTTTAAAGGTTTATGAACCTGTAAGGAATAATTGAATGTGGTAGAGTCTAAATTTCTAACTATCCTAGCTGAACCTAAGGGAAATCTAAGGAAAGTCCTGTAGTTCTTGAAGCCTATGTATTGGGATTGTCCTAGTTATAAAATGGCCGATGACATGTTGAAGCTGCTTTTTGGACCCGACGAGGTGATCAACGAGTAACCCTAATTCGTTTGAGTGCGGACCATGAATAAGTTGAATTCCTATACAATTAATTTCCTAGAATAGATGCATTGATTAGTATGAGCCTATAGGTACTGTAAATAATTTGTGTGAAAGGAAGCAGGTAGATCCGAAGGCTGTAAATGGTACATGAGAACATCAAAATAGTATATCTAAACTTCTCCAAGATTGATATTTGACTTCCTTCAAGGAAATTTAGTTTATTTTTAACAATGTAAAGGCCTGAAATATATCGAGTCCTTTCAGCTCAATCTTTCCATATAGATAAAGGTGTTTTATTACTTTCTATGTGCGAGATGACTTACAAACTGACTCCTGTTGTATTTGCAACCCCGATATGGATGTATTGCAGTATACTGGGTTTTGTCTTTCCCAAAGTCGAATTTATATATCATCAGCCTTGTATCTTAGCTTGTGGCATAGAAAAGAGTGAGTTTATTAGATGAATCAAATGCGTTTTTCATTTGCAGCATTTGAGCCAAAAAGACCTTCTTTATAACAGACTTAGAATTGAATTTTATATTGAAGTGGGTAGTAGCTTTCAGTTGTAGCTATATCTTTTAAAGTTAGTAAAATTGATTGTATAGAATCCCAGAGAAGGATAGATATGCTCAAATAATTGACTGGCATAAATCGTTCAAAGTAGATTGGTCGATTTGAGAAGTAAATATTAAATCTTCTTACCCGTCTGCGACTGGCATACTGTAATGATGACTGGGTCGTCTGGACTGCTGCTGGCTTAGAATTGGACGCTCAGCTCCCCTGCGCTCAAATGGTTTGTAGCTTTGGTTCCTATTTCACATGGTCCATAGACCTCCTGTAAGTTCAAAACGAATATGAACTAAGCACTAAGACATTTAGACCCCTTCGGGTAAAACTACTCTATAAATATTGGGTTTTATTCTTACTCAACACGCGTTTTGACGTTTAGAGCTCCAAAGGTTTTAGTAAAATAATAATTTTCTTGACAAAGATCACCATCGGCGGGTAACTTAGGAAAGCGTCATTTAATCGTAATGTCGAATTGAACTTAATTTACTAATTGGGTGACGAAATGCCCTAGATACTTAGCTTTTGTCAGTTGTAGCGACGAAACTCAGCGTACGGTTACTTTTTTTTTTGAAGAATTTTCTCACATTTTTTGGAGTCCATCTTGTACTCGTGCGGTCGCAGCAAAAAAAGGGCGATGTAGCTTCCATGTTCCACTCTTTTCGAATTTAGAGATAAGACCGCCCAAACCAGCCAATCAGAGAGCTACAAACCAGCAGCTACGGCTAACGTCACCAATCCTACCCACTTCCCTCACATATTTCTATTTCCTGTTTGACAAGTAGATTTTTAACCAAGGAGGTTTTAATATGCGCCGATTCGCGGCGCTAGACGAGTATTTTCAAGCATTTATTTTGAGTAATAATGCATAATCAGGCCTTTATTTTCATTACGAGTCGAACAGGTCGAGTCGAAAGGCATTCGAACTACAAAAAGATTCTGTGTTTTCACTACAGAGGGAGAACGGAGAACTCATTACTCGGGTAAGGGAACTTTCTGGACGTCTACAGGTTATGGAGCAGATAAATAGATCGTGCAATTTAGAAATACAATGTGTTCCAGAACATAATAATGAAAATCTTTTGACAACAATCATTCAGATTTCTAAGGTCGTATCATGCGAGATTAAAGAGCAAGATATTCACCACGTCACACGCGTTGCAAAAGCCAATAATGATAACAACAGGCCGAAATCTATAATAGTTAAGCTGGCTACCCCTAGACTGCGTGATAATTTCTTAGCCAGTGTTATTAAATTCAACAAAGACAACTCTAATGACAAAATTAACACTAGTCATATTGGCATGGGAGGACCAAAGCAGCCTATATATATCTTGGATCATTTGTCACCTACTAATAGAAAGCTACACGCAGCAGCTAGAAAGCTTGCAAAAGAGAAACGCTACGAATTTGTATGGGTGAAACAGGAAAGAGTTTTCATGCGTAAGACAAAAACATCGGAATACATCTATGTGAAAGATCAAAGCACATTGGACAATCTTCCGTAGTTTATTATGCTGCCTTTTGCTAATTAATTGTTACTATGGTGTATGAATTGTGACACTTATCAGTAAAATTCGAATGTTTAAAAATTTACTACCAGAATGTTAGAGGTCTCCGTACCAAAACACACGACTTTTATTGTAGTATTACTGGAATAGATTATGATGTCATCATACTCACGGAGACATGGTTGAATTGTTCAGTCAGAGATTCCGAGCTATTTGATCATCGTTACGTTGTTTATAGGCGCGATCGGGAAAGTTCCGGTTTTGTTAGTAACAAAGAGGGTGGCGGAGTATTGATAGCAGTTTCCACTAGATTTACTTCATCCCGATTAAAAGACAAGGAAAGTCTTTGCGAAGATCTTTGGGTGAAGGTTGACATATCAAAAAATGAGAGCACGTTCTTCTGTGTTCTTTACCAACCACCGCCCGTGAAAAAATCAACCCTTAACTATTTTATTGATCATTTCAATTGTGTTTCCGAGGGTATGAGTAATTTGTGTACTGTGGGAGATTTCAACCTGGGTTCAATTGTCTGGCCTGATCCTGGATCAGGAGCTTTACCTTGTAGTAATGGGTCTTCATTGGGACAGCTCTTGATTGATTTTATTGCTTTAAACAACATGACTCAATACAATCTAATCCGTAATAGTAGGGACAAAATTTTAGATTTAGTTTTATGTAATTTAAACAATATAAGTGTTACAGCCTCTCCGCATCCACTTGTGAAAATTGATCCTCAACATGTGCCGCTTATTATTTCTATACCGTTTAAGAGAGACAAGTTGCTCAAGGTCAATGAGAGTGAAGTAAAGTTTAACTACTTTAAAGCAGATTACGATATCATAATTTCAGAATTAGAGAAAGTGGATTGGCTGGCTTATTTATCCGACTGTATAAGTGTAAATGAAATGGTAGATAGGTTTTATGATGTGCTTTATGACATTATAGGTAAATTTGTCCCTAAAACAAAATTTCGTTCAAAGAAGCATCCTCACTGGTACTCTAAGGATTTGATTAAATTAAATAAAGAGAAACTAAAGATTCTTCACAGGTTCAGAATCTACCAGAATCCATTGGACGGAATTTCATTATCTATCTTAAATAAAAGATGTAAGGCGTTAACTACATTATGCTACAATACATATGTATGTACTATCGAGGCCAATATTAGTAAAGACCCCAGGTACTTTTGGACTTATTTAAAGCAGAAGAATAATTCTTGTAATCCCTATCCAAATAAAATGAAATTTAATGATATAGCAGCTGAAAAAGGAGAAGATATCAGTAACCTCTTTGCGTCTTACTTTTCTTCATCGTTTTCTAGTTCTTTTTTGTCTGGAAGCACTATGTCTGGCAGCAAACAGGATATCAATAACAGTATAGGCATATTTAAAATCTCACGCCAAACTATTTATAAGAAGTTAAAAAGACTTGTTTGTAACAAAGGAGCGGGGCCTGATGGTATTCCTCCTTACTTTATTTTCAGATGTTCACATGTTCTTTGCCTGCCATTATACATTATATATAACAGGTCTCTGAACACTGGAGTATTTCCTCAGGCTTGGAAAACTGCTAAAATTGTTCCGATACTAAAAACTGGTGATTTGGACGATATATCGAACTATAGACCTATATCCATTTTATCTGTGTTTGCAAAAGTGTTTGAATCGTTGGTGTATCCACACCTGGATAGAAGTTTTAAGCAGTTTTTAACAAATGACCAGCATGGTTTTGTAAAGTCTCGCTCTTGTAATACCAACCTGGTGACATATTCTCAATATCTAACTGACGCTGTTGATGCAGGGCACCAAGTTGATGCTGTCTATACAGATTTTACTAAAGCCTTTGACAGGGTGTCTCATAACATTTTAGTTAGAAAGCTGGAGCATTATGGCGTAGGTGGCAACATGTTGAAGTGGTTTTCTTCTTATTTACATGATAGACAGCAGTTTGTAGTGCTTAAGGGGTTTAAGTCTTTCTCTTACATAGCCACTTCAGGGGTTCCGCAGGGTTCCCACTTGGGTCCGTTATTATTTAACATTTTCATAAATGATATTTGTAATTGTATAAAACACAGTAAAGTTTATCTTTTTGCGGACGACTTGAAACTGTGTAGAATCATTGACACTGCTGATGACAGCCATTTACTCCAAAAGGATTTAGATAGCATTGTAAATTGGTGTTCTGATAATGGCATGGATTTAAACAGTAGTAAATGCAAACACATAAAATTTACACGTGCACACAATTTCCTTAGAACTTGTTACAATATATCTGGCAATACTTTAATAGAATGTGATAATATTCGTGACCTTGGAGTAATATTCGATACTAAATTAACTTTCATTCCCCAGATAGATAACATTGTCAATAAGGCTTCAAGAATGCTTGGATTTATTCTCCGAAACGGAAAACTGTTCAAGAAGCAATCTACCAAAATTTGTATCTTTAACGCGTACGTTAGAAGCATCTTGGAGTACTGTAGTCCAGTGTGGTCACCTCACTATTCTGTTCACCAATTGCGTATTGAGAGGATTCAAAAGAGATTCTTACGGCACCTATCCTATTGCTGTGGGGTAATAAAAAGACTGCCATCCTATTCTGACAGACTTGAGCATTTTGAAATTGATAGCTTGATTGTTCGTAGACAAGTTGCTGACATGATTTTTTTGTATAACATATTGAATAACCGTGTAGATTCTTCTGATTTACTATCTGCTATATATTTCCGTATTCCTCGTCGTATTCCACGACAACCGCTAGGATTACTATATCTTCCAAGTTCCAGAACCAACCTTAAATATAATTCCCCTTTGCCCAGAATGTCTAGAGATTACAACAAACTAGGTCAGACTATTGACATCTTTAATTGCACTATGCCCGTCTTCCGTACAGAAGTATTTAAACTTCTTAGAAGTTAGCGTAAATTATGTTTAGTTTAGTTAACAATTCCAATTTTAATTATATTGTAAGTTTATTTTTATATATTCATTTAATTAAGTGATGTTGTACTGCCAATTGCATGCTGTGGCACCTAAAAACAGTGCATTTACCTTTAATTTATATCTAAGTTTTTGTGGTTTGTACTAATGTAACTGTTACTGGTTGTCCTAAACAAATAAAATAAAATAAAATAAACAAAATCTATGATCATTTATATTAAGATTCCTATTGTATTATTACTCATTTTAAAACTCCTAAAATAGAATATACTCTATTATATTCTTCGTGTAATTCCGTGTCGGTCCATCGGCCCGTTACATCCACCCCCCAAAATTTGCGCAGAGCATACGCGTCCCCGGAGCAAATTTTCCACCATTTGAATTTCACGAAGATAATCTAACATTTATTAACCTTTAACCCATAAAGTGGACACACGTAGATCCTGTTGTAGTGTAAGTTTTAAACCAAAAGAAAAATGTCTTCAATAAGAGTTCAAGAGTTAAACGTTGAACATATTGGTTATACCCCAGAAATGTCGAGAATTTCGAACAAACGATATCCACACAGGAACACTGAGGTCTCAAACTCAGCCCGTCAGAAGGACAGCTCATGAACACATCCAATCTAAGGCAGGTTGTTTTGTCTTTCAACGTTACCCCGGGATAGACACATAAACCCCCCGTAATGAACAAAGTCAGTCCTGTCCCCTAATTAACTGTTATATAACCAACAGTCAAAGTCCAATACTTGACTCAATATTGCTTCCATTTCTGTTTTGGAGCATGTGCAGTGTAGTTTTTGCATAAGCTGTCAGCTTCTTGTAGAGTAGAAGTCATTTACAGGGAGTACATCAACACTCACATCAGACATCAGAGTAATTTTCGTACCCAATGTATCTAAAGTTAACCTAGCACCTATGATCCCATAAATACTTCGTTGTAAGTGTAGTGTGCAGGGTCAACAGTCAATAAATTTTTCCATCGGTTGAGAATCCATTTGTTCATAGCAACCCTCCACTCTCTTATCTTCCATATTTCATATTCAATCATCAACATTTACCCTATTACCTATTCCCCACTATTAATGTTTCCTCTCAAAAGTCAGTTCAATCCCTTAAATTTCTTTCTTTCAATATTCATATAACCTTTCGCTTTTTGTTCCTTCCACGTTTACGCTGTTACTACGAACCACTGGTCTCCCCAATGAAACGTTCGATAAACAATAGGTTATGCTATTAGGTGGAGCCTGCTCAGGCAAACGTACCGGCGCTGCGCAAAATTAGATTAATAATTTTAATTCCCCAAACCCTTTAGTTAACTCCATCAGCCTAATCACTTGTAATGCCTAACTTACTAACTCCTAAGCGCAACTGATGCAATAATTCACAAGAGAAATATAACACCAATTGTAAATTTACCCCATCAACCCTCGATTTACACCATACAAATTTAATTGAAATGGAAGAAGTATTTTGCCAGGAAGGTTGGGAATGCGGCTATAAGTCCGTCCACAAATCAAAATGATTCCTAAGAAAACATCTTTCTTTCCAAGGACCTACGAGTCGGTCTCCCAAAGATCCTTTCAAATAAAACTCCTCGACAGCTTGTCGCAACGGATTACTCACGTGTAAACAAGTCGTCTAGCACAATACTTTAAAGGTGAATCATCGAACTCTCTCTCAAAACCTTCCTATTGAGCTCTATTTTCGCGATCAAAATTGTTTTACGACACTTCAAAAGTGATGAATCTTCTCATTTTTCACATTGGGCAACTGAATCTCCAACACAATCTAGGTGTCTACATTGTTACATTATATAACTGACCGGAAATTTAACCGTGAATTACGAAACTTTTTACTATTTAATTGAAATTCACTGTTTACCCGAGCCATCATTACCTGCCCACAGCCGAGCTTACCCGTACCTAAACAGCAAAATTCAAATAAATTTCAATTGTTTCTACACCAAGAATTTATCACAAAAATATTTAAAATACATAATAAGAATTTTACCTGCGAATAATCGTATCACTTAGCCCCGAAGGAGTATCTATCTTAAGGAGGTATCTCTCTTTGTCATAATTTAACTACCCAATTTAAGTAAATTTTCAGCTAAAACCTCAACCTCGAATTTCACTTAAAATATCCTAAAGTAAAGAAAATTAAAATACACGGCAGATGTTTCCCGAATCTCGAAAGGTATACAAAATCCCTCGCCCCATTTAAGAAAAAGTACGCCTAAGATTACCTAAGAACGTCCGGTGACATTAAAACTTCAGCTACGGTACTAATAAAATTTATAATTACGCATACATGCCAATGTGTCTTACGTATTGCAGCTTACGCATCTATGATAGTCTTACACACACAAATAACTCATTTCTTACGCATTATGCACTTAATAATATGAAATTTCTCTCTGTACGCATACATGCCTTACGCCTTAAACACTCTACGCTTTACGCCTTATGTATATAATAATATAAAGACTCTTGCTGTACGCATACGTGCCTTACGCCCAATAAGCACATGAAATTCTTACGCAAAACTGAATCAGTGCCTAAGAAATTTAAATGTAAAGTATTTTTATTCTATTCTTCTAAAAGACTACGCTTAAGCCTACCTACGACAAGTGAATTTACTAATATTATAACGTATGTTAAATGGTATTCTTCATAAATATAGACCCCTTTTTATTTGATTTGGTTAGTTTAGTTTGGTTTGATTTGATTTGATTACATTTTATTATATTACATTTTATTTAATTTTATTATATTATATTGTATTTATTATATTACATTTTATTTTATTAACCTTGCTAGGTTTCCAATCAAACCTTCCCAATAAAATTTTTACTTTAGCCTGAACCGAATTGACAAACACCCATATACAGGAATAGGATATGAAATACAACTTAACATTCTCGACCCCACTCCATATGTCAATCTCAACCTTACTTGAACTAAATTTATTAAATTAAGTTAAAACGAAGACCCCTCAAAATAATATTTTCATATCTACACGCTTATTACCCTAATTGCCCCAATTCTTTTCTTATCTACACATAGATCCAATTTCCTCAATATACATTTCTTAACTATTTCCTAAAGGTTACTTACGAAAACCACCCTGTATTTCCTCACTTTAAGAGTATCAAAATATATAATTATGAATTCAAAATAACTAAAGGTAAGTTTTTTTTTTTCATTACTTTATTGTTTGGCATATTATTATAATCTCCATATTGGTATGCAATTATTTAATCCTGTAAATTATTTTGTATAAATAAATTATTCTATGTTGACTCACTCAAACCATCTAAAACAAATCCTGACCCTATGCGTATCACAACTGAATAGATATGCTTTATTATTTAACAGCAAGTCATCATTATCATAACATTCCATACAACGTCCCATGCTACCAGAGAGCCTCTTCCTAAACGCTAACAAATATGACTGCTGTTGTTGGTGAATACAGTGTGTAAATTCAAAGGAAGGTGCTACTGCCCAACCTCCAGTTCACGAGCCATTAGTCGCCTCTTATAACACCCATCTAGTTGGTACTGTTCCTTGCCGGTACCGCACAACGGTTGTAGTAAGTATTCAACCCTAACACATGATTTACCGTCGGCCTGTCTCACCCCCCATCCTGTTATGAAATCTACTCTATCAAGTAATCGACCGAACGAATAATTACTATAAAAACCTCGAAAACTCCTACCCCAGGTTTAATAGGTTGGTCCATGACCCAAGAGTGTTATGTAAATATTTCCATAATGATTATGCCATGACATTCCGCAAAGGCCCCAGTCGACCGCACTCGCCCCATAACAGCCTCCCTAACAAATAAAGTATTACTATCAGTTGAGCAAGCTCTGCTACCCGTCAACGCGATATCTTACCTACAACTAAAGATAACGCGATATCTACCTATCCTGACCTAACTTAAGACCTAGCCTAACCTTCGCACTGAAAACCCCGCAAGACAAAACTTCATTTAAACCGCAATAGCCGTCTCCTAGAATCAAATTGCAAGCATATTTATAAAGATTACTCGCTCAATAGTATAGAATTTAGTCATGACTCACTTGTGTAAATAATCTAAAATAAGTATTTAGTATAATTTAATCTTATAAATGAATTAGCTAAAGTTTTTCATTTTTTTCTTCGAATAAGCAGGTATCAATCATTGTTCTGATATTATTCTACTGTGAATATTCCAAATTGCAACAAATTCCAACCTGAAATTTATATTAGCATAGCTGGTGCCCGCGACCTCGTCCGCGCAGGACAATTGTACCCTATGTGTTACTTTGATGTATCAGCTATATCATTGTAAAGTTTCATTAAAATCCATTCAGTAGTTCTTACGTGAAGGAGTAACAAACATCCATTCATACTTACAAACTTTCGCGTTTATAATATTAGTAGGATAGGATAAGGATTTAAAAAGCTTTGAATTTTATAGACTAAATCTTTTAGCATTTTGTATCCTAATGTTTTTAACAAATTACTACTAAACAACTAAGTATTCAATAAGATTTAAACTACTAACCAGATTCATAACTTTGCCTAACTCATCTGATTCGAGCCTTCAACTATTTTTCCTTGAATTTCACTGTTAAACTTTAAATTTTACACCAAATACACATTTCCTAACCAATGTAGTACGGTTGAGTTCCTTTTATCACTATTTAGTACAGTTTCTCAGGTAATTTAACTATCATAACTTAAAATAAGCGATAAACAAAAGTATATTCTGACAGTCAGCTGTCCATCGCGTTCAGAAATTAGTCACATGGTTGTTCCGTTTCGAATAATAACTACTTTTTGACAGCAGTCCGTCTCGTCCACACGTATGAACGTCATATTAAGCTACCCTTCTATCAGTACAATCTTCGCCCGATCTGGAACGTGCCCACACGGTCGGATGTATATTCCTTTACTTCAAATTTTTAACGCTAAGGCTGTCAATTCAGTTGTCGACTAAAATATTAGGTCTCGATTTTTAATTTTAAGGTCTCACCCCCCCTACAAAACGATCCGACTACAACCCGCAGATAAGATATAGATTAGGTAAAGCAACGAAAAATTTTTATATCTTAAAATTCTAGTCAAGCTAATATTAAAATTTCATTATAGGTATTTATGTTTTATCTAGTAAGATTTTATTTGAAACGTAACTTGAAAGTATCCACGCATTTAAATTTCAATTATTTTTTTCTACGAGTATAACTACTACAACCCTTTAATTTTTCCTGTCATTTAGCTAATCCAAATGCGAATCATATATATAGATTTTTTTTCTCACCCCCCCCCCCCCAAGTCTCAAACTATTGAAATATCATTGAACTTAAACTACAGTAATGTTTAAACTATCCCTATAACATATTCTAAGATTTTAAGCTACGTGAATAACTTTTGTTTATTTCTATTCCTAATATAACTATTCCTATTAAATCACTAACCCTAATAACATAACTTATCATGGTCCGCACTTTCCATTCCACAGCAACAGATTGTGGCCACGATAGTAGCCACTCTTACAGACCAAGACAATCCCAAAAGTCAAAATAAACCCTACATTAATCTACAACATAATTTATCGATAAAATGCTACACTATTTATTCGCAACTATTCCTACACTACAATAGACAAATCTTTTTCCCTTTTTTTTCTTATGATAGTGTCATGTATGTATCCGAAATTAGCAAAAATCAGAACGTGTATTCGAATTCGTTAATCACAATCGGAATTGCCAGGCATATTAAAATTCTGCATACTATTATAATTTTTCTAACTATGCATGAAGCACTTTTATTAAATTCCTACAGTAATAAATTTCCTGACATTAGCTGAAAGAGATTTATGTAAAATATTAAGTATGACATTTTAATTCTCCTATCGCTTGTTACTTCAAATCGCTAATGAATCATCGATAATTAAGGATTATATTTTCAAAAGTGCACAAAATTTTAAATTGAAATAAGTAAGAAAATGTGTGAGCTATTCTACCAATTATGTAATTATAATCATGACACGACTTGTTATTTATTACCGTAATACAGCAAGACGCATTGCTCCCCTAAGAAAAGATAGAAAATAAAATTAGTTCCTATTCGCGGCGCAAGTTCTATGTCATAAAATTAATATCAAGTACATCAATTGGAATTTTCACACAATTCTATTTGCTAATATTACTTTCTAAATTGTTCTACTGTTTTTAAAATACACTATTTGGCAACACTAGTTTTCATGACAACGCCCTCTACATATACACTAATCTGTGATAACAACCCGTGACATGCGAAAAAAATATTACAATTTAGCTTGTTTTGGTAAGAAAATCACTTTTAGATGCTAAAATGTGTTGAAATTACATCCTCAATCATTGCAAAACCTAATTATATTGTTCGTTTTTTTCAGATTTCCCATCGCAATAACCCTGAGGGAGGAATTTAATACCAAAAGAGGTTTCCAGCTTATTATTATAGCTTTTATATGAACAACCAAATTACAAAATGGCGCTCAATTTCAAGGTAAGATTTGTTTAGTAAATGCCGATTTTAATTCTACTTGTTTACTTTTAACTAAAATTTACTTTCTCGTTTTGATTTTTTCAGGTCAAATAAGAAAACTGAAAATGTCACGGCCCGCCGCCTCTCAGAATTACAATGGTCCACATTTTCAATTTAGAAACAAAGATTGTTTACTCATGCGTAGGTAAGTCTATAAACGTATTACCTATAACAAATAGATTTTTCCCTGCCTAATTCCCTCTCAAGCATATAATTTCCATTATTTATTCTTAAAATATTGTTTACTGTAAAAAAACATAATTCTACTTTTACAACTAATGTATCCTGATAGTAAAGTAACCTATTAATTTCTATTTTACAGTGAAGTGTAAACTCAAGAAATTCGACAAGATGCAGCCCCGGACCTTATCAACAGCAAGATATAACGACAGCATCATGGACCCATCAGATGTCTCTCAACCCCCAATTTCTGAAGCCCTGAAGCTAAAATATTTAGTGCAAAAGTGATAAGAATTGTTTGTGAAAAAAATATTTCAAGTGTCTTTCTGTGCAAGAAAATAAAAGTGAATTGTGTTCTGAGGTGTTATTTTTAATCATTCACTTAAGTAAGTACTTATCTGATAAGTAGCAAGTCTCCCATTTAGTCAACTAGGATAACAAATTAATTGCAAAACATTAAATAATTATTTCAGCTTTTAGAATACCTATCTGTTATCATTCTTTGGCACAGATATTGACTGAACTTTAATAAACTTTATGATAACACAACGGCAGTAAAATAAAAATTCTAAAATCTAGTCTAAACTCTTACATTTAGTGATATAATCTAACCTAGGCAATATGCATATATCCTTAGTAACATATTTAGTTGTACCCTAAAGTCTAAATCCAATTTTTGCTAATAGTATAGAATTCTCCCTAATAAGTTCATAATTAAATTCCAACCTAGCAACCATATTAAAACAGCCTAAATATTCCCTACTAAATAATATAATATAACTAACAGGCCGTAGTAACATAAGGTTTTTATACTGGTCACGGTATCTTCAGATTGTAGCCAGATTGTAATGGCCTGCCTAACCCTAACTTTACATCATGACTCACGGCACCAGATTGTAACAGCCAGGATGCCGCTCGAAGCCAATCATCCCTGGTCTACCTAGCCTAAAGGCTATTAATATAAAAATTCTAAGCTATTTCTAGATCATGGGCACGGCCACCATATTGTAACAGCCAGGATGCCGCTCGAAGCCAGATCATCACTGGTCAACGGCATCACCAAGATTGTAACAGCTGAACTGGGTCTAGTTCTAAAATAATAACTGTAGTAACATAAATTCTAAGACATACTGGGCACGGCTCGCAGCACCACATTGTAACGTCTCCTAACCCCTAGAGCTATCCTAATAAGATGAAGGTGTGAATATGTAGTTTAAAGGTTTATGAACCTGTAAGGAATAATTGAATGTGGTAGAGTCTAAATTTCTAACTATCCTAGCTGAACCTAAGGGAAATCTAAGGAAAGTCCTGTAGTTCTTGAAGCCTATGTATTGGGATTGTCCTAGTTATAAAATGGCCGATGAGATGTTGAAGCTGCTTTTTGGACCCGACGAGGTGATCAACGAGTAACCCTAATTCGTTTGAGTGCGGACCATGAATAAGTTGAATTCCTATACAATTAATTTCCTAGAATAGATGCATTGATTAGTATGAGCCTATAGGTACTGTAAATAATTTGTGTGAAAGGAAGCAGGTAGATCCGAAGGCTGTAAATGGTACATGAGAACATCAAAATAGTATATCTAAACTTCTCCAAGATTGATATTTGACTTCCTTCAAGGAAATTTAGTTTATTTTTAACAATGTAAAGGCCTGAAATATATCGAGTCCTTTCAGCTCAATCTTTCCATATAGATAAAGGTGTTTTATTACTTTCTATGTGCGAGATGACTTACAAACTGACTCCTGTTGTATTTGCAACCCCGATATGGATGTATTGCAGTATACTGGGTTTTGTCTTTCCCAAAGTCGAATTTATATATCATCAGCCTTGTATCTTAGCTTGTGGCATAGAAAAGAGTGAGTTTATTAGATGAATCAAATGCGTTTTTCATTTGCAGCATTTGAGCCAAAAAGACCTTCTTTATAACAGACTTAGAATTGAATTTTATATTGAAGTGGGTAGTAGCTTTCAGTTGTAGCTATATCTTTTAAAGTTAGTAAAATTGATTGTATAGAATCCCAGAGAAGGATAGATATGCTCAAATAATTGACTGGCATAAATCGTTCAAAGAAGATTGGTCGATTTGAGAAGTAAATATTAAATCTTCTTACCCGTCTGCGACTGGCATACTGTAATGATGACTGGGTCGTCTGGACTGCTGCTGGCTTGGAATTGGACGCTCAGCTCCCCTGCGCTCAAATGGTTTGTAGCTTTGGTTCCTATTTCACATGGTCCATAGACCTCCTGTAAGTTTAAAACGAATATGAACTAAGCACTAAGACATTTAGTCCCCCTTCGGGTAAAACTACTCTATAAATATTGGGTTTTATTCTTACTCAACACGCGTTTTGACGTTTAGAGCTCCAAAGGTCGCTATAACAAAAAATTTTTAGTAAAATAATAATTTTCTTGACAAAGATCACCATCGGCGGGTAACTTAGGAAAGCGTCTTTTAATCGTAATGTCGAATTGAACTTAATTTACTAATTGGGTGACGAAATGCCCTAGATACTTAGCTTTTGTCAGTTGTAGCGACGAAACTCGGCGAACGGTTACTTTTTTTTTTGAAGAATTTTCTCACATTTTTTGGAGTCCATCTTGTACTCGTGCGGTCGCAGCAAAAAAAGGGCGATGTAGCTTCCATGTTCCACTCCTTTCGAATTTAGAGATAAGACCGCCCAAACCAGCCAATCAGAGAGCTACAAACCAGCAGCTACGGCTAACGTCACCAATCCTACCCACTTCCCTCACACATTTCTATTTCCTGTTTGACAATTAGATTTTTAACCAAGGAGGTTTTAATATGCGCCGATTCGCGGCGCTAGACGAGTATTTTCAAGCAATTATTTTGAGTAATAATGCATAATCAGGCCTTTATTTTCATTACGAGTCGAACAAAATCTATGATCATTTATATTAAGATTCCTATTGTATTATTATTCATTTTAAAACTCCTAAAATAGAATATACTCTATTATATTCTTCGTGTAATTCCGTGTCGGTCCATCGGCCCGTTACAATAGGCAGTCAGCTGTTGGAGCTCATGTTTCAATTGCGCAATGACAGGAATGCACGGGCTTTGCTTTATCGTTCGTTCAGATAAGAAAGAGCATTGATAATTTAAGCTGTCTATATACTTTTTTATTTTTGTGGTTCCTTTCCAATATGTGGTTAGATTTAGCGTCCACTCGTCATTAATAAGTTGCAGGTGTCCAATTTCATCAAAGTACATAGGTTGATTGTCTTGAAGCGGTGTCGTAATAAAGGGGGAACTCCTCGGCACTACGTTAGCGCTAGACATTGATAAGAATGTAAACAATGCCAGCGTAGGTAATGTGATATAGTTGCTCAGTTTGCTTCCATTTGCTCAGCGTTTTCGTTTTGGCGTATCTTGAGGTATATTCTCGTTCTGTCGGTTTGGAACGGCAGTTTCTTCCCGTTTCGGCAGAGGGGCTAGCTTCGTTATAGGTCGTTTTAAAATATTGTTTTGCGTCTTAAGTGTGACGACACGAACGTATCCATCGTTCCCTGGATGCAGATCCTGGACTCGTGCCATTGCCCACTTCCCAGGGGGTAGATTATCTTCTTTGACGAGTACTAGGTCACCTACAGCAATGTTTTCCTTTGGCTTCAACCACTTGCTTTTCGTTTGCAGCTGATGGAGGTACTCTTTGGACCATCGACGCCAAATGTGTTGGTGCATTGCTTCGACCAGTTTCCACTTGTTTCTAAGGTCATCTTCTTTTCGTTACAGCTCTCCTGGGGCAGTGACATCATTGGGGTCCCGGTAAGGAAATGACCCGGTGTTAAAACGTCCAAATCTTCCACATTTTCCGTTAATGGGCAGAGAGGCCGGCTATTCATACATGCTTCGATTTGCGCAAGTAGGGTAGTAAATTGATCAAAATCTAGTTTCTGCTCCCCCAGGACTCTGTTCAGGTGATACTTCATTGATTTTATAGCCCCCTCCCAGACTCCGGCTGCGTGTGGCATATGGGGACATAGGAAGGCCCATTCAATTTGGTGGTCGTTAATCGCTTTAAAAAATTCGGGTGACGTCATCGTCTTGTACTCTACGAACTCTTCGTGCAGGAGTCTCGCGGCTCCTCTGAAGTTCGTGCCGTTATCCGAGTACATGTGCTTGGGCGTCCCTCGTCTCGCGCATAGTCGTTTCAGCGCTGCCAAGAAGGTTGCGGTGCTAAGATCGGACACCAGCTCGATATGGACCGCCTTCGTTACCAAGCAGATAAATAGAGCGATGTAGCCCTTGCAGGGCTTTACTCCCCTTCCTTTGTTAAATTTGACTTCAACATGTCCCGTAAAATCGACGCCGCAGTGTGTAAATGGTCGGGAAGGCGTTACTCGCTCCGGGGGTAGGTTTCCCATAATTTGCTCGTTCTTGTTCGTTCTATATCGGTGGCATTTAACGCACATTCTTACAAGTCCTTTGATAGTACCGATAGTACCGATTCCGCCGACTATCCAATAGCGCTGTCTCGTTTGCGTTAGCGTTAGGCGGGCACCTCCGTGTAGAGTTTGTTTGTGCGCGTGATCGACGATAAGCTCGGTTAGGCGTCCTTTTTGTGGTAGGAGGGCGGGATGTTTTGCCTTTTCAGGAATCGCTGAGTTTCGAAGACGTCCGCCCACCCGCAGAATGCCATTCTCGTCAATAAACAGTGTTAAACTCAAAATTTTGCTTTTTGAGCTAACAACCCCGGTTCTCTCTAAACTCGTAATTTCGTCGCTAAAATGTTCTCGCTGAGTTGCTTTTATAATCAAATCGGTGGCTCTATTTATTTCTATTGTAGTTAGGTATTTTACAGTTGTCCTTTTGTTTCGTAGAATTGATATTAAGTGCAAAACCCAAGCAAGGGATCGGGTTGCGTGCGTTATCGTGCCACATCGTATCAACAACTGTTCTATAATCTCATTATGTACTTGTTGCGTAACAAAACATTCGTAGTATGAGCCTTCGTTTGTATTAAATTTTTCGTCATTTTGGATGTTTTCGTTGGCTCTCGTTTTAAGCCAATGTGGTCCCAACCACCATAGGTCAAAGTTCATCAGCTGAGACGGTAAGACTCCTCTCGACGCGCAGTCGGCTGGGTTTTCTTTTGACTTAACGTATCCCCACTGCGATGCCGGCACCATACTATGGATGGCGGTAGCTCTATTCGACACATACTTTTCCCATTTTTTGTCGAATGTATCCACCTTGTATCCACGCGAGTGCGACCTTGGAGTCCGTCCAACAGTATATCGTCGGCTCGTTTTCGATAAGGGCGCATTTGACTTTTTCAAAAAGTTGTGCTAGCAAAAAAGCTCCAGCCAATTCCAATTTCGGGAGGGATGGCTTTCTTCTCAGCGGCGCTAATTTGGATTTTGCGGTAAGTAACTTCGTGACGTAATCACCCCTTTCGTTCAGCGTTTTTGTGTATATAACGCATGCGAATGCCATTTCACTTGCGTCACAGAAGCCATGAAGTTCGATGCGCCCGCTGACATTATTTACCCATCTCGGTATTTTAATATTTTTTATGTTATACAAATCTGAGTGAATTTTCTTTCATTCTTTTTCAGTTTCGGCAGGTATCGGTTCGTCCCATCCCAAATTTTTTTTCCAGAGGTTTTGGAATAAAAGTTTCGTACTGACGATGATTGGTGCAAGCCAGCCGAGAGGATCGTATAGCTTACTAATGTCCGATAATAGTTTTCGTTTCGTTATCTTGTCGGTTTGCGCGGGCGATTCCCAGTTGAAACAAAACTGATCGTTTGCTGTATTCCAACCAAGCCCCAAAGTTTTCGTTGGAGTGTCTTGCTTGAAATTGAAGACGTGTTTATTGCTCTTCTGCGTTTCATGGAGGTCAAAATATGAAGGGGCCGGGTACGTGAAACTCGGGGTCCGCCAGTTTCAAGTTTTCCAGATGCTCCCACTTTGTCGTTGTAAGGGTAGTACTGGGCAAATTGTTGATAAGTTTGCTCATAATAAGTAAGTCAGCGTTGAAAGTAAAGTCTGAATGTATCGACAAAGTAGAAAATCGCAAAATTTCACAACCACAGGCAGGATTCGAACCTGCGTCTGAATGTATCGATTTGCAGTCCAGTGTGATAAGACCTTTACAATTCCCTAGGGACGTTCCAACCCCAGAGATTACCGCGCTCAGTTTGCGTCGTTTCAGGCGTAAGTGTTGAGCAGCGTTCTCAGTTATCAGTGACACTTGAGATCCCTGATCTAATAACGCGCGTAAAGTAACGTAGTTGCCTTCCGCGTTTTTCGTCCTGAGCTGTACGGTCGTCAGTAGGACCTCGGTGTCGTCCTTGGTTACGTTGTGGGTCGAGTTGTTGTTCGAAGCAGATGACGTACTCTGGCAATTCAGATCCTCCACGTGTACGAGTAAGAGGGTGTGGTGATCTTTAGAACAGATGCGACATTTATTTTTCGATGTACATTTTTTCCCGCCGTGATCGTATAGGCAGTTCTTGCATAATCGTAATTTCGCAATATTTTCGTTCCTCGATGCAAAGTCCATGCTATTGAATGTTTCGCAATGCATTAAGGTATGCGGTTGTTTGCATATTGGGCAGTTTTGACGCGTTGTGTAGTATGAGTTCGACCATTTTTCGTTTCGCTTAAAGTTCGTTGCCCTCGGCTCGTTCGTGTTGTGAAAATTGTAATTTTTATATTTGTTGTTTTGAGTCGTAGAAAAGGGTTTCTTGCTCTGCGTAGCTTCTTGTTTTCCGTTATTCTGGCTCTGCTTGACGGTTTCGAAGGCGATAAATTTTGTTTCCAGGAACGTAGTAAACTCGGTCAAGTCAGGAAGGTCGCGTCGATTTTCTAGGTCATGGATGTAGTCGCCGTAGGTAGTCGCATCCAACTTAGGTAGCAATAGATGAACGATTATCGGATCCCACGTAGATATATCGATGCCTAGGTTCGTTAGGCCGTTGACACACTCGTTGATCGTGTCGTGCATCTTCTTAAGGCTGTTGGCTGATGCCGCCTGGATGTTTGGTAGGCCTATCAGCGTGTTAAGATACGAAGAGCAAAGAAGTCGTTTATTTTCGTAGCGGTTGCATACAATCTCCCAGCACGAGTCGTAATTATCCGCACTAATGGTGAGATGCTGCACAAGGTTCTCAGGTTCGCCTTTCAGTTTCGTTTTCAGTAACTGCATCTTCTGAGATTTTGTAAGCCATTTGCTAGAGTGTATCGTTTCAACGAAGAGGTCGCGGAATGATACCCACTTATTGTAGTTGCCGTTGAACTCAGGAATCTCAACTTTAGGGTTGGATTTTTGACGGTGATTGTCCGCCCATATCTTCGTGTTGATTTCCCGCTTAAGTGAGTCGTGTGCCTTTTCCACCTTTCGGTACCGAGCTCCGTAAGATGAGTCCGTGTCTGCAAGAAGGAAGTCGAGTTCCCAGTGGATTTTATCGATAGCATCCCACCTGGTTTTCAGCATCGTTAGACCGTCCTCGAGTTCCCACCTCTCTTCCAAATCGTCTACGTCAATTTTCGACACGGTTCTCTCGAAAGCACTGAAGTCCAGAATCTGTTGGCGTAACAGTTGTCTCTTCTCCTCTGGTAGAGCTTCCTCCGGCTTAGAGGTTACGTCCTTAAATAGGTTTTCGGAATTCTTCGCCGGGACGGGTTTACTCCCGGGCGTATCCGGGCGAGATTCTTCCGTTAACTTTCGCTCGATGATATCGTTAATCGTTTTCGTGTACAAAGCCTTTGCCTTGTCGTATATACCTTCCGTGACGTAATCGGTCCCTACGCCCTGTAACAGGGGCATGAGAGTTTGATGATTCGTGATAAATTCGTCCCAGTGAGCTCCCAAAGCTACTCGTCGTCGTTCGAGGTAGTCCTGGGTTTTCCGCGCAGCCCCATCCTTCCGATAGTTCTCGCAGAGACTCACGATGTTATCGTAGCAGATCCTTTGCTTCTTAAGTAGTTGTTCAGCGTTCGGATCCATCGTTGCTTCGTCGTTAGCGTCGTTGGTTCGTCCTGTGTAGGCTATCTACCACGGTATGTGCGATACCCGCTGGTGGGTGGCCGGTCAAACCGATTCGCAACCGCAGAAAACAACCCCACAGTAGGCTCGAAGGACCAAAATATGAAGGGGCCGGTCCTAGTCGTCAGACGGGCGCCTTCTCGTAAAAGGATAGATGGTTGAAAGTTAACTCGTTTATTAGAGGGAGGTACACAGGATTCGGGGCTGTGTATCTCTGATGTTGTTTGAGTGGTTGATGTTAGAACACTAAATTAATACGACGCAAAGCGAGCGTCGCCGTCGACCAAAACTAGGTCACAACGCAAGCAATATTTTGTGCGGTTGTAAACCGTACAGTTAAAACAAAGAAAGGGCCAATGGATACATTTTGCACCATTTAGTGCAAACTTTATTAGTATGGCCACATTTTATATTTGTATTTTTCTGATTTTCTCACTCAAAAACGTCATATTTTGACGCTTTTGAAAATATTGTCTTAACGTAATGTAATACGGTAAATTTTTGATTGCTTGGATTTGGCTTTTTGGACATTTCAATTCAACAGTAGACGACAAAGAGCTAGCGATTTTTTATTGAAGTGAAAATATGATCAATCGTGTAAATGTGTGCAACCTGGCGACACTGGGACTCGTACAAGATTGTCAGTACTGCCTTTCCATTTCTGTTTCATGTATTTTATATTTTCAGTACATAACCAATCAAAAAATTCGGGTAACTAATTTATCTATTGGCAAAAGTCACTTTAACGTCAACGTCAAACATAAGTTGCGTTCCGTTTCACACTTTGTAAAAGTTTTCATGGCTTGTCTACTCGCGATTGAGTACTTCTTTTCTATTTTCAAGGAAAAGGAGTGGAATCAAAGTGGAATAGATACTAACTTTTTCATCCAGTTTCTAGTCATGGAATCTTAACTATTTGAAACTTATGTAATATTGAATAATAAGTATTTTTGTAAAGAAGGGAGAATGTCACAACGTGTACCTAGTTACTTAGTCATTTGTCTATGCCCCACTCTCTCTCTCTCTGGTCCCGGCTGCCACGCACTAACCACGCAAAAAGCGAGCTCTCCTCCTTAAGTCCTACGTTAATAAATACTATACAGAAGATTAAAGTCTACTCTATTGAAGACGCCCTTGCTCCGACCATCCCTCCTACTGCCAACATCAACGAGTAAACCTTACAACCTACAACTGCAGTCCATGGTGCCATCCGTAACGCTGACAAGCGAGGTGACTATGATACTTCCCCTCCACATCTATCCAGCAAAAACTAGAATTCTGGAGGAAGCTCCCTGTTCTGTAGTGGACAGTTCATGGGATTTTTTGATGAAGCATTGAAGTATAATGATAAACGTGCTGTAGCCCATGTCTTTTAATTATTAGTTTAGCTTAGTTTAAAAGGATGTTCTCGCAAGCAAGGGTGTTGGAAGGTCACTAGAAATGTTGTTGTAAACCACGAAGTATCTACACGGTCAGAACCGACCAGGGTCACCACTGGTTAAGTGACGTTGATAGTCATTGTGAGATCTTGCGGGGGATTTCGTCTAGCATGTATTGCCGTTCTCTTATCATCAGAATTTCTTGTTTTATTTTTTCGCTATGTAAGATATTGCTTTCGTTTGGCGGGTCGTTTCATGCAAAGTGGTTTTAGACCTTTTAGCGGCAATAATTGGTACTTTATCGAGCTTTGAGTCTTAGGGTGAGGGGATGGGTGTTAGGTGAGAGAAGTGAGGAGAGAAGATAAGGGGGAGGGGAAAAGGGGGTGAGGTTGAGAGGTGAGGGCAAGTGGGGTGAGGGGAAGGGGTGGGGGGTGAGTAGACGTAGGTGGGAGCTTGACTTGCTCTTGACTGTATTTGTCTACAATGTTCAAAGACGTATCCACGTAAAACTTAAGGCCGTATCAAAGAATCAGTGTTTCTTTTGGTTCTCTATCAGTCTGTCCGTATGTCAGCCTCTTAGTCAGTCTGTCTGTCTGTTCAAGTCAGTATCTTTTGAATTCATTGTAGTAGCTAGCTGGCTTATCTTATTGCGGATGTTTTAATATATAAAAGGAAAAGCTGTTGCCCGCGGCTTCGCTCGCGTGAACGTCGTATTTTATGTAGTTACCGGTTTTCCGTATGAATGAGATATTTTCCCGTCAAATTCCGCATATCCGTCCGCATCCCCGTCCGCATCGTCGTCCGCAACCCCGTCCGCATCCCCTTCCGGAACCTCGTCCGCAGCCCCGTACGCATCCCCTTCCGCATTTTCGTCTGCATCCTCGTCCACATCCCCGTCCGCATCCCCGTCCGCATCCCCGTCCGCATCTCCGTCCACATCCTCATCCGCATCCACATCCGCATCCACGTCCACTTCCCCGTCCGCATCCTCGTCCACATCCCCGTCCGCATCCTCATCCGCAGCCCCGTCCGCATCCCCGTCTGCATCCCAGTCCGCATTCTCGTCCGCATCCCCGTCCGCATCGTCGTCCGCTAACCCCGTCCGTATCCCCTTTGGCATCTTCGTCCGCAGCCCCGTCTGCATCCCCTTCCGCATCCCCGTCAGCATCCTCGTCCAAATCCCCGTCCGCATCCCCGTCCGCATCCCCGTCCGCATCCCCATCTGCATCCCCATCCGCATCTTCATCCACATCCACATCCGCATCCCTGTCTACTTTCCCGTCCGCATCCTCGTCCACATCCCCGTAGGCATCCTCGTCCGCTGCCCCGTCCACATCCCCGTCCGCATCCCTGTCCGCATCCTCATCCGCATCCCCGTCCGCATCCCCGTCTGCATCCCCGTCCACATCCCCGTCCGCATCCCCGTCCACATCCCCGTCCGCATCCCCGTTCACATCCCCGTCCGCATCACCGTCCGCATCCCCGTCCGCATCCTCGTCCACAGCCCCGTCCGCATTCCCGTCCACATCCCCGTCCTTGTCCCCGTCCGCATACTCATCCGCAGCCCCGTCCGCATTCCCGTCCGCATCCCCATCCTTGTCCCCGTCCCATTCTCTGTTCCTGTCTCTGTCCCTATCCCTATTCCTTTCCCTTTAACCTATCCCTATCCTGACCACCACGTTGGATTTCAAAATCGTGTGGTTTTCGTAACCAGCGACCCGAAAAACCATACAAACGACATCCATATTGATTTAAAGAATTTCAACCCTATCGCACCCCAACCTCATCCCCGGGGGATGATGGTATTTCACGTCCACCACGTTGGATTTCAAAATTGTTGTTGTTTTTATAATCAGTGACCCAAAAACCATACAAATGACACCCATATTCATTTTCAGATATTGCATCCCTATCGCACACCAACCCCATCTACAGGGGATGATGGTATTTCACTTCCATCTCGTTAGATTTCAAAATCGTTGTTTTTTTCATAACCAGCGACCCAAAAACCAGATAAACGACACCCATATTGATTTTTAGACATTTTAACCTTATCGCACCCCAACCCATCCCCAAAGAATGATGTTATTTCACTTCTAGCACGTTGGATTTCAAAATTGTTGAAGTTTTCGTAATCAGAGACCCGACAAACCATACAAACGATACCCATATTGGTTTTTAGAATTTTACGATACCCATATTGGTTTTTAGAATTTTTAACCCCCATTTCCCTCTTTTAGGCGTTGAATTTGGGGTGGAATTTCAAAAACAGTGATGTTCGGTTTACAGAACTACAACTCTTATTCCTAAATTATAAATTTAGTGGATTTTACTTCGAAAATGAAGGATTTTCAACTTTATCCCCTTTTCACCCCTAAGGGTGAAGATTTTTCAAAAACCCTGAGACACGTAAAACTTAATTTTTAGTCGTCAGCCTAAATACAAATTTTGGAGATCCTAACTTCAAAACTGACGGACTTTCATACAAACTTTCATCCCCTATTTTACCTCCTTAGGGGAGGAATTTCGCAAAATCCTTCCTTAGTGAATGCCTACGTGCAAAATTTCAAGTCTCTAGGTCCAGCCGTTTGGGCTGTGCGTTGATACCTCAGTCCGTCAGTTTTAAAATTAGAATCTTCAAAATTTGTATTTAGGCTGACGACTAAAAATATAGCTTTACCTGTCTCAGGGGTATGGGGGGAGGGGAAGGGGGGAAAGGCGGAGGAATGAAAAAAGGATGTGAGAGGGAGGGCGAGAGAGGGGGAGGGGGGAGAGGGAGTTGAACGGGGGGAGAGGGAGGGGGGAGGGAGATGGAGGGGGAGAGGGAGATTTGGAGGGAGGGGGGTGAGGGATGGGGGGTTGAGGAATGGGGGGGAGAGGGGAATTAGGGATGGGGGAGGGGGAGGGAATGAGGGAGGTGGAAAGGGAGGTGGGGAGTGAAAGGGAGGGGGGAGAGGGAGGTTGAGGGGGGAAGAGGAAGGGGCGAGGGAGAGGAAGAGAGAGTGGGATGTGGATGGGAGGGTAAGAGTAACGGGGGAAGGGGGGGATGTGGAAAGGGGGGGGGTAAGAAACGGATAGATAGGTAGGAATAGGGACTTTTTTTTTATGAATACCTCCTCGCTACCCATTCACTTCCTTTATTGCCTTTTTTTTAAATTGCCTGGAACAACTGACAATAAAAATTCCGCACTACCTTCTAGTTGAATAAAATCATAAGATATTTTTGTAATGAGATAGCGTTTAAATGCATCTTTTACGTAGGGATCAAGAAGGAAAATCTTTCCGCAAAATATATTTCCGTTAAGTTTGAGTTCTGCTTTTTTATAAAATCAACGCGGACGAAGTCGCGGATAACAGCTAGTGTTGGTATAAGTCTAGTTAAAATAAGCTGACGGGGCCTAATAATACCTAATTCATTTACTTTTTATCTGTTTCAGATGTTTCCAAAATGGGCCCCTACTTTGCGACGCGCTGTGACCTTGAACTGTAATCCTTTCAGCTGCTTCCGGCAAGCTGTTGTCGTTTGCAGTGTCGCAGTGATCTTCAGAGTAATTTTGCTCGGGATTATAGGATGGATCGGAAGGTAACCTCAGACCAAAGATTATGTTTGATTTTTTGGACAAATTGAGTAAAAATTTATGTTCACAAACATACGGCATTTGAAAGTTGATAATGTTAGAAAAGAAAAAGCATGGTGCACCAACAAGTTGGTATAGAATTTTTAAATGAATGAGAAATTAAAGATAGAATAGATAGAAAAGGTAGAAAAGGTAATGCCAATTATAATAACTGGCCCGTTGTGTGACTGGTAGAGAGCCTGCCTTCAGTATTGCTGCCTTTTTAGGGTTCCGTAGTCAACCAGGAAACCTTATAGTTTCATCATGTATGTTCGTCTGTCTGTCTGCGGCAGACCTCAAGAAGAAATCTGTAAATGGCTATTGATGTACATATAACGCACGCCGACAAATTAGTGAAATAAATTCTGGAGAAAATAAGCTTAAGGGTATCCCCTATCCCTACCCCTAACGCCACTTTAAACGCCATCTCTAACATAGAAACGACACCCATATTTATTTTTAGACATTTCAAACCTATCGCACCCCAACCCTATCCCCAGGGGATGATGGTTTTTCACGTCCACCACGTTTGATTTCGAAGTTTTTGTAGCTTTCGTAATCAGCGACCCGATAAACCATACAAACGACACCCATATTGATTTTTAGACATTTCAAACCTATCGCACCCCAACTCCATCCCTAGGGGGGTGATGGTATTTCAAGTCCACCACGTTGGATTTCAAAATTTTCGTAGTTCTCGTAATCAGTGAACCGATAAACTATACAAACGATACCCATATTCACATTTCAACCCTATCGCACCCCAACCCCATGCCAAGGGAATGATGGTATTTAACGTCCACCACGTTGGATTTCAAAATTGTTGTAGTTTTCGTAATCAGCGACCGGATAAACCATACAAACGATACCCATATTGGTTTTTAGACTTTTTCACCCCATTTCCCTTTTTTAAGGGGTTGAATTTCAATAACAGTGATGAACGTTGCATAGAATTACATCATTAATGTCTAAATAATAAATGATGTGGATTTTACTTTAAAAATAAAGAATTTTCAACTTCATCCCCCTTTTCACCCTTAAGGGTGTCGAATTTTCAAAAACCCTGAGACACTTAAATATTAATTTTTAGTCGTCAGCCTAAATACAAATTTTTAAGATCCTAACTTCAAAACTGATGGACTTTCATACAAACTTTCATCCCCTATTTTACCCCCTTGGGGGTGGAATTTTGTAAAACCCTTTCTTAGTGCACCCCTTGGCCTCATAAGGAACCTATATGCCAAATTTGGAATCTCTAGAACCAGCGGTTTGGGCTGTGCGTTGATATGTCAGTCAGTCTGTCAGTCAGTCAGTCAGTCAGTCAGTCACCTTCTTCTTTTATATATATAGATATGCACTTATTATTGTAAACGTTTGTTTCGTAAAATTAAAGTAAGTATGAAACTATTTTTTTTAATGCTAAATAGGATACCTACAATCTAATCACACATAGGCAATGGACACACACCTGACAATGAGCTAGTTTACACTTTACCATTTGCTGTTTTTAACTTTTAAGGCTCTGACCTTACCATCGGGGCCAGGAAAAACCTCACTCACTCTCGCCATAGGCCAGTACAAAGGGGGCGAATTAGGCTCCCTTAGGATGACTAACACTCCTGCGGTTAGATTGGGCAAACTTACGCGTCACTTTGGTCTGCTTTGAAGTGTGTTTATATATTGCCTATAAAAGACCTTTCAAAAGGCCTGTTTCATGCTATCTACTAAACTCCAAAATTTAAGCCTATTAGTTGGGACATCAGATACGTCTGGTTCTGGATACGAGACTAACGGGCGCCCTACCAAGAAATGACCTGGAATCAAGTAAGTGAAATCATTGAGCTCAGAGGAAGAAATTGGCATCAATGGTCGCGAGTTCAAAATCGCCTCAATTTGACATAAAACAGTATTTAACTGTGCATACCGAAGAACAGCCGTTTCAAGCGTCCGTTTCAAATGGTTCTTCGTAGCTTTTACAGCCGCCTCGGCTAGCCCAGCGAACACAGGGGATTGAGTTGGTATGAAGTGAAATCGTACACCTTGTTGGCTACAAAAACCTTGTACCTGTGCTTGGTGGTCTTGCGAGTTGTGTAGCTTGTACAAATCAGCTAATCGGTTATTTGCGCCCACAAAGGCACTGCCGTTGTCGCAAAAGATTTCAGTGGGCAACGATCGTCGAGATATAAATCTCTTAAAACAAGCGAGAAAGGTATCGGTGGTTAGGTCTGTAGCTAATTCTAAATGAACCGCCTTCGTTATAAAGCACACAAAAACACATATATATATATATCCTTTAGTGATAACGGCTCGTCTCACTATAGAATTTTTTACTTCGATCGGCCCAGCATAATCCATTCCGACAACCTGGAAAGCCCTGGACACCGTGACGCGTTGTTGAGGCAAGGAACCCATGAGCTGCTTTGCCGCGCTTGCCTTGAACCTAAAACAAGTTAGGCATCTATAAGTTATTTTCTTTATCTGACGAAGCGCATTGAGAAGCCAATATCTCCGATTTAAACTTGCAAGAATCATACCAGGACCCGCATGAAGCAATCTAAATTGTTCAGCCCTGATAATCAGTTCAGTAATTCTTGATTATTTATGTAGAATAAATTGGTGCTTTTGAGAGAAAGGGAGCTGAGAGTTTTGCAGTCGACCACCTACTCTTAACATATCATTTTTATCAAGGAAAGGATGTAATTGCTTTAGAGGACCTTCCACGTTCTTTCCTGCTTTAATAGCAGTTATTGCAGTCTTGAAATGAACATGCTGTTCATGTTTAATTATTAAATTTTACGCGTCTTGTAATTCCGTACTCGACAAAAAAGGATTACTTTTTTTGTACCTTTTAAATAATTACAAAATCTCAAGACGTATGCGGTAATACGTTGCATTTTGTTTAAATCCGAATACCTATCTAGATATTTAAAAAAGCCGTCTCCAACCAGCGTAGCGAGTGATACCAGCTCTTTATCAGAGGATGCAGAAATGACCTTGTTTTCGACCAAATCAGGAAGAGGGCGAACAGAATGAGCGATATTATTATCAAATAAATAATCCCTATCCTGTAAAAAGCTAGGCCCGTGCCACCACATGGAGCAGGAAGCAATTTCTTTTGGGTCAATTTCTCTACTTACGCTGTTTACGATGGATTATATCTTTTATTATTCAAACTCAAAATTATGATTTTAGTAGTATATTTCAAGTTTATACAAAAATGTAAAAAGATGATGCTTATTAATCAACGTTCGGCGTAGCATTGGTCCATTGAATATGGCCGGTCGCCGGTCCGCCGCCGTTCCCCGCGCGTCCCTCGGCCCGCGCCTGGGTCGCCTTAGAGCTATTCTCGACATCTTCCCCCCCCTCGAAGTCCTTGGGCTCTCGAGCAGTAGAAGGATCGTCGTCATCAGAATGCAGGAGAGGAACAAGCTTATTCAGCGCTCGACGAAAGATCCCCTTCTTAGTGGTTACATCTGCCACTCTTGAAACTCCGTCAGAGCCAGGGTATAGTTTGGTAATGCCATTTGAGAGGAGGCAAATTTGTATCCTTAAGAACAACCATATCTCCTACTTGCAGTCCTTTCTGGTTCACCTTCCATTTTGTCCTTTGCTGTATTTCGCTCAGGTACTCATGACACCAGCGTTGCCAAAATACTTGTCGCATCTTCTCGATGAATTCGTAGCGGGTTACGTTTTTGACGTGCATTAAGGCTGGAGATGGTAATGAAGTCAGAGCTCTGCCAATGAGGAAGTGGCCAGGAGTTAAAGGATCAAAATCATTTGGATCTGTGGAGAGAGGAGTCAAGGGTCTGGAGTTGAGGATGGCTTCAATTTGAGTAAATAACGTGGACAGTTCCTCGAATGTTAGGTGTTGATTACCTAGAATCCTAGTAATATGGAATTTGGCGGCCTTCACGCCAGCTTCCCAAAGACCTCCAAAATTAGGGGCGTAAGCGGGTGAAAACCTGAAATTTATGCCTTCATTGGCGCTGAAAGAAGAAATGTCTTCGTTGCTTGACTTTAAAAAGTTTGCGATTTCATTATTTGCGCCTACAAAATTCGTACCATTGTCGCAGTACAACTCGCTAGGTTTTCCTCTGCGTGAGATAAAACGCCGTAAGCAAAGCATAAAAACATTAGTAGAGAGATCACTAGCGAGCTCTAAGTGCAAGGTTTTAGTAGCCAAGCAAACTAAAAGGCACAAGTAACACTTAGTAATACGACATCCACGACCTTTTCGGTCGGTAATATAAAAGGGACCAGCAAAATCGACGCCGCTTACCTGGAATGGAAGATTCGGAGTCACTCGAGGAGCCGGTAAGTTTCCCATTATTGGGTTTACATTATTAGCCTTTAAAATTTTGCACTTAATGCAGTTGTTGACTGTCTTTTTTTGCTAAAATTTTTCCTCTTAGGGGCCAGTAACGTTCTCGTAAATTGCTTAAAATTAACTGCGGTCCGCCATGTAAAAGAGCATTGTGTTCATGCAAGAAAAGCAATTTGGTAAAATTGTGATTAGACTCTAATATTGCAGGATGTTTCTTTGAGAAGTTTTCAGGAGAATTTTGAATTCGACCACCTACACGGAGTACGCCGAGTTCATCAACAAATGGATTTAAAGACAAGATATGAGATTTATTTGGTAAGCTTTTTCCGTTTGATAATGTTTTGATCTCATTAGGAAAACATTCCATTTGATGTAGTTTAATTAAGTGATTTAATGACGTTTCCATTTCTTTACAGATTAGAGGGCCAGTTTCTTTGGCATTTGGATGACGCAAATTCTGCGCGAAACGCAGAACATAAGCAAAAGTTCTTTGTAAGGTAAGTAACTTTGAGTATTTTTTAAAATTAATAATCAGACTTTGATTTGTTGTTGTAGAATTAGCGTTAGGGATTTTAGTTTGTGTAGTGCATGTTGTAGTTGTGTTAAGTGTAGTAGTTTTAGGTGTAGGTTTAGGATAAGTTTTCCTTTCAGGTACATCATCAATTGGAGTGAAACTCTTTGGCCAGTGTTCTGAATCAAGTTCCAAAAAATCAGGCCCATTCCACCAAAGTGTGGCCTTGTTCATGTTTTTTGGATCTAAGCCTCTTGAAGCCATGTCAGCCGGATTTTCCTGGCCTGGTACATGCCTCCATGAGTTTGCTGCAGTAAGGCTTTGTATTTCGCTAACTCTATTAGCTACAAATGTTTGGAGTTCACAGGGCTGAGTGGACAACCAGCTTAATACGACTGTAGAATCAGTCCAATATACAATCTTTGAAATATCACAGCGAAGGGCTTTAGTTACCTTCGAACATAATCGAGCTGCTAATAGAGCAGCGCAAAGCTCTAAACGCGGAATTGATACAGACTTTAATGGAGCCACCTTTGTTTTTGCACAAAGAAGTCTGACCAAAATGTTACCGGTTATGTCAGTTAAACGTATATAAGTACAAGCTGCATATGCAACCTGTGATGCATCTGAAAATGAATGAATCTCTATAGCAATTGGGTTATCTACGATGACACATCTTGGTACTTGAATGTTAGCAAGTGTGTTTAAACTCAAGACAAAATTATTCCACATCTTTTCTACCTCAGGTTGGATAAAGTCATCCCATTCTAACTTTGTGAGCCACAGTTTTTGAAGAATAATTTTGGGAGTAATTGTGCATAAACCGAGCAATCCTAAAGGGTCAAACAACTTAGCTGAGCTTGATAGGATTGATCTCTTTGTTACGCGAGATGGAGATTCGATTTTAACTGGAAATTCAAAGACATCCTCTGTAGGATGCCACTTCAAACCTAACGCACTTGATTGTGAACATAAATCGAGATCCTTTGGTGCTAAAATTGCATCATTATCTTTGAATATTAAGGTGCGTTAGTACGAAATTTACGTAATGGAAAGCAAGCTGAATTTAATATATTTGTAACTGAAGCCACTATATGATGTAGTTCCTTCTTAGATTGAGCTCCAGTTAAAAAATCATCGACATAGAAATCTTCTTTAATACACTGTGCAATTTCAGGATCAGTACAATCCTTTGACAGCTGTAGCAAGCATCTTGTGCTTAGAAAAGGCGCTGATGCCGTACCGTACGTAACGGTGTTTAATTGAAATATTTTATTGGACGAAGAGTCTTCGTCACGCCAAAGAATCATTTGCAAATGGCGTTGCATCGGATCTACTAGTATCTGACGATACATTTTTTCTACGTCAGCCGAAACAACGTATTTATGCTGTCTGAATCTAGTTAAGATTGAAAACAGGTCGTCTTGTACGACTGGACCTACGTATTGGATGTCATTGAAACTTTTACCGGATGTCGTTTGCGCTGACGCGTCAAAAACGACCCTTAATCTTGTTGTGTCGCTTTGTTCTCGAATTACTGCGTGGTGTGCTAAATAGCAGCCAAATCCAGGTCTAACTACCTCACTTGAATGTCCTAAAGATTCATATTCATTGATAAACTTAGTATATTCTTGTTTTAAAATAGGATCACGTTTCATTTTCCTTTCGATTTGAAGCAATCGTTTTTCAGCCAAATTATAAGAATCACCGAGAGCGTACGGTGTTTCCCGAAGAGGAATCTGAACGCAAAACCTATCATCAAACCTATCATTGTAGGGTTAGTAAGTGAAGGAGCCAAAGAGAAAGTAGGCGGTAAGTGTCTTGCCTTTAAGGCATCGGGACTTGTCGCGGAAGGCTGTTTCTTAGTCTCTGCAAGAACCACGGAGGCCAGAGACTGGTTACTATCCAAGAATCTCGGTAGCCATGAAGGAATGTAGATCAAGATCAGGCAGTACGACAGGGTCAAACTAGCCATATGGATTCCAGGCAGGGAGGAAGAGCAGGCGCCGGATCCGATGGAACTCCTGGTTGCGCAAAATGACTATGTGGAAGAGCTCAGGGTTGACGAATGGTCCCTTATACACATAGACAAGTATCCCTAAGGGCACAGATTTAGAGATTAAACGTATTACCTGTAAGTGACGTTCAATCACAATTATGTGAGCAGCTTCATTCGATGCAATTTATTGTTAACTTATTGTAGATTACGTTGCCACGCACCAGCCTTGCGCACGAATTTTTAGAGGTAGGAGGGTATATTTTTATTTATTTATTGTTTTTTAAAATTTGAGGGTAGTAACACATTACCCCTACCGCTCCTACCAGTCGGTGTCACCTGCCTCGCCTGTCATTGTCGTCATTTAGTTCAAATTATTGTTTATTTTCCATTTTATGAACAAGAAGAAGTTTATAAATGTGTAGGTACCTAAGTACCGAACCTCAAGGGTGGGTTGTACATAAATCGCATCGAATGAAGCTGCTCACATAATTGTGATTGAACGTCACTTACAGGTAAGTTCGTTTAATCTCTAATTATGTTTCGCAGCTTCATTCTTAGCGATTTATTGTTAACTTATTGTAGGCTGTTCAGAGCTCTTCATAAAATGTGAAAAGAAACCACCCATGACAGTTTTAACAAGCAAATTAATTTAATAAGTAAGTACACAAATAAACAGTAAACCTTATACTGTTTGCTTAATTTGAAGATAATACAGTTCGTGCAAAATCATCATTTTTCTCTGTAACATTTCTATTGTAAAAACGTGCAAACACTAGTGAAGACTGACTCCAACCTGCAGTCTTCTTTATCGTGTCTATTGAAACACCAAGTTCGCTGGCGGCTGAGGTGGACGCGTGACGAGTGCTATGGGCACTAAAAACTGAGGTATCTACACCACTACTTTTCAGACAATCTTTTATCCAATGACCAAGCCTCTGTGAAGATATTTTATTGTGAGGCCGCCTGTGACTAATGAATAAATGATCATTATTTTCACTACGTAAAAAACTTGTTTTATTTATGGACTCTTTTAAACATCTTGCTGGACATATTTCAGGCCTTTCACTATAGTATGGTAGCCTAAGGAGCGGTTGATAGCTATTGGGCTTGGACGTTTTTATTAAATCGGGTATTTTGATAATAATTTCTTCTGGATTTGACAAATTTATGTTGGATATTTTAATCAAGGAAAAAGTCTGTAAACGATGAGCGGTCACAAGCGCCAGCAAAGTCAGCGTTTTCCTGGAGAGAGTTTCTAGATTGAGGTCTTCATTGGGCCATTGACTTGATAGATAATTTAAAACAATGGCTGGGTCCCAAGTAAAATCATATTTGGGTTTGGTAGGTCTCAATCTAAAAACTCCTTTCATGAAACGAGATATATTATCATCATTTAATAATTTATGACCCAATAATAGAGACAAAGCAGATTTGTAGCAATTTAGTGTACCATACTGTGCTCCACTTTCAAACACTTCTGTTAAAAAATCAATAATGGTTTGAACAGATGAGCTGCTTTGATCACAACCGTGGGCTTTACAATACTTCATCCACGATTTTATACAACAGTCGTACTGTTTATAAGTACTGTCTGAAAGTGAACCAAGCATGATATCGATAGACCTTGTAGAAAAGGATTTTTTGACTAACGCTTGCCGGACAACTTCGCGGCAACTAACCGAAGAGTCTGATGAAGGTTATGGGTTAAAGAACATATTGTGCCAAGAAAACGTAAATGCGTCGACCATCCATGCATCTGGATCACTTTTCCAGGTGACGTAGATAGAACATTTTGCATTGCACCTGCTCGCAAAAAAGTCAATTTCAGGAGTGCCAAACTTTTGAACCACCCTATCGAATGCATCGTTGGACAGCTCCCATTCGGTATCTTGAAACTTTTTTCGCGAAAGAGAATCTGCTTCACGGTTTTCTCTTGTGTTTATATAAGAGGCAAATATGATTATTTTACGCTCCTCACACCACTGCCAGATTTCTTTGGAAATTTTGTTTAGGTGTGTATATTGTACACTGCCCATTTTGTTTATGCATGAAATAGCTGTAACTTTATCTATTCGTTAAAGAATTTCACAGTCATGTAAATCGTAAGCGAAAACTTTAAGGGCGAAAAAGGCTGCTTTCAACTCCAACTCATTAATATGCAAGGAAGATTCGTAACTTTTCCAATACCCAAACGACTCCTGACCGTTACAAAATCCACCCCAACCGGTGCCGGAGGCGTCGGAGTAGATCTCTAAGCAGAATTGATTAAATCTGAATGGAGATACGCTTGTGTCAATGTTATCAATCCACCATTGCATGTCTACCCTCAGTTTGCTAGGTAATCTTATAATTTGGTCGTAACTGTCATTGTCAAGAAGACATAAATATTTATGTAGTTTAATGGCTTTTGTGTATACATAAGAATATTGTATTGCTGGGCAAACGAATATTAAAAGACCTATAAATCTAGCAAATTCTCTGAGTTTACATTTTTTGAGGGTAACGAAACGTTTTAGATTCTATTTTTTTTTTATTGGTGGGTAGTTTCAATGCCATGCTTTTAGAATCATAAACAATGCCTAAGAATGTACATTCTTTGAGTGGAGTGAGGCAGCTTTTTTCGCTGTTTATGATAAGGCCTAGTGATTGCAGTAATGAAATAGTGACTGAAACATTTTCAATACATTCTTGATAAGTTTGTTCTATACAAAAAATATCATCCAAATAGATTACTGACGTATAACCTTGCGATCTTAAATATTCCATCACCGGTTTCATAAGTTTGGTAAACAAAAACGGTGCAGTACACAAACCAAAAGGAAGGCAGTTAAATTCGTAAACTTGATATCTGTACATAAAACGGAGGTATTTTCTCTGTGATTTGTCTACATTTATCAACAAGTAAGCGTCTTTTAAATCAATTGATGCCATAAAACAGTCTGGAGTAATTAATTTGGCGGCAGTTCTATAATCTTCCACTTTGAAGTGTGATGTTTTGATAAACTTATTTAATTTCTTCAAATTTAAAATAAAACGTTTGGAACCGTCTGGTTTTGGTACTAAAAACACGCTCGATATAAACTCGTCTAGTTCGTGTCCGCACGGCGAAATAACCTGATTTGATAAGAGCTTATTAATAGCTTCCTGGAAGTTTAGTGCTTCCTGTTCAGATTTGGGATAAACATTCGGTGCAACCTCTTGTGTCGGGTTGCATACAAAAGGGATTGTGTAACCTTCTACCCAAGAAAGTATGGTAGGATCTTCAGTGATTTGCCGCTATTTAGGTATATATTTGTGTAAACGGCCTGCGTATTTTACCTCGTGTTCCTCTAGTAATCCCGGCGGCTCCGGGAGTTGCTGGTGGCGGCGGGGCGACTGCGGAGGCGGCGCGGCGACGGCGAGCGGTCCGGGGGCGGGGCGTGGTGGCGAGCTGCTCCGAATGTGCGGGTCCGAGGGGTGGCGAAGCGACCGCGCCCTGCATCGGCTCGTCCCGCTCTCGGGTGCAGAGCGCGCGGGTTTACCTTGCTTTTAAAATTGTCTTTGTTAAAAAAGTTACTTTTATGGAATTTGTTTCTTGGTAGCTGTTGTTGAGGTTTCAAACTTTCGCCTGATTTTTGGATTGTTGTAGCTGCCTTAAATTTTTCACCGATGTTATCTCCAAACAAAAGGCTAGTTCGGGCACTCTAAACCAAGGCGTCTTTCATTTCAGTTTTTACAGCTAAAATCGCGAAGTTTCTCCGTGTTTTTGTTTTTGTGAAGTGTGCGTCACACAGAAGGCGGCTTGCATCGCTCAACGGATTTAATATTTTTTGTACAGTTTCTTTTGAGACTAGTAGCTCAGTGGCTTGAGCTAACACAGCTAAAACGACGCCTATCTGTTTTTGTTTTTCCATCAAAACATAATCTCGTTTGATCATGGGCTCTGCTAAGGCGGCTTTAGTTTCCGGGTTTAAAGCTGGAGGTTCAAGGAAATCGCAATTAACCGGTACCAAATATTCTTTTAAAAGATTTTCTTTTGTCTCCTTTGGTAAAAATTTCTTGCCACCTATTTGCGATATCCTTGTGTATTTTTTCTCCGAAATGCGTCTCAGGCGTTGGAGCATCGCCCAACAGACAAAGGATGTCATCATCCAGCGACTTATCTTGTGCTTCCTCAGCCGATGAGGTTGGATCCGGCCCAGACGGATCTGGAGCCGATGACGTCCTTGGAGTGGGCTCACGCGACGACCGTTTGTCCTCACCACGTCGGGAGCTGGCCGAAACATCAGACTTTGCCAACACAGAGTTATTTTGTTGTATATGTGACAGAGAAAACCCTTATGGTAGACTCGCATCATTTTATCTGTGATGTGACAGAGAAAACCCTTTCGGTAGACTCGCATCAGTTTAGCTGTGACAGAGAAGACCCTTTTGGTAAACTCGCATCACTAAATATAAAAAATCAATAATTACCTTCATCCGAAGAATAGATGATATAATTTTTTCTCCTCTTTTTTGTCCTAATTTTCAATTTTTCTTGTAATTTTCTTATTTCATTCTGAATTTCTTCATCACTGTCGTGTGCGCGTCGTTTTTTCCCCATGTTGAGAGAAATTAACTTTCACTTTGAGTGTACACGTGCGAAGGCTTCGGCGCGAAAACGAATAATGACGACAATGACAGGCGAGGCAGGTAACACCGACTGGTAGGAGCGGTAGGGGTAATGTGTTACTACCCTCAAATTTTAAAAAACAATAAATAAATAAAAATATACCCTCCTACCTCTAAAAATTCGTGCGCAAGGCTGGTGCGTGGCAACGCAATCTACAATAAGTTAACAATAAATCGCTAAGAATGAAGCTGCGGAACATAATAGTAGTGGGAGTACCTAAAGAGGTAATAGAGTTAGGAGAGAAGGGTTCCATAATTCTCAATTATGAAGCTACGACTGTGTATGCAAAGCCAGGTCCACGCCCGTAGCGAAACCTATTGCAGCACAGGGTAGCAAGGCTCAGGGGGAAGATAAGATGGAAGTAGATGAGGTGAAGGGGAGGGTGAAAGCTGGTAGCTCCTAATCATCAAAAGGAGTAGGAATAGGAACTCAGACTTCCAAACCGGGGGGTGGGGCAACAGACGCTCAGCCCTTGGGGGTGGAAGTCGAGGATTTCGAGAAACTCCTGAAAAATTTAGAGGACTAGACACCAACACCACTCAACAATCATTTAACACACATGGACAATGAAACACAAACACTACACACAAACACTAACACAAAACAACTAAGAATACTTCAGTAAAATTTGCACCATTGCAAAGCCGCAACTGCGGAATTGTGCGAATATGTGAGAACCAACAAAATAGACATCGCCTTACTCCAAGAGCCTTACTGCTTCAACAATAAGGTAGCAGGCATGGGATGCCTGGGAGGAGATCTCATCTACCATCATGGTGAGTCGAACCCATGGACATGTATGTTTGTCAGCAAAGGAGTAAGGCCCTTAGGACTTATAGAATGTGAATGTAACAGAGATCTAGTTGTGGTGCAATTGACAATTTTGCTAGCCGGGCAGTCAGCGAAAAGAATTGGTATCGCCTTGGCCTACATACCAAGCGAAACCGATTTTGAGCCACCAACAAGGGAATTAGAAGATGTAGTAGAGAGCTACAGAGGTAAGAATATTCCTATTATTGTGGGCTGTGATGCTAACTCTCATCATGAGGTGTGGGGAAGTACTAACAGTAACAAGAAAGGTGAGCTCTTACTAGAGTTTATAGTATGTAACAGCATGTAAGTTATAAATCAGGGTGATACGCCCACTTTTATAAACAGACTTAGACAGGAGGTACTGAATATCACAAAAGCGTCGGCCGATATAAGCAAGTACATAAAAGAATGGAAAGTAGATACGGAGGACTCATTCTCAGACCATAGGAGAATTACCTATCAAATCCAATGTGTATATGAGAAACTGAAAGTAAGGAATAACAGAAAGACGGACTGGAATCTATTTGAGGAAAATCTCAAAGCAGTATACAAACCAATAGACGAACCTATAAATAGCATAGCTAAATTAAACGACAGAGTACAAAGACTTAGTATTAATCTTAAAGAAGCCCACCAAAAAGCCTGCCCTCTAAAGATAGTTGAAGTGGGAAAAGGACAAGCGTGGTGGAACAAAGAACTAAAGAAAATGAGAAAGAAGACAAGACGTGCACTAAGAGTCGCGTTGAAGAAGAAGGACGACCCAGTCAGCTGGCAGGCCTACAGAGACCAAAGAAATGAATTGAGTAACGCATGCCAAAGGGAAAGTAGAAAAGTGTGGAAAACATACTCTGGTAGCATATCGGAACATCCCGAAACAGCCAGGCTTATGAAAGCACTAGCTAAAGACAAAGTAAGCAAACTAGGCAGTATAAGAATAGATAGTGAGGTAATCACGGATCCTCAGGAAGTTTTACGGATAATGATGAACACTCACTTTCCTGACAACAAAGAAATACAGGAAGAGGAGCCAGAAACAAGTATCATAAATGCTTGGGAGGATACTGGCTTAGTAGTGACAGAAAAACTTTTGGAATGGAGCATAAACACCTTCTCACCGTACAAAACGGTGGGACCGGATGGAATATTTCCAAAGATGCTACAAAGCGCCTTGAAAATCATAAAAAAAGAACTAGTGCATATTCTAAAGGGCAGCCTATCCTTAGGCCATATACCAGATAAATGGAGAATAGTAAGGGCGAGCTTTCTACCGAAACCAGGGAAGAAGACATACCAAGATCCGAAGTCATTCCGATGCATAAGCTTGTCGTCGTTTATTCTGAAGACACTAGAAAAGCTAATCGACAGATACATAAGAATGAAGGTCGGAACTGGAATTAGTCCCCTGCATGTTAATCAACATGCATATATGGAGAACAAATCCACAGAAACGGCGCTTCATAATCTGGCAATAAGAGTAGACAGAGCTCTGGAAGCGAAAAAGTCGGCGATGGCATGCTTCTTTGACGTCGAAGGGGCCTTCGATAAGGCAACCTCACAAGTTATAGAGGCATCATTAGCAAGAGACAATATAGAAATATATATTAGTCGCTGGATAATGAATATGCTGAGGCATAGACGGATCACAACTGAACTAGGAGGCACCACTCACACAATAAAGGCCAACAGGGGATTCCCTCAAGGAGGATGTCTTTCATCTCTCTTGTGGTGCCTTCTCATAGATGACATAATAAAGAATATAAACAGAATGCACCTCTTCATGCAAGCATATTCAGATGATGGTGTGATACTAGTAACCAGGAAAGATACTATAATGATCAGGAATAGAATGAATGTTGGCATAAAGGCAACCCTAGCATGGTGCAGAAAGAGGGGACTGAATCTCAATCCCACAAAAACCAAGCTAATGCTCTTCACAAAGACAAGGAAGAAGATAGAAATGGTACCAATCACTATAGATGGGATCTTAATAGAAACAGTATAAGACATAAAGTACCTAGGTGTGACAATAGACGACAAAATGTCGTTCAATTTACACATAAAGACACAAAGTAACAAAGCCAAGATAGCACTCATGCAATGCAGCAGGGCAATTGGTAGGACTTGGGGACTAAAACCGCAAGTCGTGTATTGGATCTACCAAGCCATTATATTGCCTAGACTAATGTGCAATGTGTGGTGGCATAGAGCCACTATTAAAGTCAATAACAAAGAGCTAGTCCAGGTACAAAGACTAGCCGAGTTTTGTATTTTTTTTTTTATTATTTTTTTTTTTTTTATACAATTGTAACATAACAGAAAATCCAAAGCGTTACAATAAACTCTTAACTAAATTATAAATCAATTACTAATTGTGCTCACAGGCATCAATATTTCAAAACATTTTGTACACGCATTCATCAAATAATTTATGTTACTATGGAATAAATCACATTGTGGTTCATAATTGATTGCAGAATTAAGAAGCGTGATGGCACGCAAAACTGGTGTATTTTTATGCGCATCTGTGCTGGAACTTGGAAGAGCTAGCAGATCCTGACGCCTTCCCCTCCGATACGAGTTATGCACAGACAGACACAGAAAACGCTGCAATAAGTAGACACTATTGATATTATTCCTAATAATATTTATAACAAATTTTGCTAGTGCTAAGTATCTACGTAATTGTAGTGAGTCGAAGCTCAAATGTCCTTGTAGAAAAAGAGTGGGATACATGAATGGATAATATCCATACTGTTTTTTGTATGTATGCCTCAGGAACCTTTTTTGGACTTTCTCCAACATAAGGTTATATTTTTTCTCATATGGGCTCCAAACTACTGAGTTGGTTTCCAAAATACTGCGAACGAGAGCCACATACAGCATACGAACCGCTTGATCTGTAAGAGGGGCGCTGTTACGCAACAAAAACCCAAGCCGGCGGTAAGCAGAAACAGTTAGATGTTCCACATGGGCATGAAAGTAAAATTTCTGTACGAACAATATTCCAAGATCCCGTACCTGTGTTGCTCTCGATACCAGTTCTCCACCAAGAGTGTAAGTACGCTCTCTTGGAGAGTGTGAGCGGGTAAAACTGATTACTTCACATTTAGTGGGATTGAAGAAAAGCCTATTATTAAGACTCCATTGATAGACACGATCTATATCCTCCTGCAGCTTCATGCAGTCATGTTCACTTCTAATAGACATAGCTAATTTGACGTCGTCAGCGAACAATAGAACCATCGAATTTTTAACTATATCTGGGAGGTCATTAATCAATAATACAAAAAGTAAAGGTCCAAGATTTGATCCTTGACTGATACCAGACGGCGTACGATAGGGATCAGACACAAAATGCCCATATTTAACAAATTGTTCCCTTCCAGACAAGTAACTAGCGAATAATTTTAATAATCTTGGGGAAAACCCCATGTCCCTCAATTTCTCCAACATAACACCATTGTCGACCCTATCGAACGCCTTCTGAAAGTCAAGATAAATTACGTCCACTTGATAACCCTGTTGCAGCTCGGTCGATACATAATCTACTAGGTGGACAAGGTTAGTAGCTACCGAACGTCTGGGTAAAAAACCGTGCTGATCGTTACTGATAAACGGAAGACATTGGGGTAAAATCTGGTCACGCATGGTAGTTTCAAATATTTTAGCCAGCGCACTTAATATAGCAATAGGCCTGTAGTTCTCAACCGCCGTTTTAGATCCAGTTTTGGGAATGGGAGAAACACGAGACTGTTTCCATTTTTTTGGGTATTCACCTGTCTTCAGTATTAAGTTGAAAATAAATGTAATAGGCTCAATCAAAAGATTGGCGCACCCTTTAATGACAAAAGCAGGTATTGCATCAGGACCAGGCGATGTCCCAGATTTTAACTTCCGGATTGAAATTAATATGTCTGACTCTGTAAAACTACATATATCTACATGCCTGCTACTAGGCGCTGTTGATGAACTAACTGATTCCCAATCAAAGCAAGGCTCATCTGTTAGAAAAACTGAGCTAAAATGTTCCGCAAACGCTTTAGCAGCCTCAACACCACGATATTCATTATTGCCTCGCGTGACTTTTGGCTCTACTCCACCTTTGCTTCGCAGCGCACTAACAAATGTCCAAAACTGCTTAGGATCGGTACGTATTTGATCTGATATTGCATGAATACCGTAATGCAAAGTATTGTTTCCTTTTATTCTATTTCTGCATTGTCTTTTACTTACTATTCACGTTAATGTAACGTTATACATAGTGTATCAATCAAATCAAAATCAAAATTCATTTATTTTCCGTCCACAAACAATTAGGTTTAGGTACACAAATTGAGATAATACAAGAAAAGAGGGTACAGTCACTAATTATTTGTGGAAGAACTGGCGCCTAAGCTAAGCCGTAGCCTGTGTTTTAGGTCACCAGGTCCCCCATCTCGGATAGCCTGGGTACTTGTATACAAGTAGTAAAGAAGGTAAGCAGACAGAAATTAATATTAGGCACAATTAAGCAAATATAATAGTACAATCTATTTTATGTAAAAATAGGTACTTATAAATATTATTTATTTAATTAATGAGGATAGGTACTAATTGAAGTGTGTAAGAGTATGTGTAAATGTGTGAGTAAGTATATGTGTGTTTTTGTATATGTGTGTGAGTATATGAGTGATAGAGTGAAAGAAAGTTCATTATGAGTATTCGTTGATGTGTGTTTGTATTTGAAAGAGAAAAGTCATATTTGTCAACAAACAAACGGGCATATAAGTATCTTAGTAAAAAATTATTGTTGAAAATGCAAAAGCTTTTCCGTTGCTGTATAGTCAAGCCCAAGAAGCCATGCTGTAGTTTTGTGTTTACATTCAAATTTACTAAGTCCAAAGATGCCCGTTCCCTTGTTTACAATATTGTATAGTCTAGCACCAATAAAAAATAAAAATTGCTGAGCAAAGCTAGTTCTAGCCCATTTTATATTACATACTGTAGAATGTCTCCTAGCTAATAAGCCATATCAGATCGAAAAGAATCAAGATTTGAGTGTTGTTTAAGGATGCATGCGAGAATAAATAACTGTCGGACAGTCAGTACTTCAGTATCCTTGTATAAGTTAGTGGTTGGGTATAGACGAGGCTTGTGATAGCTCACTTTGAGGATCAGTCTTTGTGCTCTCTCAAGAGGTAAGAGTTTAGTCTTGACCGCCCCGCCCCATGATGCAATACTACTGTATTGTTAGATTGATTGGACAAGAGCAAAGTACACCATCTTAATGGTTTTTTTATCAGCAACGCATCTCAAGGATTTGAAAACATAGGTAAGTTTACGCGTCCTTTGTACAAGATTTTGGATATGATTACCAAAAGATAGATTATGATCTATAGTTACACCCAGGTACTTTATACACTGTGTCTGTGATTTATTAGAGCAGTTACATGCAGGTTTAGGAGGAAAAGAGCACTTGTGAGCAAATATTGTACCAAGCCTACTTGTGTCATTAGGAAGGTTGCGGATAGAAAAGGTTATAAATTTGGTTTTTTCAGCATTTAGAGTTAGAGAGTTAGCCGCTAGCCAGTGGCAAACAGTATTGAAACCTCGTTGAGCAAGTGAATATACTTCCTCCCAAGAGTTTCCGGTAAAAGTTAATGTTGTGTCGTCCGCATACGATATAATTTTACATTTTTCAAGATGGAGTTGACATAAGCCATTAATATAGCATAAGAACAAAGTTGGGCCAAGTATACTCCCTTGAGGTACTCCATATGTAACCATAAGTTCATCACTGATGTGCTCACCCATCCTCACACATTGATATCTGTTTGTTAGATAATCAACCAGAAGATCCAATTGTGGCCCTCTAATGCCAAGTTTGAGTAGTTTATTTATCAAGGAGGGCACAGAAACAGTGTCAAAAGCTTTAGCTAAATCGAGAAATATCGTTAAACACTTTTTATTTCCATCCAAACCTCTCGATACATGTTCCACAAACGTATGAACAGCATAATCTGTAGACTTTTTGGCTCTGAAACCATATTGTGACTCAGAAAGAAGTGAGTTATTTTCTAGGTAATTAATAAGTCTTGAATTGATTATGCGTTCAAACACCTTAGATAGAGAGGTAAGAATGGAAATAGGGCGATAGTTGTCTACACTGTTTCTGTCCCCTGCCTTGTAAATAGGATAAAGGACTGCCTTTTTAAACACATTAGGGAATATACCGTGTTCAGGACATCGGTTGAGAAGATTGGTGAGCACAGGAGTTACAAACTCAGACAAAAGCGTCAGCACCTTGGACGATATCGAGTCAAATCCTGGGGAACAGTTGGTCTTTAGGTTTATAATAATTCTTTCAACTTCCGCACAGTCCGTTTCCAATAAAACAAATGAGTTTATCTGCAGGCTGTTATCGTTGTCTGGATCTATAAAAGATGCAATATTCGACGGAATTTTTTCGGCGAGATTCTTACCAACATTTGAGAAAAAGGCATTGATGTCGTTTTCTGCATCACGTGAAGAATCCCTAGCGCAGAGGAGCTCATGGGGTAGATCCTCATTTTTATGATTACTAGAAATTTCGTTAATAGTTTCCCATGTTTTTTTGGAGTTCTTTCTGTGTAAGGTTAGCTGATTGTTATAATGTTTACGTTTCAATGTTTTTAACAAATTATTGCAGAAATTTCGATATCTCCTGTACGTAAGAGCAAGTGTGGTGTTATTGGGTTCGTCCTTTGATCTTTTATGCATGCTGTCTCTATTTCGGATACAACGTAGCATACCTACCGTTATCCACGGCTTGAGTATGACTTTCGAGCAAGGCATTTTATACATGACAGTATTTTTGATAACTAATCCAGATAAAAGCTCAACCAGAAGTGACGCAGCATTATTAAGGAGAAATCAACATTAGTACAGTCCGAGTATAGTTAACTTTTTTTGTAATTTTATTACTTAAATGATTTTTTATATTTTTCATGCATAAGCAAACAAGTACTGACGCATGATCGGTAACTGTAGTTTCCAATCTAAAAGTAAAAGAACTAAGTTTAGTCTTGAGAATTACATGATCAAGACAGCTGCGTCCTCTTGTAGGATATGTATGAGCCGGCATCAGTCCATAATATGAAACTAAGTCTAAGTAGGATAAGGTATCATTATTTAAATCAAGAAGATCTATATTTATATCGCCAGTTATTATAATATTGTTAAAATTAGTAGATTTTTCAAGTAACAAATGTAATGAATTTAAAAAATTATGTAAGTCTTTAAAAGAAGGTGGTCTATAAATAGCTATTATTAACGTATCTGTGCCAATGGAAATAAGCAAACAGTTGGCATCTGCAATATTAGGCTCCTCAATTTTATATCTATATTTATTACTTACAAATGCGATCACGCCGTCGTTTTGATTATAGTTTCTACTTGTTTGAAAAGAAGAGTAGCCTTGTAGGTATGGTAAGTTAGACCCTAGAGACAGCCAGCGTTCCGACAGAATAATAATATCACATTTAAATTCAAGACTCGCTAATGTAGTACAAAAGCTATCAAAATTACAGTTTATGCTACGAATGTTCTGCTGCAAAACTTTAAAATAATTATTAGGTCGTTTTAATCTTGAAGAACATTCTTTAGGATAACATAAAACAGGGGTTGAAATTTGGTACTTATCAATATTATTTATTAGGTCATTATCGAACGCGAATTTTTAGAGAATAATATACAAGATAATCCATCCTTGGGGTCAGAATATCAGCATTACCTATATAAACAGTTTTTTGGCTATTGGCATAAGGTGCTAAGCTATGTTTTTGTGTTATGACAATTCGTACAGTTTGTTTAACAGTGTAAGTGAGTTTGTGTAATGTTTGTGTTGTGAGTGGGTTAATAATGTGTACTATTTTAACACATGAATAGGGAAAAAACCATGCAAATACAAGATTTAAATAACATGCTATTGACAAAACACACATAATAACTAGTCACTTAATGTTAAAGATATCCTTAAGGTCTTTTTCACAGTTAATCCTGATTGGTTTGCTGTTATTGTTCAGGCGTAGGTAAACCATTCCACGGGAGGTCCAGGGTTTAGGAAGATTATTGTCCTTAGCGATTTCCCTGGCCAGATAAAATAACCTTCTAGTTTTGTAGGTTTTCAACTCGGATATGTAGATTTGTGACTCAGGGCCTGCTAGCCCCAGATTGATTGAGTTTATTCTTTTAAGATTTTTTTGTTTACCCAGATTAATTACCGACGTGATCAACTGGTTTTTGAGGAGTTCAGAGGTAAAGTCCACAACCACTGGTTTGTTCTTGTCTTCTTTATGCACTCTGTATACGTTTTTAATCTGTGTTACATTGATTGGTACAGATAGAATTTCCCCAATGCGTATTATCGAGTTGCACAGGTCCCCGACCGTTTCATTTGTTTTGGTAGGTAAGTTTCGGATTTCAATAGCGGAGGCGCATTCTTTTTCTCCAGTTTTTCAATTTTCTCTTCTAACTTTCTGATATAATCAAAATTTTCTTTCCTCTGGGCATACAGTAAATCAACTGTTTCTTTCATAATGTCATATTTCTCATTTATCAAGGTGACCGAGGCAGTCAGCTGATTTTGTTGTTCAGTAATTTGTGTTAAGAATGCCTCGAAGCTATGTTTTTGTTGTTCCTGCCAGTTCATAAACATTTTTTCCATTTTTATTGCGAAGGCTTCAAAGTCATCACCATGCTTTCTTTTATTAGGTCTTTGGTTTGAGCTAGCCGAATCCTTAGGAATGGATGAGTATAAATTCTCTTCAGATACAGATTTCGCCGAGGGTGTACTGGGAGAGGACATCATTTTGAGGTAAAAACAAAGCAGTAGTAACAAAAACACTCGAACAACTCGTCGGCTTTCAGTCGCGTAGGCCTATTTGTGTTGAGTTACAATTTTGCCGTCGGCAAAAATAAATCGCGGCTGAGAGCTAGTAGACCGGCGGGTGCGCAGATCGGATGAGTCAGTACGGGCCCCGCCCCTCGCTTGATCCTGGGCCAGTCAGTGGGCGTTTCCAAATCCGGCCAATGAGGCGGTTGGATTAAGTGACGTAGGTTGCTTAATATAGTCGTCACACTCTAAGATCACAGATTCACTCACACACACGAGATAACTCCTACTACACTGGACTGATTAAAAGATAAGAAAATAAAATGTTGTACGTTTACTAAAGATACGTCCACTCCGCGCGGGATCCGAGAGAGAGTGTAATTATTGTAGGCAACACCTATATCCATTTTGATTTTACATCTATATCGCGCAAACTCATTATACATTTCCTTATCTCCAGTACTTTTCCAAAGTCGGTGATAGTAAGCCTTGGTTTCTATATCGCGTATGATAGTTTTTGTATAGTAAACAGGGTATGTTCTACTACATGAGCGCTTCCTGCTTTTTTTTGGGATACAGAAATCAAATATAGAGTATACGATGTTATAAAAAAAAGTCACCGCATCGTCAGTGTCTCTAATTTTTTAAAATTCCTGCCAGTCAACTTCTAAAAGCATAATATACAGTGTGTGAAAATCGCCCTTAGAAAAATTCCAGTCCATTTGTCTTTTAATATTTGACGGATCAATTTTAAATGCTTTGCACTTGCATACGTAATCAATTTGTATGAAAAGTGGCGGTTGATGAGGGTCAATTTTAGTGACTACTTCATGCGGGGCAGCTTCACGCACCTGAACCACACTTCTCGTTTCTGCACTCGTTAGCACCACATGTAACCACCTGTCATTTACATTTTTTACATTATTGTACTGATAAAAGTTACAAATGCTCAAAAAACAGTGAAAATACTTATTAACATCATCACTGGCACTGTATAAATTTAAGTCACCCAAAACAATAATTTTTTCGCTCGGATGTTTGCTACATATCTGTTCTACACTACCGAACCATTCAAAGTAATAATCATCACTGGTTTTAGGAGGCAAGTAGACGACATTTACATATATAAAGCTCCCATCTATCGCAAATCTTGCCCAAAGGTTTTCACAGCGCGCAGTCTCGTAACTCGAAATACGTTCAAGATGAATGGGTGAGCGTGCTACAAGCATGACACCTCCACCGTCCCGTGTTCCACGATCCTTCCTTAACAATCTCCAATCCTTAGAACCACAAACTTCAGCATCGCAAATTGACACATCCAAGTTAGTTTCAGTTATGGCCACTAAATCAGCGTCCTCCATTAAGACGAGATTATTTCTAAATGTAAGAAGTTTTGTCTTTAACCATCTCGAATTTTGATAATAAACTTTGAGTTGAAAAATCTTTTCTAACTTAGTTTCTTGCATTTTCGTTCCTACCCTTTTGGTGGGGGCCACGAAAGGGCTGCGTCCAGGGCTTTATGCAAATACCTTGTGGCCAATTCTCTGGAGCCATAACTTTTTCAGCTATACTTGAAGCGACAACAATCTTAAAAGACGCATATTCCCCTCTAGCCCTCAATGAATCAATAGAAGACACCATGTCTGAGCCACATACCTTAATAAGATGATTACGAATTTGTTCCACCGTAGTGCCAAGCTTCAGATAATAAAGATGAAGATAACGCTTTCGTTCAGAAGTGTGCCAACCTTCAGATAATAAAGATGAAGATAACGCTTTCGTTGAGTTCATGATAACAGGAGCAATGAGATCAACACCCACAGCAGCGCTGGACATGATCCTTGGATTTGATCCACCAGATCTGGGGGCTAAGAAAAAGGCACTTGAACAGTGGTATAAAATGAGATCCTGCGGGCAATGGAGCAATATAAAAGTCAGTAATGGGCACTCAGTCATAGACAAAGCCTACGATAGAAACCTATCGATGATCATGACTCGCAATGACCTCATAGGCAAACGGAGAATCTTTGACAAGAAGTATAGAATCCACATAGGAACAAGGGACCAATGGGAACTAGAAAGAACAGAAGGAACAACAGTCTGTTACACCGATGGTTCAAGGAAGAAAAGACTGGAAGATCGGGAGCTGGGTTCTTCATCCCAGGACCAGAAAGTACAAACATATCAGTGCCATTAGGGAAATTTGCATGTGTCTTCCAGGCGGAGGTATTTGCCATTATGGAATGTGCCCGTTACCTGGAGGAATCCAATGCAAATCCACACATCAAAGTAACAATGTATAGTGACAATCAAGCGGCAATAAAAGCCCTAGAGAGACCAGAAGCAACATAAGCACTGGTGTTAGAAAGCAAAGAGACCCTGAACAAACTAGCTTCAAGCAGGGAGGTAGTCAAAGCCTGGACGCCTGGACATGAAGGAAATATAGGCAATGAAACTGCCGATAAATTGGCAAGGATGGGGGCAGATGAAGTCTCGATAGGCCCAAAACCCCGCCTACCCATCCCTAGTAAGATAAAGGGGTTTTCAAGAGAATAATAAATACAGAGGCGATTGCTCGATGGAATACCTTAGAAGGACACCGACAATCCAAACTCTTTATAAAAGGGTATGATAGAACAAAGACCAGACGTTTAATACAGCTTCCGAAAGCAGATATAACTAAGATAGTAGGTATACTGACAGGACACTGTACCCTGAACAGACACCTAGCTATTATGAAGAGGAAAGAAGATCCAGCCTGTCCGGAGTGCGGAGAAGATGAAACTAGCTTCCACTTCATCGCCGAGTGCCCGATGTATTCGCTACAGAGATGGAAGACTCTAGGCAGAGACAGCTTATCAGAGGAGGATCTCAGGGAAGTATCAATAGGAGATATGGTAAGATTTTATAAAGCTACGGGAAGATTCCACGGGGTGATACTGCAGGAGCACCAGTAAAACCAGTGCCCCGGGCAGCGTGCTATGTGGAGTGGGGAATCTACACCACCGAGGAACAGTAAAAGTGTCTGAATGGTATGGAAAGCGTGATGAGTAGGTACCTTTATGTCCGCAGGTTCACCCAGCAGAAGGGGGACACTGGACTATTGGCTACTGAATCGATCGCTGACCTGCTATTCATCACAAATACATGGCCTTCTCGGGGCTAGAACTCCCAACAAAGCATGGGCAGGCTGTCCGTTTTCTGGGATAAAGGGTGAAATGGCTCCACCGACGCGATCCGATCACCCGTCTGCGTGCATCGCGGCGTCCCCAACAAGAAATGAAATGAATGAAATGAAGGTTACTATAACATTCTTTTATTCTGACCAGCGTATATCTGTCATTGTGATAGTTTCGAAACCAGTCCAGTAGAGGGCCCCGTATACCAGCTCGGTCTAGCTTATTAAACAGTGTACAGTGTTCCAATGTATCGAATGCTTTACTGAAGAATGAAGACAACCACCACCTGCATTCGGTTGTTCAGGTGGTGGTTGACCTCATTCACAAAGTTTGATAGTAATTGAGTTGTACTTCGCCCTCTTTGAAACCCATATTGTTTATTATTTATAATTTGATTTGTAGTTAAGTAGTTTGTTATCTCATTTGTGAAGTACCTCTCAATTATTTTATCAATACAGGATAGTATCGTGATGGGCCTATAGTTGTTAACATCCTTAAAAATGCCTTTTTTATGTATAGGTCGTATTATACCTACTTTCAACTCATCAGGAAACGAAGACGTGGCAATGCATGCATTAATTAAATGAGTAATTACTGGTGTGATTTCCGATTTTATACATAGCAAATCCCTTACCCGTATGTTACCTGTACCTGGGCTCTTTTTTTATTTAATTGCATCAATATTTTAAAAACAATATCATTACTAACTTGCTTGAGCCTAATTGACAAGTTTGATTCTGTCTGATACATTGATTGATCTAGTAGTTTATTTTTACAATTGTGTATTATACTTTTAACATTCTTATCAAAACCTTTCGGCAAATGATTCGCATACTGATGTTAAATCTGCTTTAAAGTGCTTAGTAATTAGTTCATCAACGCTATTACAAATATTACCACTAATGTTATTTATAATTTCCCATACTTTCTTAGAGTTTTTAAAATTTCCAGTGATCTCTTTTTTAATGTACTTATTTCTAGATTTATTTATATATTTATTAGTTTTATTTCTGTATTTATTATACAGTAATATTTAAGTCTTGTCATTTTCATCTTGGATACATAGTTTCAAAAGTTCTTCTTTCTTTTTTATCATATACGACATGCGTTCATTTAACCATTTACATTCTTGCCGTTTACCTACTATGATTTTACATTTATTTGTGCACATATTATAGACCTGATTATAGTTCTGTACGATGAAGTTGAAGATATCATTAGGGTTCTTTAACTTTAGAGCGGAATTCCAATCTACTTTTTGTAACTCACATAGCAATTTCTTATTGTCTATAATATTTTTAAATCTAGTTGTTGGAGACTGAACATTCGAATTATGTTCTAAAATACAGCCGGTTATAAAGTGGTCAGCTATTTTGTACTTTACTACAGCAGTGTGTACGTCTCTGTAGTTGGTTGTACGCGTGAAAATGTGGTCAATACATGAGCTTGTAATTTTGTCTTTTTTCTTTTCGATCCGTGTGTACTGGGTTATACCACATTCCAGTCCTTTTTCACACAAACTTTTTAGGTATTGCGCTCGAGTCGGCGAAAGTTCACACAAGTTAATGTTTATGTCACCTAATAACACATATGAGTACTTACTTGGATACCGTCCTATTACGCGTGATATTTCTTCTACGAATAGGTTTTTGTTTAGGTCGGGCGGCCTGTACACTGCACATATGCCTACACTAGATTGAAATGACGTTTTTATTTCACCCACAACGCACTCACAGAAAATCATAGGTGCCAAGTCCCTACTGAAACACAAGCTGCTATGAATATACACTATTACGCCGCCTCCCTTTCTCGACAATCGTAGTTCCGAGTACATCTCGTAGTTATTTAGTTGGAAAAGGCTTTTACATTTATCACTGATGTTGACTTCCGTGAGCTTTAAGACATCGATTTTTCGTTGGCTTGTTTTTACTAGATACTCAATACGGGCAAAGTTTTTTAAAATGGAGCTTGTTGTAACTCTGTATATCTACATTGTTTAAAAAAGAATTCCAATGGTAGTGGCTGTGTTCTGATGAGGGCGAGTATGAGTCATCCATTTCTGCGCGAGTAATGGTAGACACTTAAAGTAGGTAGGTAGATAGTTATCTCCCTACTTTTCTGAGAATTAGGAGTTCTGCGCATCTCCATTTTTTTCTAAAAGCTTTTGGATATCATTTTCACATCTGATAGTATACACTTTGGAATTGCCCTGGCTTGACTACGCAAGGTTTTCTTAGACATTTTCGGAAAAATTTAATGAAAATGGAAATAATAGCAAATCGACCAAAATAAATCACAATGACTGTGACAATTGTCAAAACGTTATTTCCAGGTGAAAATCTGCTTTATTTTAATTTTGACATTTTCATGGGATTCCAGTCGACGTATAGAGGCAGCTATGTTGGAATCGTTGTGTACAGTAATAGTCTTTTTTTTTAACTTGGCAATTAAGACACCTATTTTTCAAATACTTTAAGTTTTACATTGTGTCGAGTGTTAACACAGTATGTAGGTACTCTACTTGTAAAGCGATAGTGGACTTTACGAAGTAGATGTCCGTGACTCTTTGAGACAAAACAAACGGTAATACCACAAGATCGCTTGAAATCTTAAACAGCTACATACCCTGTAATCAATGTACTGACTGCATATCATAGGCAACACACTATGTATATTATCCACTAAATCACTAAACAAAAAACTATAAATTCAATCGTTCAGGCAAAACCCGACGCCGAGTTCCCACTAAAAAGTCCCCTTATAAATAAACTTTCCGTCATGTTTGCAACCTCTGCCTCTTTAGGTCTTATATAGTACAAACTTGTGAGCTGACTTTCAGTCATTGACGTAAAGGCCCCAGTACACGTTGGCCCAAGCGCTGGCCGCGCTGTCTCGGCAAGCTTGATGACAGCGTTCACACGTTGGCGTGGCTAGCGGCTCATTCCCAGTAGCGTGCACAGAGATTTCAGACAGGGTAGAGAGAAAAATATAAAAGTAATACAGCGTGAATTTTCATTCGTTTTAAACCCGAAGCCCACTGATGTTACTCATGATAACAAAAAACTTTCTCGAAGAAAAAATTTTTTTACTCTAAAAAGTTTTTTCGTCTCCCCATAGTAAAGTTGTCGCGTGATCAACTCATTTTGTATGGAAAGGTTAAACATTTTTTTCGAATAACTTTTTTTTATTCGTCAAAGTTGCTTGTTTTCATGAGTAGAATAACTGGGCTTCGGGTTTAAAACGAATAAAAATTCACGCTGTATACAGTATATTATATACTGCATACTAGTTTCGGTTTCGTCGTCTCGTCAATTTAAAAATGAGGTTTGACATTTTTCATTCACTGTTTTTCTTTGTTTTCCTACTATCACTGAAACGAATCAAAACAAAACAAACAATGGCGACTCAGTATAAAAATAAATCAAATTTATCATTCAAACACATACATATAACCAAAAATTTTATTTTCATTATTTTGCGCTACTTAAATTATGAAACAATGCTACTTTTTAAAATAGTTACGTAGCCAACTGGACGACTTCGGTAACTTTCGGCCAAATTGAGACATTGTCTATCCTATGCAATTGTGTGCTTTATTTGTATCATTGTGTGCCACGTATTTATAGGAACGCACACACACTGCATTCGCGTAACCACGCGGCACACAAGTTAACATTTAGACAGGAATATGTGTCTTTGCCGATAGGCGCGCAGCGGCGCTAGTGCAGCGCAATGCGATGTGCATGTTGCCATGATACAACCGATACTCGACAGGTATAGTATAAGGTTTTAATTTTTTTTTGTTCTATGTGGTATTTTCAATTTTAATTATTTATTGCTTCCATATTGTACAATAGATGGAAAATAACAATTATATAGAACACAATATGGGCCCTGGAAGGGCACTGCAATTTTTGGAATCGACATTTCAAAATACAATTATTTTTACAATAGTTACGTGGTAGCATGACAATAACAACAATAACACTTACAAAAAACAATAACACAAAATAACATATTAGACAATTTTAGTATACATACTTAACTATAACATTACCGTTTGCTCAAACGCGGTATCGAGGTGTCTACTGCGAAACTACTAGTTGTTTGTGATCTCTTTCTCGCGATGTACTCTGTCCACCATTGTATACGGGCATATTTGAATACATTTATTTCTATAGTTGGTGAGAATTTTGGTTTTATTTCTCACACGTAGAACTTTGTTGGTGTGCAGCCTTTCGAGGTTGTACATTTTGGTCCTTCGAGCCGGATTGTTCATAAGCCGAAGGTATTTCATACAGCTAATAGTTCCCAATGCGTCTTTTGCAAGGGAAACCATAAACTTACCGTTTGTAAGGCCTTTGCAAATGTAGAGGTAGCCTCACGACGTGATTTCGTTGAGAAAAATCTTTTATGTTTTAATTGTTTCGGTATCAACCATTCAGCCAAAACTTGCAAATCGGCGCAAGGTTGTAGGATTTGTCGAAGCAAACACAATACTTTGTTGCACAATAAGGGCAAGCATGAACCTGAGTCAAATTCAAATCCAAAGACCTCAACTCCGGGTGGTTCTACTAACACTAACGCTTCCAATCCGGAAAAAGAGCAGGAAACAAATAAACCAGAACAACCTATAGTAACTTGTTTCTCCTCAACTCCAGTCAGGAATCAAGTCTTGTTGGCAACGGCTCTTGTAGCAGCCGAGTCCAATCACGGACAGAGTTTTATCGTACGAGCGTTGTTGGATCAAGGATCACAAGCATCCTTTATTTCCGAAGCGACAGCACAGTTACTGGGATTACTAAGAATCCCAGTTCAGGGACTCATCTCCGGATTGGAAGGTAACGCACCTATAACTTGTAGATCCATGGTGGAAGTAAACATTAGTTCAACGTTGGATCCAACCATAACAATCCCGGTTCAAGCATATGTTTTAAGGAACATCACTAGTGTTTTACCCAGTAGCACGGTAAATCTGAACAACTGGGAAGGTTTACAGGATCTTCGCTTAGCAGATCCACAGTATCACACACCGAACAAGGTAAATATGCTGTTGGGTGCTGAGGTTTATACCAAGGTAATCAGAGATGGAATCAAGAGGGATCCCAGCGAATCATTGGTAGCACAACGCACATCCTTAGGTTGGATCATGTCAGGTGTAGTTGATGCTAAATCGGTACCTCGTACCGCTGCTCACGTAGTAGTAATGCATGCACGAGTTGAAGATGATTTTCTTAAAATATTTTGGGAACAAGAAAGTGACCAACCAAAGGTAGAGGAACTTACCGAAGAAGAAAAGAGATGTGAGAGCATATTTAAACTTACAACTACAAGAGACGAAACAGGAAGATATGTAGTAGAGCTCCCATTCAAGGATGAGAACCCCAAATGTACCGAGGGAAGATCTAAAGAGATAGCAATGAAACAATTCATACAGTGGGAGAAAAGAATGATGCAGAAACCGGAACTTAAAGAAAAATACACCGAGGTGATCGAAGAATATGTACAGATGGGACATATGGTAGTTGTACCTAAAGAAGACCAAGACAAAGCACACACTTTCTACCTACCTCACCACGCGGTGGTAAAAGAGGAGAAGGAGACATCTAAGGTCCGGGTTGTATTTAATGGGTCCTGCCGTGGAGTTAATGGCGTGTCATTAAATGACGATCTGCTGGTAGGTCCAACTATACAGCCAGAACTACGACATTTAATTATGTGTTGGCGTAAACATCCAATTTGTCTTGTAGCCGACATCGTTAAAATGTATAGACAAGTCAAAGTGGCTGAAAAGCATGTCGACTTTCAACGTCTTTTATGGCGAAAGGATCCAGAGGAAGAAATGCAACATTTAAGATTACTCCGAGTTACATTCGGGACTTCATCAGCTCCATTTCTTGCTGTTCGGAGCCTGCAACAATTGTCCGATGATGGATGCGAGGAAAAATATGCGTGTGTAGCTGAGAAGGTAAAGAAGGACTTCTATATGGACGATCTCCTGACAGGTTGTCAATCTGTAAATGAAGGCAAAGAAATTTATAATCAGATGAAGGAACTTTTGAACAGTGGAGGGTTTCCATTACAGAAGTGGAAATCTAATAACAAAGAATTGGCTAAATACATAAATGAAGGAGATGAAAAGAAAGGAAATGAACAAGGGATGGAAATAAAAACGGATTCGTTAACTAAAATACTAGGACTTGTCTGGAACCAGGAATCGGACGAATTTCAATACACGGTGAACTTACCTGAAATGAAACTACCTGTAACCAAAAGAATTGTTGTCTCAGACATAGCAAAACTCTTTGATCCTCTTGGGTGGCTTTCGCCTATCCTTGTTACAGCCAAGATTTTCATCCAAAAACTCTGGTTAGCTGGAATCAGCTGGGATGACGAGATTCCTCCGCAGCTTTTGAAGGAATGGCTGAACTATCGAGAAAATCTTGGTCAGATAACGACCTTCAGGTTACCCAGGTGGATCCAGTCGAAACGCGATGATGGGAACTTCATGGGTTCTGTGATGCATCGGAAAGGGCGTTTGCGGCCGTTGTTTATCTGCGCGTGATAGAAGCAGATGGTCAGGTCAATGTGTCACTTGTCATTGCCAAAACTAAAGTGGCACCTGTTAAGCAAGTGTCCATACCGCGATTGGAGCTATGTGGAGCAGTAATGCTTACACGGTTGCTCGTGGAAGTTTCGGAGGTGATGAACATGGATAAAACCCACATTCATGCATGGACCGATTCTGCCGTGGTTCTCGCTTGGATCAATAGTCAGCCAAATCGCTGGAAAACCTATGTGGCCAATCGGGTATCAGAGATACTATCTTCTCTGGAACCACGACACTGGTGTCATGTGTCATCGAAGGATAATCCAGCGGATTGCGCCTCACGGGGTTCCAAAAATCTGGCAGCAGAAGAACTCTGGAAAGGAGGGCCATGTTGGTTAAAACAAGAGGACATTAAGTACAAAAGACCGGTGAAAGAAACTAAACTAGAAGAAAGAAAGATTTGTATGGTCAACCAGGTTGAAGATAATATCGAAAGGGAAGAACTACTTACTCGGTTTTCTTCATTGCGGAAACTATTGCGTGTGTTTCCTCTATGCAAAAGATTCGGGAAAAAGGAAAAAATTACCCCTTGGGTAGATGGAACTGAAACAGAAGAAAGTTAGAAGATATGTATAAAAATAAGTCAAGAGAAGTATTTACAAAAGGAAATACAAGATCTGAAAAATGAGAACAATAACAAGGTCAGCAAAAACAGTGTGCTTACTTCACTTCATCCATTCATTGACGATCAAGGCATCCTGCGTGTAGGAGGCAGACTAGCCCTTGTAGATCTGAATGAAAACAAGAGGCACCCGATTATTCTGCCCAAGGATTCCCACCTGACTAAGCTGATTATATCAGATGCGCATGAAAAAACAATGCACGGTGGTCCTCAGCTTATGCTCAATTACATAAGATCGAGGTATTGGATAATTGGTGCCAAGGACTTAGTGAAGTTTTATTATCGGAACTGTGTTACTTGTGTCAGATATGCTGCAAGGCACCGACAACAGTTGATGGGGCAAATTCCTTCCGTTAGAGGAACTGCTTGTCGACCTTTCTCCAACAGTGGCGTCGATTATGCGGGGCCTATAAACATTAGAACTTCCAAGGGAAGAGGTCATCACTCGTACAAGGGCTATATTTGTTTATTTGTGTGCATGGCCACGAGAGCAATACATTTGGAGGCCGTCAGTGACCTGACGTCTCAGGGTTTTTTATTAGATAGATAGATAGATAGATGAATGCTTTATTGCGCACATAACAAAAATATAACTAATTTTACAGGAAACCTTAAACATAAAGTGAGCAAAGGCGGCCTTATCGCTACAAGCGATCTTTTAAAGGCAACCTTAAATAATTGGATAAATATAAACAAAAGCACTGCGTCAATTGGAACCAAGGAGAAAGAAAACAGCAATTAATTTAAATCAAATGATAAATACATTAAAAGTAAACAAAATAAAAAGACAAAATATATAATCATATAATATTCAATTATAATAAAAATGTATATATACATCAAAAAGACAAATATATAAATATACATAAATACGGTATAAATATATAAAATAAATATACTACATGAAATAAATAAATATATATCTTGTGTTAATAATAGGAAAACTAAACTATTTTATTTAGGAGATGTGCACGCAACTTAGATTTAAAGATGGCGAGAGACTTTGAGTGACGAATCTCTCGAGGAAAATCATTCCACAAATAAGCAGCCTTCACAGTGAAGGATTCCCTGAAGTAGCCAGATCGGGTGAAAGGCAATTTTAAAATATCATCCGATTTTGATCGAAGAGCTAGCTCGCGGTCGGAACCCAGATATTTGAAGCACTCCTTCAAGTACGGCGGAGAACGAGGGTCGCATTTCGGGTCGGGTAGCATTTAAACGATTTATAGCTCGTCGTGGACATTGTGCAAATCTCTGGAGTGACAACGGAACTAATTTTATAGGCGCCGCAAGGGAATTGAAGCAGTTGTACAAACAGGAAAGGTCGGACATAGCGGTGGAAATAGCCGATCAGTTGTCGTCTATCGGGACGAAGTGGCATTTCATCCCCCCCATGCTCCAAACTTTGGAGGACTCTGGGAGGCGGGAGTGAAATCCACTAAGCACCATCTCAAGAGAATGCTGGGCACTCATACTCTCACATTTGAGGAGTTGTATACGGTTTTGTGCCAAGTTGAAGCTTGCCTCAACTCTAGGCCTATTTCAAAGATTTCTGAGAATCCGGAGGATCCCATGCCGTTAACTCCTGGGCACTTCCTAGTTGGAGAACCTCTGGTCATTGCTCCAGACTTCAACTATGAACAATCGAATATTGGTTCACTCCGGCGGTGGCAATTGACCCAAAGATTGACTCAAGAATTCTGGCGACGTTGGTCTAGGGAGTATTTGACTCAGTTTTATCATCGCTATAAGTGGTCACATTGTAATTCTGAACCGGAGTTAGGAAACCTTGTTTTGGTAATCGAAGATGGTTTGCCGCCGGCTAAATGGTTGTACGGGATCATAGTTGAAAAGCACGTTGGAAAGGACGGCATCACTCGAGTGGTGAGTCTCAAATGCAAGGGCAATGTAATAAAGAGGCCAGTAAACAAGTTATGTTTCTTACCTATTACGAAATAAGCTATTGATTTAAGATATATTTTTTTTGTATTCTTTTTATGTATGTTTGATTTGATTTGTATTTTTTCTAAATACCTTGCTAAGGTTGTTAAAAGATTTGGTTACAAAATATCAATGTTAAATATAAGGTTCTTGTGTAGAGAACAACCTTTTAATGTTGTTCTCCGCGGGCGGAATGTTCAAATCGTTAATGTTTTTTTAGTTCTTAAGATAAAATGTAGATGGCGCTACGAACGTCCGCTCCGTTTGCTCAAACGCGGTATCGAGGTGTCTACTGCGAAACTACTAGTTGTTTGTGATCTCTTTCTCGCGATGTACTCTGTCCGCCATTGTATACGGGCATATTTGAATACATTTATTTCTATAGTTGGTGAGAATTTTGGTTTTATTTCTCACACGTAGAACTTTGCCTTTCGGGGTTGTACAATTACGTTCTGAATAATTAATTTCAATTAATTTTTTTGGTAGATAGTAAATAAACCAAATGTGATTGATAAGGTATCAGAATCAAATAAAATCTGATTATTTCATCAGAGCAGATAGGGTAGGCAGTGTCGTTCTGTCGTTATGGAGTGCAAGCTCATTCCGAGTAGTTCTGGCAAGCAAGATGGACGTAGACGTGGAGACTTTCACTGCCGCTGCAATATACTTACTCAGTACTTCTAACATTTATTTCCAGCTGCACCATATTTGAAAAAGCATTATAAAATTATTTTACTTATTTAAAATAAAACGTCCATATGCTCCTACGCACATATTTAAAATGAAGGCACGACCAACGTGTGAAAGCCGTTTGCGGCTCGTGGCTAAGGCCGGCCGCACACATTCGGAATCAGGTAAGGAATTCAGATCCGGAATTAAGATTCTGAAATCAGAACGCACTGCTTTTCATACAAAATGTTCTACCTGGCGCACACTTTCTTAACGGTTTCAGAACGAAAAAAATCCTGACATTCTGTTCTGAATTTTTCCGGGCGTCGGATTTTCAGAATGGAAAAAACCGTTCAGAACGCAGCGCTCGCGAACAAAATGTACCGACTGCCGCACACATCTGGAAATTTACATTCAGTATCTCGCTAGTGCCGAGCCAAGTGGACGTTCGACCCGCTTTTCCGGACTAAGTAATAAAAATGTCTGAGACTGAAAATTATATGATGTGTGTGAAAAAGTACGAGTATTCAACGGGTGCACCCAATAACGACGTTCCCTCTTTTTCTCGAGCGCCAGTAATGGTGCAATTGTAAACAATAATTAATCGTCTATGTCGTTCATCTTGTTTGGCGTCTCCAAACGTACTGGTCTCGAAAATTCCTGAAAGAAAAAACCTGATGTGTGCGCTAGTCGCCTTGAATTCCTGTTCTGAATTTCAGATCAGGATTCCAGATGTGTGCAGCCGGCCTAATTCCCTTAAAATCGTGCACAAAAAACGACAACGGACGGCACGCCGGCGAGCGTTGGTCGCAAACGGCAAACGGCCGCACCCGTTGGCCAACGTGAAGAGCCGGTGTAAGAAAAACGCTTCGCTTCAAAACGCACTGCCCGTCGGTTTCAAAAATATTTTTTCTAGTTTATTTGTATTAATTTATTTTTTTTGTTGTAGGAATTGAATTTATAGTATTTAAGTACTAAAGATATGAAGAAACTGTCACACAAGTGGCTATTTAGAGTCTTAACACATAAATAAAATATTTTGACATTTTTCGTATTATATTTTAGCTTTCCACCTGAAAAACCTGCCAAGTGCGAGTCGGACACGCGCCCTAAGGATTCCGTACCTATCTACCATATGATATACTAAAAGCTTTTGCTCTTTGATTTTAAAAACTCCGCGATCATCCAACTTGACCCCTCTTTTAAAGAAAAGTTCTTGAAACGGGAGCTCACCTTAATTGGTTACTATAAGTTGTGAGAAAAATTGAAATATTTAATGATTTTAGACTTTTTCCCTTTATTTGTACTGTGAGCCCTAGCTTCTTGCCAAATTTCATAATTTTAGGTCAACGGGAAGTACCCTGTAGGTTTTGCTATTTTGCATAAATGTATGGAGATAGGACATAAAAAGCCATATATTTTGATTGCATCGTTGTAAAAAATTTAAATTTTCAGATCTTGTGTGTTTTATGGACTTTAATATTCATTATTCATTTCAACCTGATACCTCTTCTCGTTCGTGAGAAAAGGGTCTTGACCACAGAGCAGAAACAAAGTAGAGGTGCTGTAAGCAATGTAGCCTTGATGCAATCAATGTAGTTCTGACGTCACATACTCTATAGTCCTGATACTCCACGCTAGGAGCGCTGACATCAGTACGCGACTAATTCTCGTGGAATGTGCACGTTACTGTTCCTCGGAGATCTTTATTTTAACGTGTTTCCCAGTGCAAAATGAAGTGTTGTATCATTGGATGTAAAAGCTGCACGGATGTTTCAAATAAAATAAACGGAAACAGATTTACTTTCCACTCCTAAGTTTTTTATTTGACATTTATTTAGTTTTTATGTAGAATATTCTATAACATTGAATTTAGTATACAATCCTGCATCGCGATGGCAATTATCTTAATGCCACCTAGTGCCAAGTAGACGTACTTGGTAGGGACAAATTTCAGGGACGTACTCGAGAATAAAGTAAAACGGGGGGTCAAAAATTTTACGATCTTTTAAACTGAGAAATCAAAGCAAAACGGCGACGTTTTTTAATACGGCGGCGCGAAATTGTAATACGGCGGATTCTTAAATCCGACTGCGACACAACGTTCACAGCGTTTTATAGGCACACGCCGCCGGCACCCCGGCCGGTACCGCCTGAACCGCTATGTCCCTACATCTTGATCTGTAATATCTTCGAAACTATTCATTTTATCTACTCTCATATCGTTAATCCTCAATGCTGCATTCAAAAATTGTAGGTTTACATCTTCTCGCCATAAGCGATAGCGAAACTGAGATGAAGGATTTTACTAACAAGGAAAAAGTGAAACCACCTGTGTTTCCTAAACTAATTATTAGTGATGATGATTCAGTGTAGTGTAACTTTTTATAAATTATTATTATTTTAAAATACTTTGATGGTTAAGTAAAAGACTTATGCTTTTTAGTACTTGCTTTGTCGAAGTTTTATACTTATCCTAACATTTAATTAACAGGAATGTACCCCACCCTAATTTAAAATTTTTGCCCCTCGGGAGAATGTTCGGTGTAACCAAACACCTTTGATGTAGTAGCGGCCCGCCGCCCCGCGGCCACCTTCAGTGCACATTATTAGACTGAACGGGTTGGGTGCATTCTAATTTTAATAAGCAACTTGGGTAATAATAAATAGTAAAAGAACTTTACAACATTTCATTTCAAATCAACAACCAACGCACCGCCCCGAACAGCAAGTACCTATCCTTTTCAATAAATTTCTGTTATATAATTCGAAAAAAAACTGTAATTTCATTATCATGCAAAAAAAATATTTAATTAAATAAATGTTTTTTTTATATACCTATTTTTTACACCCTGTATGTGTAAATTTTTTAAACTGTGGGATTGTATTATGAAGTATTGAATTTACTAACAGTCATCGCGGGAGACCTATTAAACAATTTTTTTAATTTTTATAGGCGCGCCATTGACAACTTGATGCGTTTGTAGTCTGTGGCTAGTCTGATTGATCTATATTAAATGCACAATGTCTTAAAGGTACTTAATTGGATAAGGATTAATGCTGTATTGCTCAAAATCGCTTTATAAATAAGCCAGTATTTCTCGAAGGATAAAAAATGGTTATTGTGGGGTATCCCTAAGAGACAGTCATATACTTTCGTGGAGTGTTTTGTAGACCTTTTGAAGGTGTACAATACATTATACGTAATACATTAATTTGATCTATCTCGAAGGGTTCAGCCAACGTTTTCAATGTAAGCGCAAAAAAATGAGTTTATTTACGACATCACATTAGAAATCTCTAAAATTGTCAGTATTTTTCTACTATATTATGCATGTATTATACATTAAAACCTTCCTCTTGAATTACTTTATCTTTTAAAAACTACATCAAAATCCGTTGCGTAGTTTTAAAGATCCAAGCATACATAGGGACAGACAGACAGACAGCGGGGAGCGACCTTGTTTTATACTATGTAGTGATTTGTCAATTCAATATGCACATTTGCGGGTAGACGTCGCCAAGTAAACATCGTTTCGTAATTTACCATATTGTTTTAATTAAATAAAATACTTACAGTATATTTTAACCTCTATGCACTAGTTTAAACCGTACATCACCGCGTCTACACTTGCTGCAAGTATAAACTTTCACTTTTGAACTTCAAAAACCACCTCATCACCACTTCACAAAATGGACTTGTCATCAATGTTGGCCTCCCACAAGAGTGACATCGCGGGGCTGTTCCAGCGCATGGGAAACTTCGAGGAGCGCCTGGAGAAAGCTTCAGGAACCCCTACAGCAGCACCGGTGCAAGCAGATCTGCCAGCGTTAGCTGAGGAGTTTGCCTCATTTAAGACTGCAGTATGGGAAGTACTAACTAAACTCGCAGCGCAGACGGAGCTTCTGGCCCTGGGACAGGACCGTCATGAGATGTTCCTGCGCAGGAAGGTCCTTTTATTTCACGGAATTCCTGAAACAAAGGATGAGAAGGTTAGTGAGGTGATTATGTCAGTGCTAACCGACAAAATGAAAATGCCCGACATTACCGTTGCGGATTTGCAATCCTGTCACCGCCTCGGCTCGTCTACTACGAAGTCACGCCCAGTCCTGGTCCGATTCCGTGACTATGAAGTTCGACGCATAGCGTGGGAGTCGAAAACAGCGCTCAAGGACACGGGAATTGTCGTCTCCGAGTTCTTGACTAAAGCTCGGCACGACGTATTCATGGCTGCTCGTAAACATTTCGGCGTCAGAAACAGCTGGTCGTCTGAGGGGAAGATAGTAGTAATCTTGCCGGACAAATCCCGCAAGAAAATAGAGACTGCTTCCGATCTGCAGTCTCTGACTTCAAAGTTTCCAGTCCGCGGCACCGACAACACCAGCCCGAAAGCGTCTCCTAAGGCGCCTCCAGTCACTTCAGCTGCGGTAGCGCAGGTCAACCCTAAGGTCAAGGCTTTGCAAGGATTCCCAGCGCCAGCCAATGTCAGGAGGGTGAAGAAATGACCTATTTCTTAGCATTTTCGCCTGCTTTCCCCTATGACTACCTTTCGTATTTTGCCGTATTACAGTGTAAAACATTTTCTCACTTTGTATTAGGTAGGTAGAATTCATTAGTGTTAATCAAATACATTTTTATCTAGTTGTAGGTTATGTAGGTTATACATAATATGTCAGTACTCAGTTGAGTGTTTACTTCAAAGATTTTGGAAACTACTACTACTAAGCGCAGCGTTTTTCTTACGTCAATGGTTTACTTACTTTTTAATTTTTACTTTTTTTTTTTCCTTCTCGCGGTGGTACTATGTGTTATGTTGTCAACTCACTTGTTTCTCACCGTATTTGTATGAGACGAACGGCCCGATGTGTTTTGTCGTATTGTCTGAATTGGTATTTTGAGTAATAATGTTTAATCTTATTTTATTTCTGCACTTTTTATGTCAAATAAGTTGTTATTGTTTTGTATTCGTAATTTTCCGAAATCTCTTTCACTACACTGCAGCAAGTGTGGATTTGGCTGATGTCGATAACATTCAGTAGATATTTTTTTTTTTTTTTTTTCATTAGCTTATTGATATTCATTTATTTTGATATATACATTTATATATATATTTATATAATAGTATATATTAGGTATATTATAATTATTTTTATTTATGGATAACTTAGCTGATATTAACGATGATTTTTTCTCTTGCTCGTCTTCTTCTGATACTTTCCTCAGTGCTGATAGTGACGGTGATAGTTCTTCATGCTTATCCGTTCATGAACAGTTGAAGGCTACTTTTTCTAATTTTTCCAATAATTTCAACGTAGTTCACATCAATGCCCAGAGTATTCCCTGCCACTACTCCGATCTTCTGGCGTCCTTTAGCAATTCCTCCGTTGATGCAATCCTTATCTCTGAATCCTTTTTAAAACCTTCTCTTCCCTCTACCCAGTTTCCTCTTCCCGGATACAAACTTATTCGCAATGATCGCACTGGTAAAGGTGGCGGTGGCGTCGCAATTTACTTGCGTGCTGACATAGTACACACTGTTCTTAGTGTGTCTCCTAGTTTATACTCACGATCTGCTGAACACTTGTTCATAGAGATTACACTTCATCACAAGAAGATGTTATTGGCAGTGTATTACAGTCCCTCTCTCCAAATCGATTATTTTAATTCATTGGAAAACCTGCTTTCTGACTTCTGTCCCAGCTACGATCATATTCTCCTTCTTGGGGACTTTAATACTTGCCTTGTGAAAAGTGACCACCGCTCTAACAAGCTTCAGTCGCTTGTTTCCTCCTTAAATTTGCACATACTTCCTCTTTCTCCCACGCATCATTCCCCCAATTGCACTCCTTCCCTTCTCGACCTCATGATCACTTCCTCCCCAGATAACATCGCCGCACATGGTCAATTTCCTGCTAACTTTTCTTACCATGACCTTATTTATTTATCATATAAAATCAAACCTCCTCGGCGTAGACCTAAATTCCTGTTCCGTCGTAGTTTTAGGGGTATTGATTTGGAGGCTTTGAGGCGCGATGCGTCTAATATTGATTGGACTCCGGTCCTCGCGGCTGACCACGTTGACGTGAAAGTCCAGGAATTGCAGGCAATCATTCTACTACTTTACAACACTCATGCACCGATCAAACGTGTGAAAATCAGGCATGATCCCGCGCCTTGGCTCACTCAGGATATAAAAGACTGGATGGCTAGGCGCGATAAAGCTAAAAGACGGTTTCGGAATCTCCCATCTGATCAGAACTTGGCAAGGTACAAGTATCTGCGGAACTATTGTAGTCGACTGTGTAGAGATGCAAAGAGACGCCACATCCACAACTCCATCGAAAATTCCGATCCCGGGCAAGTGTGGAAATTCCTCAGGACCCTGGGTATCGGGAAAATTTCCTCTCCTTCTGAAATTCTTGTCGATCTTAATGCACTTAATATTCACTTCTCTACCCCACCTGTGTGTTTAGACAATCTTGTGAAAGCTAACACTATCTCACAAATAAGTAACCAACCCCTACCATTTTGTTCTTCCTTTCACTTTACCACTGTAGCCGAAGATGACGTTAGAAAGCACATTCTTTCAATCACCTCTACTGCTGTGGGCAATGACAATCTGTGTTCCCGAATGATATCCCTTATCCTCCCTGAACTCTTACCTATCCTCACTCATGTTTTTAATCACTCCCTGGTAACTAGTACCTTTCCTTCAGTTTGGAAACTTGCAAACGTAATCCCTCTTCCTAAAACCGCCAATCCTACTTCCTTCTCACAGTTTCGCCCGATATCTATCCTACCATTCCTCTCCAAAGTCCTCGAGCACATTGTCCATAAGCAGTTAGTTGATCACATAGCATCAAATTGTCTTCTCTCTCCATTTCAGTCTGGCTTTCGGCCAGGCCATAGCACGGTTACTGCACTACTGAAAGTCACTGACGATATCCGTCATGCCATGGAGAATAGGACTGTGACTATTCTTGTGTTACTTGATTTCAGTAGTGCTTTCAACTCTGTAGACTTTGATGTTCTTCTTGCCATTCTTCGCTCTCTCAACATTTCGTCTTCGGCTGCAGCTTGGTTTGATTCTTATCTCCGCGGTCGGTCGCAGCGGGTCCGCCTTGATGAGGCTTCCTCAGACTGGTGTGATCTCGCTGCGGGTGTGCCTCAGGGTGGTGTTCTCTCTCCACTTCTCTTTTCCGTCTTCATTAATACTGTTACATCAGTCATCTCATCTAACTTCCATCTCTATGCAGACGATTTGCAAATCTACCGCAGCTGCAACGTCACGGATATCTACGGTGCCATTGAGAGCCTTAATGAAGACCTTAAACGCATCGCTAACTGGGCTGAATCTTTTGGTCTGCTAGTTAACCCAAGTAAATCGCAGGCTATGATTATCGGCAGCCCATATATGAGTAGGCAATTAGATCCAGTTTGCCCTCCAGTTCTTTACAACGGCACCTCCATCACCTTTTCAAAAACTGCAAGAAACCTTGGTCTGGTCATGGATTGCAACCTTTCTTGGGACGCTCACGTGAACGAGGTCAGTCGTAAATTGCATTTTTCATTGCATTCTCTCAAACGCCTTCAAAGTTTTTTACCCCTGAAGACTAAAATTTCCCTTGCCCATTCTCTCCTATTACCAATCCTTGACTACGCCGACTCATGCTATTTGGACGTCACTGAGGAGCGATTAAATAAGCTTGAGCGCCTCCAAAACTTGTGCATTCGATTTATTTTCGGATTGCGCAAGTACGACCACGTGTCTCACTTTCGTTCACAGCTCAAGTGGCTCCCAATTCGTTTTCGCAGGAATACACATATCCTTTCTCTCCTCTATACCATTCTGTACAATCCCTCGTGCCCGTCTTATTTACGTGAGCGTTTTTGTTTCTCTCGGTCACAAGTTGAGCCTTGCCGCCCCAGCGTCAGGACTAACTTGTGTATCGCCTCCCACCACTCCGATTTCTATTCCTACTCCTTCACTGTTCATGCGGCTAGGCTGTGGAACTCCCTCCCACACACTGTTCGCGATAGTCCCTCTATCGCTATCTTTAAAAAACGAGTCAAAGAGCACTATCTTTCCCTGTCTTAGTTAGCCATATATTTATTTATTAGTTAGGTATTATTTATGTATAATATCATAACATAATATGTATTTTATACATACAAATATATACAAATATATATCATATATTTATTATTATTTTTTTTTTTATTTGTGTAGAAGGTTTATATATTTTAATTAGATACCTATGTGTAATTTATTATTGTTACTTTTATGTATAATTTTTGAGTTTGCGCATGATCTATCTGCCTTCTCCAATACTATTCACGCTCGCCTAGGTCTGCTGGAAGACATTTCTTTAGTGAAATAAGTAGTACCTGTTGTGTCGTCTTTTTATATGTATTGTCCATTGTGTTTTCTTGTGTGCAATAAATTATAAATAATAATAATAATAATAATACATTAAACATAAAATAAAATCAAACGTAAAATAAAATTTCTGAAATAATAGTTATAAAATCACTACATAGTATAAAACAAAGTCGCTTTCTCTGTCCCTATGTCCCTTTGTATGCTTAAATCTTTGAAACTACGCAACGGATTGTGATGGGGTTTTTTTTAATAGATAGAGTGATTTAGGAGGAAGGTTTTTATGTATAATAACATCCATTAAATAGTGGAAAAGTACTGTTATTTTTGAGGTTTCTAATGTGATGTCGTAAATAATTACATTTTTTCCGCTTACATTGCAAACGCAGGCTGAACCCTACAAGTTTTATCAAAATAATGTACTAAGTATTGTACACATTGAAAAGGTCTACAGAAAAGTCCCGGATGGTATATGTCTATCTCTTATGGATAACCCACAATAACTTTTTTTTGTCATTTACTTTTTACGACAAATAATGGCTAATTTTCGAAGCGATTTTAACCAATACAGCATTAATCCTTAACCGATTAAATACCTTGAATACATTGTTCGTTTATTATTTATTTTATTTATTTATTTGTTTGTTTGTTTGTTTGTTTGTTTGTTTGTTTGTTTGTTTGTTTGTTTGTTTGTTTTTTTGTTTGTTTGTTTGTTTGTTCGTTCGTTCGTTCGTTCGTTCGTTCGTTCGTTCGTTCGTTCGTTCGTTCGTTCGTTCGTTCGTTGGTTCGTTCGTTCGTTCGTTCGTTCGTTCGTTCGTTCGTTCGTTCGTTCGTTCGTTCGTTCGTTCGTTCGTTCGTTCGTTCGTTCGTTCGTTCGTTCGTTCGTTCGTTCGTTCGTTCGCTCGCTCGTTCGTTCGTTCGTTCGTTCGTTCGTTCGTTCGTTCGTTTATTTATTTATTTATTTATTTGAGCTGTTTAAGCGCAAGCATAAGCGGGGAGTGACAGTATTGGCTTGTGCGGTGAGTGGGCACCGCGAGCAGGCGGTGTGAGCGCGCGCACGTGTAGTTATGAGGCACGTACAGCCGACATGCAGTTGTTTCTAGCTGCGGACAAGTGGAAGCTTCACCACGGAGAAGACCAACAGTTGTAAGAAGGGAAACAAACGTACGCCTAGTTTGAAGAGAATGGAAACCAAGGATACCAAGTAGAAACATTGTAGGGTACAGAAAAGGATAATAGCAATATATTTTTTTGTAAAGGAATCTTAGAAATGCTTTCTGGACTTTTTCCAATAGTAATCGATAAGATGCTTCGTGCGGACTCCATACTATGGAAGCAGTTTCCAATTTACTGCGGACTAGTGCTGTATAAACCATAATAATAGCTTTAGGGTCACCGAAATCACGACAGTTTCGCAACACAAAACCAAGTCGGCTATAGCAGTCAGCTGCGAGAGATCTTAGGTGGCTATTAAAAGTAAGCTTAGAATCAAATTCTACACCTAGGTCTTTGACAGAGGTACTGCGACTTATAATATCTGTGTCGAGAGTATAACAAGCCACAATGGGTTGAAGTGCGCGAGTGTAACTCATAACGCTACATTTATTAATATTATAATATAGATCTATACGGCCCTATAATAATATAGATCTATAGGGCCCTTTACACCGTATGATTTAAGTGAATATTTTCGAAGATATTACAGATTTAAAAGTTGCGGGACGAAGCGTTTGCGGCGGTATCGGCCAGCCGCCCGGTGCGGCAAGAGCGTGCCTATAAATAGCGCGTCTGAGGCAGCGGTTTTCCCTATAGCACTTTGGGATTGTTTTACTCCAAATTTAACGCGTGCGGGCCACGGGCAGTAATGAATAAATCAAAACTACTGGATCGATTTTAATCACATAGGCTATATATTTTATACCCGTGCGAAGCCGGAGCGGGCCGCTATGTTTTTATACACAACGTTCACAGTTTTTCTGTAGTGTATTTAGTATCAGCATTGCACCTGTGCGAAGCCGGGGCGGGTCGCTAGTTAAACAATACAATTCAATACATTTCATTTTCAATTCTTAAAATTAGTAAATTCCTTAACACTATAGACACATTTACTAAGCAACCACTGCGTCAGTCTTGTTTTAAAGGATGTAGATAAAGCTAATCTTACTTCTTATCTTTACCGTTTTTACGTTGTGCCTATTATACGTACCTGGTCGAAAAAAAATATTAGCCATCTAGTGCTGAATAGCGGTTAACAACATAAGCACACCCCAGATTCCACTAGGTTATATTCTAGAGCTTCACTTGGTTCTAATACTCGTTACTAAATGGCGTTGGCATCGCGTAACGTCCCCCGCACCCCCGCTTGCCAGCTTCACCTGATTCTATATAGAAAACAAGAAAGGACAACTCTACTTTGTTTCTGCTTTGTGGTCTTGACAGACAGACAGACAGACGGACGGACAACAAAGTGATTCTATAAGGGTTCCGTTTTTTTATGTTGAGGCACGGAACCCTAAAAACACCCAAACTTACTTCTTTCTAATGCAAAAAAAAATAAGGTATAGATAAGTACTATACGTACAACTGGACTGAGTGCCATGCAGAAAAATTGTGCTGACAGCAAGTTACATAAGATACCGCGGTGTCCCTTTCTAGAAAGGGTGACAATGATATTATGAAGATTTGTGATTGTTGGAAACAAACAGGGTATCGAAATAGAATCTATTAAAAGCATAGTACACTCGGGGAACAAAAATGTTCGCCAGTTTTCAACATATTTGTAGTGTTTCGATGGTTTCAATGTAACTTATCTAGTATTTTCCCAGCACACCCGTGTTATCGCAACGCCTGTCAAGCCAAGACTGACTCACCAGTGTTGCCACCTCCCGGATAGTGTGGCATTAATTATTAGTATGCTACATCTACCTTTTGTTTTAATTGAAAAGAAAACATAAAGATCCTTACAGCAACTGATTGACTTACAATAATCAATTTAACAAACTAGTGTTATCAAGAACGTTAATTGTAGGTAGCTTTCATTTATTTTACTATTTATGTTAGGTATCCGAATCACTGCCTATCCTTTCATCATTATCCGTACAAACTTTTCACTGGCCTTCTATTCTTGATGTACTATGTTTCTACACAGTCTCTGTCCTGTTTCATCGTTTTCAACTTCCATAGTATTTCCAACTTTCATATCATTTCTAACTGTCATATTATTTCCATTCTGTTTTGTTACTGCTTTTGGCGCCTCACTGAATGTGGTGAACAGCTTTATCTTTTCTTTTCTGTCCCACCCCGATATCCGACTTGCCAGTGAGATGTCTGGCTTTGACTAATCTTCAATCGTTTTAATATTTCGCGGTTTTGCTTCTCACCCTCGCTGTTTTGTTGGAGCCAATATCGTATGCTATGAAATAAACTTAGACCATATTATTTGCAGAATCTGTTAAAATATGCACTGCGAGTGAGCTTAATCAATAATTATTTAAATATTTTTTCTTTTTCAGGTAATTTTATATAAGTTTTATATAATTCTTTAAGTAATTTTATATTTTCCATTTTTATTTAAAAATTACGTCGCTATACAACAAAGTGGCGCCATGGTGGGAAAAAAGAGGCGACAGTATAAAACCCCAGCTGAAAATGAAAATTCCTAGTTTAACCAATCTTAGTTCACTGTCTACTTGACATGCAAGCTTTAATTCGTTTAAACTGATTGCCATTGGAAAACTATGACTAATTACTACATTTACGTAATTACCTTCTTCGAAGGGCTGCGGTGGTAAATTTTGGAAACACAACGGTCTGCAATATTTTTACCAGAACTGTAAATAATTGTTAATTTAAATCATTGCAGCCGCAAAACGAAGCGTACAATTCGCACACATAGTTCACAGATCGGCCAAAAATTCACCTCCAGGGGTTTGTGATTCGTGACCAATTCGAACCCGTCTTTTCCAAATAGTGGCATCTAATTTACACATATTACTCATACTTATACACATATTTATATACATTTTATTTTTTATTGCCACAGCCAAAGGCACAGGCATTACTTTAGATAGAAAAGCACAGCCACAGGCATAACCACATAACCACCGGCATCGTTAAGCTACAGGTATAGCCACAGGCACAGATATTTTAAATGCCACAGCCAAAGGCACAGGAATCACTTTGGAGAGAAAAGCACAGCCACAGGCATCACCACCAGCATCGTTAAGCCACAGGTATAGCCACAGGCACAGCCTCAAATACTGAGACAGGCACAGCCACAGGTACAGCCTCAGGCTTAGTTGCAGTTACTTACTATACAAAGTTTGCTTTAAAACAATAGTTCATGGGTCGTTAAATGTTTATTAAATGTCTTTGTCTTAACTTCTCCGCAGTAAACTGTACTATCCATTTTTTGGTATCTAAAACAGAACTACCACCACATCTCAACTTGAGGGAAATTTCTAATGTAAAAGATCATTATGTGTTAATTACACCCTGTTTCTTGTAATTATCCTGTATTCGTTTTTCGAGATTTAATTTTGTTTCACTTGTAGTAGTTCCACTGCGCTTCGACTCACTCGCACATAGTTCAGCGCCATTAGAAAGAAAGAGACAGCATTATCTCCTGTAGGCGCCCAAATGCACCATGTGATGGTGCAATTCATTCGTTTCCGTGCGCGCACGGCTACCGCACATAGTAAAAAAAGTATTTTCGTTTATAGGTAAATCTGTGCTAATTCTGTGTTTTTGTGTCTAAAAAGTCAAAAAGAAAGCATGGTGAGACAAAAGAAGACGAATGGCGTATAATAATAAGAAAGTACGAGTAGAAATTAACCAAAAAGGATATCGTGAAGCACAACGTGAAGGTAGGTTACATGTACCTACATGAACTGATGTTATTTTTTTGTTGATTTCAATCAAATATTTTACCTTTGATCTAACACGCGATGTTAGACGGTACAAGATCTCATGAGTCAATACGAGATATTGACCAGATTTATTTTAATCGAGTTAATGCGTGACATTAAGCATATTATTTTTTTCGAGTTAATACGTAATATTAACCAAAATATAATTATATACATCCTGATTGGGGTGAAATCTGGGACGAAGAAATGACCAGGGTCCGTCCAGCAGACTGGACTCGTCCCCTTGCGTCACGCCGCCCGCCGCCCGGCAGCACGCCCACCGCCAGCCGGCGCCTGCTGACGACACACCGCCGCCCGCACCGCCGGGGACTACCCTCACGCCGCCGCCCGCTGCTGCTGGCGCCGACGAGATGGGAACTATTCCGACTGCTGATCCTGAGTTTCTAAAAGCCTTGGGGGATTTCGAAGCTGAAACAGCCGAATGGGGTCCTGATATAGTAGCTGACCTGGCGCAAAGATGGGATGCCATCCTAAAACATTGACATTCAATAAGTATTCTGTATAGAATATACATAAAAAAAATATATATATATAATAAATCATACTTGAACGTCTTCAAAACGTATGTATAAGATTCATTTTTGGATTGCGCAAGTTTGAACTAGTGTCCGAATATCGGAAAAAAACTGGGTTGGCTTCCTATCAGGCAACGAAGGGATTTACATGTCCTGATTCTCCTCTATAATGTGCTGTACGACCCCCGTTCTCCTCCTTACCTGAAGGAGTGCTTCCAGTACCTGGGCTCCAACCATGGACTAGCACTGCGCTATGCCGATTAGCCGATTCTCATCATTTAGAGACTGAAACGAGACGTTCACTGGAAGCTCCGATGCTCGACAAGTCTAATATAGAACCACTATAGGATCGAAAAAGAGATATAGTCACCCTTTTGTGAGAGAAACTAGAAAAATTCATTAGTCTTCGCATAGAATTTAGAAGACAGGGAAGTTAATCCTAAATTTAAACTACAAAGGCCCGCCGTCACGCCAGTACCAACAACGGAACTTGCAAACACAACAGTCCCGACGCAGCGGTGGCGGCTCGGCTCGATGAAGGCAGCGTCGACTTACTACCGACGACGCGGAGCAGCGTACGCGCCGACGTCCCGTGCGCCCCGGGCTGCGACCCCGCCTTGCGCGCCACAAGCCAGTGGCAGCGGCGCTAACGGATCAGGTACACGCCGGTCGCTTAAAATATTTTGTTAACGCTTGGGGTAAAAATTATTAAAAATTAATTATTAATTAATTAAAAATTAAAATTAATTATACTTTTACGAAAGAAGATCAACTTTATGTGACTAAAGAAATTAAACGTTTAGTGGAGGCTAAACTCATACGTAAATGTACTTTTATTTTTTATTGTACACATACATAAATATACAGAGTTAAAAAGAAGTTTACAATCGCGAGCTTATCCCTTTGAAGAGATCTCTTCCAGTCAACCACACGTTGGTAAGACAAAGGATATAGACGGCGACAAGAATGTGTACACAAATATTAATAATAGAAATATACAGTCATAAGACTAAATAAACAAGTGATGCAAATAATACATACATGTAAACCATCAAAGAATCAATTTGTGTCTATTATTTTTCTTATTCTTAAAAGTAATGCTGAAAAAAGATTAATATTGAACCTTAAAAATATAAATAAATTCGTTAAAGTTTGTTACATTAAATTGGAGGATGTTAGGAACGCCATTAAATTATCAACATTTCACTGCTTCATGGTGAATTTAGGTTTAAGAAGCTTACTTTTTGTTGCATATCCTGACGATCATGTGAAATATTTGAGATTTGATCATTATGATACTATTCTTTATGAATTTTTAGTTCTACCATTTGGTTTAAGTTCGGCTCCTCACGCCTTCACTCACTAAACTTATGAAGTCAGTTTCTTCAACTTTCATCGTTAGGGATGATTCTGACCATCAGTGCAAGCGGCAGACATGAGCAAATGATTTAACTCATGACTTTTTTGTTACATTTTTAAAGCCCTGTTCATTGATAACGCAGCGCTACCAAGGAGGCAGACTACTTTTCTGTGGTTCTACTCATCGTCTTTAATCGAACAATCCACGTCTGCCACACGTGCAAAACATATAGAAATGCTGGAGGCCATCACCCCATCTACTAGGTTTTGTAATAAATTACGAAAAAAATTCAATAATTCTTAGCCAGACTTGTCAGTTTTTGAGATTCATTTTAAATTCCAAGGATATGACTCTAGAATTGCCAGCTAAGAAAAGAAACGGCATATTGTTGCGTACTGAGGAAATGCTGAATACAACTAGTCTCACCATTCGTGCTTTTGCACGATACTGAGGTACGCTTACCGCTGCATGTCCAGCTGTTGCTCACGTATGGCTCTATATAATTCCTTAGAATGAGCCAAATACCTAGCTTCATTGAATAATGACAATTATTACAAAGTAATGAATATTCCAGATAGAATATTCCAGATAGTCTACATGATGATTTTCTGTGGTGGAAATCTTCAATAAATCTTTAATTTTAACTACCAGTTACCCCGTCAGATCAACATCTTTTGCGTTAGAAATAACGAATGTTTTCTGATGCATTTCAAAAAAAAAAAACTACAATTGGCTGAGGATCGGCCTGTGATGGTGAAAGTATTCGTGGTTCATGGGCTGATGATAAGCGCACTTGGCGTATTAAATATCTGGAGGCTCTGGAGCTACTTGCAGCTTATTTTTGTCTCAAATCTTTCGCCTCAGAATGCAACTATTGTCACATACTGTTACGTATTGAAAATACGACGGAAATCTCCTACATAAACAAAATAGGTGAAGTGCAATACACCTTTATTGATTGGGTCTAGATAAATTGTGTCTAGACTTGGTCAGCCAGAAATTGACATTTTTGCATCTAGATTGATTACTAAATGTAAAAAATAAATAAAAAAAAAACATGGAAGCGTGGTCCCTACGCATACAATGTGGATGCTTTTACAGTAAAATAGGACATTTTTTTTTTACACATTGCATCCATTTTCCCTTATTTTGAAGGTTTTGCAAAAAATTATAAATGATAGAGCTACCTGTATAATAATCGTGCCAAACTGGCCATCCAGTATTATTTATTACAAATAGATATGTTAAAGTACATTAAACAAGTCACCTTAAAATTAAAATCTAATACTTATTTATACAATATAAAGTATCCAGTATTTAAGTCTCCTGTTGTATAGGTGAAATGCTTTCATTTCCCCCGTCAGACATATATTGCCGTCCAATTTCAGGAAAACCCATTCTCTTCATCGTCGTCTTTCCCTAGTGGCGATATTATTATCCGGGTAGCATTCGTTTGAATACAGGTCCCGCAATCTGCGATGACTTTTATGATTTCTTTTATATCGTATACATCTAGCTTTAAACAGTGGTGGTTGTACTATGCTGACAGGGGTTTCGACCCATATAATATCGAAGTACACGATCTGCTGGATTTCTTATCGCAATGTCGGGATAAAGGTTCTACGTATGGAACACTAAAGAGCCATCGCTCGGCTTTATCACTTATTTCGGAAATAATGTTGGACAAGGCGAACAGGTTAAAAGGTTATTTACGGGGGTATTCAAATTGAAGCCAGTTTGTCCTAAATATGACTTCACGTGGAATCCCAATATTGTGTTAAATTATGTAGCAGATCTTTATCCTAATAATATGTTAGCGTTGGAACAAATAACAAAAAAAAATATCTAGTGCTTCTGGCTCTTGCTACTGGGCAAAGATGTCAAACTCTTTCACTAATCAGAATTTCTTACATTAATGTCATTCAAGACAAGATTGTAATCTTTAACACCTCAGGAATAGGTGAATCTTAACCGAATAAGAACATTCCGTTTTTTGGCCACGTCCTGCTATTTGTCCCGCACAGACGTTATTGGATTATATACATATAACTAAGTTAAATTGAAATTTAGAAGGCAATAAGTTGATTTTTATCTACAAGAAACCATTACATACATTAAACAAACTCTTGCTGTATTTAATGCCCACAGCACTAGGCACGCCTCTTCTTCAGCTGCGCATCAAGCTGGCGTCATCAGTGTCGATGCCATTAGGAGAATTGCTGGATGGTCAGATCAATCTGCCATATTTGCAATTTTTTTTTATATCAGACCGTGGATTTGCGAACGCTGTATTAAATAATTAACTAATGTTACTTCTTTATGATATGTAATGTTAATTATTTGAAGAAAATATAATGATCAACCACTCTTTTCTCTTCTTTCAACTGCCTTCTTAAAACATTGCCAATCTTTATCTCTAAACATCTACAAGTGAAACAAAATTAAATCTCGAAAGACGAATACAGGATAATTTGAATCGAACTTCACTTGGTAAGTTCGTTTGATTGGTCAAGTTTTATAAAGATATAGAGTAGATGTTTATTTTTATTTTGTATTTATTAACCTTATTGCGACTATTGTATGCTTTAACTTGTTGAATTACTCAAATTCGCTCGGCTGTACTTGAATGTACTCGACTGTCCCGGACTGTACTCGAATATACTGGACTTTTTACTCGACTGTACTCTTCTGTACTAGACTTTACTCAACTGTACTCATTTGTACTCGACTGTACTCTACTGTACTAGATTTTACTCGGCTGTACTTGACTGTACTAGACTGTACTCAACTGTACTAAAGTATTGCCTGCGGTATTCGACCATACTTGATTGATACCCGATATTATCGGACTGTACCCGATTGTTCCTGATCGTACCCGATCGTACAAGACCGTACGTACTTTTAATTGTAACACTCAATTTTGAGTAGGCGGTTACTTCTTTAATTACACTGCGGTTAATTTGGTTAGCCACACGTCATGTCAAAGTGTCAAAATGAAGTGTATGTAATAAAAAGTACTACGTCACGACAATACACCGCCTTAAGTCCGAACGAGTGTATGGATTTCAAGCTTTATGTAGGTACAAGTCTATTTCTCACAATTGTACAAGAAATAACTATACTTCATACTTGAACATACTATTTGTCTCGTTTTCCAATTTCACAACCGCACATTATCTTAGTAAAACCGACTGGTTATGGATTTAAATTATTTCCACCAGTTGTTATTCAAGTCTGTTTGACCAATAACCACAATCACTAATACAGCAGATACTAAATTATATATATAAGGAATTATTGTATTAAAGGCAAATGGTGCCACTCTAGCGGCTTTTCTACTACCTGGCCGAAGGCCGTTCCATTCCGGGTGACGACTACCCCAGAGAGCAGTCAGTCATGTCCTGACCACACTCATGGATGGTATATCAAGTCAACGTGCTAACAGGGTAATTTCTCACCGTTTTGGAACGCGGCTCTGATATGAAATCAATCTCTCTCATTTTCACGTGTCACATAAAAAGGATTTCATAATTTCCAAACAAAACTCAAACCGGATATCATATAGCTTCAGTTCATTGTTAACTTTACTATATATTTCAAAACGGTTTACTATGTAATCATCTGTTTCCAATAAAGTGTTTATCTAAACAATTTTTTATTTTTGTTTTTAGTAAACACAACAGCTCATCAGTAGAAACACTTTTGGACTTTAAAGCATGGTAATAGAGTTGAAAAAGTTTCTACTGACGTGCGGTTTACCGTACCTAGGTATAACCTGTCAACTTAATATCCATGTCCAGCAAATTGTGCACTTTTCCGGGCTACCTAATAAAGGTATAAGGTTTTATGTATCCCTAAGGTCAAAGGTTGCCTGTAAGAGATCGCTTGCAGCGATAAGGCCGCCTTTGCCCACATTAGGTTAAGTTCTCCATGTACATTTGTTTTTTTTTGTGTAATGTGAGCAATGAAGTGTTCTATCTATCTATCTACTTGTGATGAACAATTGTCATTGTACGTACCATTCAGCTTTCGCTGAATTACCTCTTACACACTTATAGGTACCATTCAGCTTTCGCCAAATTACCTCTTACTCACTCTTATAGGTACCGTTCACCTTTCACCAAACTTCCTCTTAAACTCTCTTATAGGTACCGTTTAGCTTTCATTTCATTTCATTTATTAAATTCATTAACAATGTACCTTGTCTTTGAATATCCTTAAAACTAAAACAGTAGGTACTGTACTGATCTGAAGTCCCTTCATATAGGATCCTCAAGTCAGATACGTGAAAGTTTTGGCCAAAGTTGATCGTCTAGAATAATACCCTTTAAGAATATTATATTTTTTATGAATCGTCATACCGTTTTATATCTTTATAATATTTTGTAATTTACAGATTCTGCTCGGTGGAGAGTGGTAATAGAAGAATGAAAAAAAACACCTTTGTTATTTTATTACTTTTATTTGAATATAATCCTATTCTTTACATGTCTAAATTTTTTTTTTTTTTTTTTCAAGAATAGATATCATTTATTGAAATAAAAAACATGTCAACTAAATTACAACACAAAAACACAAAAACAAACAGTCAATGAAACAGACCGCCCCAGGTCGCACCCGGTCCAAAGGTGCCCATCACGCTACTAGCATTACCACGCTGTATCGCAATGGACAACCTCTGGACAAGAAACGAGCCGGAGCGGGGGTCAAGACCTCTCTCCTTCAGCCTACGCCCTATCTGCCCGACAAAGATCAGTGCCTCCGCGCACCAACTACCCGCCGTCTCAACAGCCAGCGGGACGAATTCGTATTGGCGGGAGAGGTCGGCGTACTTGGCCCTCTTTTTTAAGGCTGCGGATTCAGCGGCCGCCCCTGCTGCCTGGGTTGTCTGGCCTAGATGGCAAGCCGCAAAAGTACTGACGCAGGTGGCATCCCATAGCAGGCATCTGCCTTTATGCCACGGGACCAGCGTCAGACCATCCGGTCTCATGCCATCTGTGCGGCTCAAGCCAGGAGGCTCTAACACGCAAGGGACATTCGCCGATACGAGGGCTCTACGGATGATATCGTTGAGAGCGTGGTGACGCGGAAACCTACCTGCAAAACGACAACAGCTCAACCCATGATGGCCATTGGCCTCCACCATGGTACCACAGACGCAGCGATGTGGTTCGCATACATCGCAGCCCAGGCGGAGAGACACCGCCATCCGCAAGGAGTCATTGTCAAGATGCGTGCCCAGGTTAGGTGATGGAAGCGCGTTTAACCACGCTCCGGATTCTGACCGCGATACCGCCCGTAGTCTCGCCACATCAACCCCACAGCCCCAGTCAGGAGTTGTGCAGCAATAGCCTTACACCCAACCTCATCCCACAAACGCTGATAGTGAGGAGCTGCGGGAAGAGGTACGTCGGGATGACAAGCCGACCATGCCATCAGAGCATCGGATCCATGAGGAATGCTCACCCTGTCACCGTCAGGGAGAATAGTAGTGACAAGGTTTGCAACCCCATGAACCGATGCTAAGAAGGCGGGCAGGCTCACGTCCGCGGCACGCCGCACGCCTAGGCCTCCGTGTCTTATTGGTAAGGACGCCTGGTCCCACTGGGTATGGCTTAGCGAGACGTTCAGTACTGTCTCGATGCAGTTTTTGAGCACGCCGTCAAATTCTGAAAGGCACTCTGGGAAGAGCCAAGTTGGGGTGGTCCTAAAAAGATAAATCAGCTTTGGAGTGGCGAAGCACATCCGCAACAGAGTCGGGGCAACATGAGCTGACAAGTTTTGTAGAAGCTCCTGCGCCTTTTCAAGAAGCTTCTGTCTCGATAAGATAGCTTCGGGGATAGCAGAAGAGAAAATAGGAGAGCCAAGAAGAGAGAAACTGTTGGTGTCCAACTCCTTCAGCCCAGGGACAAGACTCTCAAAATGCGGAAAATCACGGCAGGCCTCTGGACCGCACGGGAAAAATTCACACTTGGCCGTGTTGACCTCCAGCCCCAGCTCCTTCAATCTTGGAATTAGAACTTGCAAATCTCGCTCTAGGACTTCCGGCTTGCCCCCAATGGTACCATCATCAAGGTACCAAACGTTGAGAGGAGACTGCAAGTCAGCGATCACTTTTTGGATGCCGAGGCTGAAGACAAGTGGGCCAAGAGGATCCCTTTGCTGGAAACCAACTTGAGAAAGGATGGGAGCCTGATTGAAAAAAAGGTTGGAGGGAGAGGAGTAGAGTTGGAAGAGAAACGGATAAAGGGAAGGTATCTTATCGAAGACTTCCTTCAGCAGCACGTCCCTTTCTAAAGTATGTCTAAATTGTATTATTTAATTCTATATTGAATCACTAATTATTTAAATTTAGTTTTATATTGATTGGAGTAGCTCATCTGAATTCATGTAGATTCATCAATTTAGGGAAGGTTTTATCTCATTTACTATGCAATATTAGAGCCGTTAAGTTTCTGAAAAGAAACCTATGTTAATATAAATGAAGTAATAAAAATAATGTGGGGAAAATCCCCAGGTTCGGAGCCCCTCCATCGCCCCGAACAGGCTCGTCCTAGGCTCCCCTACTCTGAGTCCTAGGTCCGAGGCATATCACCACCCAGTTCACGATGATATGACGCTAAACTACCCTAACAATCCAACTGGATCGTCAGGATTCTGATCATCCTCGCGGAGCTGGAAATCCCATCGAAACTTAAACTACAGTAAAGACTAGGGTTAATGTATGTGGAGAGTGGAACTAACTTACCACAGTACAACCCAGACGGTGATGATGTCTCCCCCCGGTATGTTCATGCCCCGCGTCAAACCCGACTCCCACGTGGCCCACCTTTAAGGGACAATCACTGACTCGTCCAGGGTTTACAGGGTATTTGACTATTTCTTTTAGTCACCCATACCAAAGTTGGTCACCGAGCCCGCCAGGCACACAAAGCATACAGTCTTCCTTTAGGAAAACAAGGCACTCCTACAAAATGAGCTCTTCCTGTAATCCCTCCGGGCAGACATTGATCGACATCATCGAATCCCTTAGTTTGTTTTGAAATAAAATAAACTGAAAATAATTAGCCAGCTCCACACGTCCAAGTGTGAAGTCTGTACTAGATACGGGTATAGTATTAATGCTTGCATGGCCAGCCTAGATCAATAACGGTTTTATAACGAGAGATATAAAGAGTTTGAAGGGCAATTTCCCTCCCCCCAGTCACTGAGTGACTTTATTGCACCAACAAGGTCTCCGTATATCCTTCATAGCTCTCACTTGTGATGCGTAGCTAAATCTCTTTTCCGTTACCAACCCACGCAGGACAAGGATTATGTAAAGTAACCCCAGTCTAAACACTCATTTAAATAAAATGAAATTGCATCTAAACTATAATGGGATTACCCAGCATATTTCGAAGAAAAACATATAAGAAGTAAGTATGACAAAAGATTACTGAAGGTAATCCTTAAATAAAAGTGAAGTGTGATGACCAGAACCGAGAAGATACGGGATAGTAGTATCTAAGCTAGGTTGGGCCAAACATTTATGATTTAAGATCTTAAGGGAAAATCAAAAGCATCGAGTTTTCAAAACCAAGAACACTGGGAGAATTTAGCGTAAACAACACTAGCTAAAACTCGATGTTCTTTTAAAAGAGGACTCAAAAGAAGTATAAAAATAGGATTATTGTATATACTTAAATATTCGGAACATACAATGAAAGAAACTAAACATTATAATTTCCGTTCCATTATTGTTTTCAAGAATCTATTTAGTAATATTAAAGGTGGTTTCACACTGAGTCAAAGTATAATTTTAAGTATGATAAATTATGACAAGTTTTATTAAGAAAAATAAAACATAGAATCTTATAAGGTTTAGATTCCTGTATGATTCAATGAAGATTAATTAGATTATTTAACTACTTTAGGATGACACACATAAAGTTCAGAGGTCCCCCAAGGTCGGAGTGTCGTACAGCCGTCGCAGCCTTGCGGGCGAACGTCGTCAACACACTTTACAAGAAGCAACCCACGAACGAATGTAATGTCTCCATCAAGAATATTCCTCCTTTTGATTCAGGACAATTCTAATTTATTCCCTATAAACAATCTAATGTCATTAGATTAAACTAGAATGTCCCTACACAAAAGAAGAAAGTTTTAAGTTATCTAACTACTCTACATTTGGTAATCCAACGCTAAGATCAGGAGGTCCTCCCGCGGTATATGCCACTCAAACGACGCAACCAATAATGGGCGAACGTTGTCAGCACATAACACAAGAAACACCGTTTCCAAAATCCAACGTTAAAACACCTTACTAATATCCTTCCATTTGTAATAGAATGACTCCGATTCATCCCACACATACAGATGGGAGAAATCAGGATGAATCAGCGAAATCTCACACAAATAGAAAGAGAAGAACTTTAGTACCAAACCATCTTAGGCTTATGCAAATATCTCTGCAACGTGTATTATGCAACCATCACATTAAATATGGCGAATATCAGGAATCATCAAAGTTTATATTAACACTCCAGTTTCATACACCGCAAATCTATCGTTGCTAGTATTTTTGAATAATAAGGAACATTTAAAGCCAACCAGAAAGTCCAGTGACATCTGACATACATCCAACATATCTAATATGGCAAACATCAGATGCACAAGTTTCAAGGGCCCCGGCCCAAGGATGGTTAAAATAAATAAATCCGAAGGTAGATTTTATCAGTTAGTCTTAAACAGATACTCCAGAGACACGCGACATACATTCGCCACAGCCAACATGGTGGACAACGGACGCACATGTCACGAGGGCATCCATCCATGCTTGGTCGAACAAAATAAACCTGAGAGCAAGTATTTCTTAATCTCAAAAAGCTGGGACTCCAAAAGAATAATAGTTAAAGGAAAGATAACCACCTCCTATGAACATGAGTACTGAAATGTAGTAATGCTCTCAGCATGTTCCAATTTTGGGAAATTGAGGCAAAAGATTCAAAATCACTATCAAAACAATTTATTATTAAACGAAATATTATTATTTATTATTTTCACTCTACTTAAACTTACCTTTTATTTCACAAAACAATGTCACAAATTATATCCAAGTTTCAATTGGAAGATATTTTATTTGAAGGTCTCAAACTGACATTCTAAATTCTTTTAAACTGACAGGGTATTTATTTTAAATTTTTATCAAACGAAGACACTTGCATATAAAACTGGAATTTCGATTTAGGGCCAAAGTTTTTATATTATTTTCTAAAAACTATTTAATTCTTTAATATTTATTGCCATTTTGATTATAGTTATTGATTTATTTTTTGTTAAAGAGATAAAAAAAAATTATAAAGATTTCAAAATTAGCGTCTAGCTGTGGGTAAAACTAAATACAAAATGATTTATTTGTTGACTATTTGACAATAATGTCAAATGTCACCACAATCCATTCTTTTCTGACACTTGTCCCACCAAAAAAGAAGGTTCCCTTTTTTTAAACAATATTTTGAAGACAATTCTACCTAATATATATATACATCATTTAAGTCATATATGAAATGATGGTAATCCATCACATCAGAGTCCAGTTTCTATGTTTTACCCCAAGGACTGTTTTAATCAATTTCTCTGTAAAGGGAAAATAAACACAATGAAATTTACATTACCTTTACATTCCAAGCAATACATTTCTAGCCTTCATGCTCTGTCATTTGTGGATTACTATTCCATAACTATAGAGTTCTTTGTAAATTCTATGAACCTGTTTAGAAATAAAACATTACCCTGCCTAGCTATACGCGAACAAAACATATGCAGAACTAGTTTATACTTAATTATGGGAAAAGGAAATCTTTATTACTATCTACAAATAACGACTCAGATTAGAAACACAGTATGTTATAATTTTCACAGAGTTATTAATGTTTACAAAAGAAAATCGTTAAGAGGGAATAACAATTTACTTAATGTATCACACAGTATAAGTTTCTTATGATCTTGCGTGTAGATCTGTAAGGCTGCAAATATTCTCCATCTAACTCTTCCTCTTTTGACATTGGAGTCTGATTTCCTCAATGTTATTTAGCTCACACAACCTGGAAGAAATCTATAAATTTCATTAAGTCACATTTCCCCTTATTTTAATACATACAACAACTTTGAACTGAATATAAATAAAATGGAAAACCACAAAATTGAATACTTACACAATGTTAGGTTCACACCACTTATTCTATACACCTTGGAATCAAATTCTGAATGTTAGCGGCTTGAACTTAAATGCAAATAAACCTTCCTATTCTATATCCTAAACGGAGCAATGCCTATCTTTGTCCCAATTGAAGGAATCCGCAATCAAGGATCACAGTCTCCTTCAAAAGATTCATCGCATCAGCTATTTGATAGCGTCCACCACGAGCTACAAAAATAAAAAAAATGTCTCACTGATGTCTGGAAATAAACCTTCCCTTTTTACCAAGACTGATGGGTGGCCCAAAGATCCTTCCAAAAATTACACGGCCGCAGATCACTCCGTTTACTTTTAACCAACAGCTTCATCTGCAACACAGCAAACATCTTTAGCAACTATTTTTTTTATCCAGAAAACCACTTATTCCTTTTCACCAAAACCTCCCAACTTGACACCAGTTGTCCCATTTCATTTCTAACTGTTTCTGGCTAAACTCTTTGACAGTTCCTCTAAATAGTATTTTATGCATTAAAAAATTTTTTGGGTTCCGCAAGTGCACAGCCTCCCCCAAAATTTTATTATTTCGAAAAATCTAAGAAAACAAAAAAAATTTTTTTTTTTTCGAGAATTCTAAAATTTTCAATTTTAAGTTAATTTTTTTTATTATTATTATTATTTTTATTATTATTATTTTTTTATTATTATTAACACTATTAGATTTTTTTTTTTAAATAAATTTCCTATATTGGCCCTTAAATTTTTATTCACAAATACAATTAACAAAAACAAATAACTAATCTACTAATATTATAAATCATTAAACTAAATTAATTTTTATTCAAAATTATTAAAATTATTTAACATGTTTATCTAAATTTAGATTTATTTTAGTTCAACCCTGATTATATAATCAAATTAAATTTGCATTAAATTATAAATTATTATAGTTCATTATATTTTTTAAAACGAAGTCAATTTAATAATGCCAGTCAATTCACAAACAAATTGGCTCACTATATACTATAATCAAAATAACCATTTAATATTAATTATTAAATTAAATCTAATAAAATTATATTAATTAGGTTGTGACCAGGAATAACTCAATTCCTCGTTAAAATTTATGAAATAGTCCCGTGAAAATCCCAGTAGCTAACATCCTAAGTATAATATTTAGCCAAATGGACTGCATTATAAACTCCTTTGACACTTTGAGTTTCAGGGTCAACGAGAATATACACATTAGCATATTTTATTCCTCCAACTCGATATGGTCCATCATATAATAAATCAAATTTCTTAGTTTTATTTCGACTAGAATCCGATTTATTAAGCCTCCTTAATTTTACCAAATCACCAACTTGAAAATCTATCAACTTATGAGTTCTATTGAATCTATCCTGCCGCTTCTGACTCGAAAGCCTAAGGTTTTCTCTAACTTCCTCTCTAATTTGGTCTATCATTTTATTCGTAAGTATTCGTGGTAGAAAACGGTCTACTTTAAGTTTCTCTGAATTTCCAAACAAAATTTCATTAGGGGAAAATTTCGTACTCTCATGGAACGTATTATTATACAATTCCTCAATCTCCAACAAGTAATGATCCCAACTAGTATGGTCATCATGACAATAAATTCTAAAGAATTTGTTTAATTCTTTATTCACTCGTTCTGTAGTGTTAGGTCGAGGATTACGAATAGTAGTATACAAAGTCTTAATTCTCAAAGCTCTGAGTCCATTTTTCCATTTGTGACTAATAAATTGTTTTCCGTTATCTGTCATAACAGCCTTAGGTTGTATTATTTCAGTGAACACTCTCATACAATAAAGCACTGAGTCTGCTGAAGCTCCACGAAGTCCGAAAAGTTTAATAAATTTACTAAAAGTATCCTGTATTACAAAAATGTAAATATAACCAGCCTCAGTTTTAGGTAGTGGTCCGAAGATATCAGCCATTACTAATTCACCCGGATTTTCAGTTAAAATCGATTTACATTTCCCTACCCCTTTTATATAGTCAGGTCTAGAAAGCTGACAAACATGACACTTCTGAATACGAGACTTCACTGTCTTACTCATATTTATCCAATAACACCTTAATTGTAAGTTTTTCAAAGTTTTATATGCACCAAGATGACCCATCTCTATATGTACCTGTTTACAAATCTCTTCTTGTAGAACCTTGGGCATAAACAAAACGTAATCTCAGATCATTATTGACAACACAGCGCAAAGTTATACGTGTAAATCTATCTGTTCTTTCGGGAGCTCTAGAACCATTTATTCTCTCCCTAATCCCACATATGACGTTATCAAGCCGTTGATATTCCATCATACGTTGTAATTTATTTTTCAATTCACGGTCAGTAGAAACACCTACATACATAACAGTTGGATACCACACCTTCTCTTCTTGCAAAACTCCCCCTGGCGGATATCTAGATAAAATATCTACCCCAATATTTTCTACACCTTTTACATGTTCGACTTCGAAGTCAAATTGTTCAAGAAATAAAATCCAACGTGTGACTCTACTGTTGTATAATTTCATTTGTTTCATGAAAGTTAATGCCTTATGATCTGTACGAATAACAAATTTCGCTCCTCTTAAATAAGTCTCAAACTTCTTCACAGAATAAATAATAGCCCACAACTCTTGCTCAGTTACAGTCCATCGTAATTCAGAACCCCGTAGTGCACGACTACAGAACCCCAAAATTTTAACCTCACCATTATTTCCAATCTGAAACAATGATCCGGCTATTCCGATCCCTGAACTGTCGGTCTGTAAATGGCTCAATAGAATCGTTGTAATAAATTCTTCCTTTATATTATTGAAAGCTCGATCTAATTCTTCATCCCAAAACCAAGCTTGGTTTTTCTTTAATAACCTAGTTAACGGAGCAGTCAAAATACTATAGTTCTTAATGAAACGTCTTTAATAATTACAAAGTCCCAAAAATCCTCTTAACTGTTTTTGTTTCTTTGGAATAGGGAATTCCTTTATAGCTTTTATTTTATCTGGGTTAGGTTTAATTCCCGAAGTTGTAACTATATGTCCTAACATTTTTACTTCACTGCAGAAAAAGTTGCACTTTGCAAAATTACAAGTCATTCCAGCTGATTTCAAACGATCCAAAACTATATCAATATGATCCAAATGGTCCTGCCAAGTCCAACTCGTTAGGATTGCAAGATCATCCAAATAATTGACACAAAACTCTCTAACACCAGGTCCCAATATAATGTCCATTGCGCGACAAAAGGACCCTACTGACGTCTTAAGTCCTTGCGGAAGCACGTTGTATACGTAAGACTTTCCATTAACTGTAAATCCAGTATATTTTTTACTATCCTCAGTCAACGGTATTTGAAAATAAGCGTTATTTAAATCAATCAGTGTTATAAATTTTACACCAAGAAAAGCATTAAGTATGTCAATCTGTAAAGGCGGTGCTTCTACTTCTGGAACCATATATTTATTGATTTCCCTAGCATCAAGTAATATTCTTACAGATCCATCGGGTTTTCCAGTGAAAGTTAGAGGACTACAAAAATTTGTAGTTTTTCTCGATATAATCCCTAATTCCTCCATCTCCCTCAACTTTTCTTCTACTTTTGCCCTATGTGCGTATGGTATAGGATAGGTTCGTTGTGTCCTTGGAGTACCCTCAATCATTTTAATGTCATGAGTATAACAGTTTACCCTTCCAAGTTTCTTTGTAAAAACTTGCATATGGGATCTCAAAACATTAAAAATTTGTTCCTTCTCTACATCAGACAAATCCATTCCCAACCGAATACTTTAAAACAAATCTAATAATTGCTTTTCTTTACCGCCTTCCTTTTCGTTTTGTTCCTCTACTCCAGATATTAGATTTATTCGATTCTCTTCTAAAGACCCACTAGAAAGATTTCGAAACGGAATAGTAATTTCTCCTTGCCCAACGATACCCAATTCTAATGTTTGTGGTTCTTTTAAATGCAAAACAGCGTTATGCGCAACTAACCAATCTACCCCAAGGATAGCAGAAAAAGTTAATTTAGCAATCACTAAAAATCCCGTATCAATATCAACCGAACCGCATGTCAAAGGTAAAGAGACTAGTTTTTTTATTTGGAGACTCCTTTGTCCAACGGCTCCCCTCACACATATTGGTCTAACTGGTAACGCAGGGAATTCTAACTTTAATTCTCCTTGTAAACTCTCTAAGAATTCTTCCGAAATACAAGTTACTTCACTTCCAGTGTCTACCAAGAGAACTATAGATTGCCCCAAAATTTGTAACTCTATTTCTGATTTAAATTTGGGCCCCTCATTTTCAAAGCAAACCTCTTCATCATATAAAGAGTTACCTTCATATTCTTTAATGAACTGGTTGATTTTGTTTTATCACGGAAACGTCAAAAACTTTAATTAAATCTAAGACTGTTTGTTTATTATTATATTCTTCTGAAGAATATCCTAAACCTTCTCTATTACAATTCGTTCTAGTATTATTCGGGGAAACAGGATATAAGATCCCTTCTTGGTCACAACCCAATCCTACCCCTGGCTTCCAACCTTGTTTTAGTAAATATTTTAAAGGAAAAAGATAATTTAAATTTTTGTTAACTGCAGCCACCTCCTGCTTATTGGAGATGGCCCCAACTAGTTTAAATCTTCTTCTTGAATTATTTCATTAGTGATCCTTCCCCTTGAAGTCTCCCCCTCGATGTGAGCCACCACTTTTGGTTTTTTATAAAATGGCTTGTCTTTATTTGATACGAATGGACTTTGACGCTTTGTTCCCCTATCAGCTCCAATAGAGGAGTCAAAGGAAGAAGATCCACATTGTTTATTCACGTCATCCAATTCACGAAGAAACTCTGTTGCTTCAATCAAAGTATTTCCTTTCTTCATCCGCCAAGCATAATGTACATCCTTCGGGAAGTGTCTCATCAAATCCTCCACTATTTGCCATTCAGGAATTGGTCTAGACATCATCTTTGCTTGCCCTGCTAAACTAACGAAATGTTCTAGCATTGTTCCATTTTCCTTAGACCAAGTGCCATTTACAATCATTCTTCTCAAGGTGTTTTGTTCGGCTTCTCCCCAATAAGCATCCAAAAAATCTCTTTTGAAATCAGACTGTGTAAACCATCTTTGTCTATAAATTCTGGCCCATTTTCGAACATCACCTTCTAAACAACTGATTATAGTTTCAATTGTAGCATCTTCATTAGGCATCCTTCGTAAATAATTCTGAAGATCCTCCAAAAACGACACTGGATGTACCCCAAACCTTCCAGGAAAGCGTGGTTTCTCAACTCTTGTATCAATCACCGGGCATATATTAATCGGTGCTTCATGCCTTTCAGACGAAGTTGATGCAGCGTTAGTTTCCCGAGCTTGCGACAGCTGATTCTTTTAACTCGACACCTTCTGTGTCAGAATTCCCATGTTTCTTCGAAGTTGGCGAAACATAGTGGAGTTGCGTAAAGAAGGTCGTGGACGTTCTTCTTGCTGACCTGTCCTTTCTATTTCATCTTGTCCCTGAGATGTTCTAAGATTATAACGAGGGGGCATTTTCTTTTCTTTGAATACTGTAAGTTTATTATAAATTATTGGTTGGACCTTTATTTAAATTAAAGAATAGAAAATTTATCTAATATTCTCTCCTTAATTTCCCAAAACTGTTGCTTTATGGAGCTAATATTTTGATCTCCATCAATAATCTCTATCCTCTCAAAATCTTCCTTTATACAAGGGTTCAATAACCATTCCTCATGAATGTTGTGAATCCTCTCTATATAATCTAACGTTATCCCTGTCTCTTCAGGTCGACCACGACTTAGGGCTCTCTGATAAGAAACCATAGGGGAAGTCCTAAGATAAACTACTAAATTAATTCGAGTAACAAATTGTTCCTTGAAATAAGAGTAGGTTTCATCTAAAACTGCAAACTCAGCCGGGTGCAACAACTCACTCTCTTGCAATTCCCTAATAAAACAAATTTTGGCTGAATAGATGGAACGTTCCATAACTTTAATCTTAGCTCTAGATTCTTTCGTATGATTCTCTAACATTGTTAGTAGAACATAATTTTGAAAACCGAAACCCCACTTCTTAGGGTTTTCCTTAAATAACTGGAAGAGATTGACGCCAGACAAATTAGTCCATTTATCAATTGGTTCTGGTATTATCTCAAAATCAGAGTTGCCTCCCAAAGTTGCCAATAAACTAGACTTCCCTGACCCTATGTTTCCTTCTATTGAGACTGTAAAGTTTCCCATCTTTATTCTGAAACAAGGAATGCATCATATTTTCTATGGTCTCCAAAACAAATAACCCTAAGCTAAAACCAATTCTATCGTCCCGCTTAACAACTTTAACTTAGATAGACTTTACTCTCAAGTTTCTTCAGTTCAAAAACTCGAAATTAGTGTATTTTTCATTTTTTTTTTCACTCCTCAATACCTCTCTCGCTTGAAACCAGCATATCCTGGTCACGGCACCAGCTGTACTGATCTGAAGTCCCTTCATATAGGATCCTCAAGTCAGATACGTGAAAGTTTTGGCCAAAGTTGATCGTCTAGAATAATACCCTTTAAGAATATTATATTTTTTATGAATCCTACGTCATACCGTTTAATATCTTTATAATATTTTGTAATTTACAGATTCTGCTCGGTGGAGAGTGGTAATAGAAGAATGAAAAAAAACACCTTTGTTATTTTATTACTTTTATTTGAATATAATCCTATTCTTTACATGTCTAAATTGTATTATTTAATTCTATATTGAATCACTAATTATTTAAATTTAGTTTCATATTGATTGGAGTAGCTCATCTGAATTCATCAATTTAGGGAAGGTTTTATCTCATTTACTATGCAATATTAGAGCCGTTAAGTTTCTGAAAAGAAACCTATGTTAATATAAATGAAGTAATAAAAATAATGTGGGGAAAATCCCCAGGTTCGGAGCCCCTCCATCGCCCCGAACAGGCTCGTCCTGGGCTCCCCTACTCTGAGTCCTAGGTCCGAGGCATATCACCACCCAGTTCACGATGATATGACGCTAAACTACCCTAACAATCCAACTGGATCGTCAGGATTCTGATCATCCTCGCGGAGCTGGAAATCCCATCGAAACTTAAATTACAGTAAAGACTAGGGTTAATGTATGTGGAGAGTGGAACTAACTAACCACAGTACAACCCAGACGGTGATGATGTCTCCCCCCGGTATGTTCATGCCCCGCGTCAAACCCGATTCCCACGTGGCCCACCTTTAAGGGACAATCACTGACTCGTCCAGGGTTTACAGGGTATTTGACTATTTCTTTTAGTCACCCATACCAGAGTTGGTCACCGAGCCCGCCAGGCACACAAAGCATACAGTCTTCCTTTAGGAAAACAAGGCACTCCTACAAAATGAGCTCTTCCTGTAATCCCTCCGGGCAGACATTGATCGACATCATCGAATCCCTTAGTTTGTTTTGAAATAAGTTAAACTGAAAATAATTAGCCAGCTCCACACGTCCAAGTGTGAAGTCTGTACTAGATACGGGTATAGTATTAATGCTTGCATGGCCAGCCTAGATCAATAACGGTTTTATAACGAGAGATATAAAGAGTTTGAAGGGCAATTTCCCTCCCCCCAGTCACTGAGTGACTTTATTGCACCAACAAGGTCTCCGTATATCCTTCATAGCTCTCACTTGTGATGCGTAGCTAAATCTCTTTTCCGTTACCAACCCACGCAGGACAAGAATTATGTAAAGTAACCCCAGTCTAAACACTCATTTAAATAAAATGAAATTGCATCTAAACTATAATGGGATTACCCAGCATATTTCGAAGAAAAACATATAAGAAGTAAGTATGACAAAAGATTACAGAAGGTAATCCTTAAATAAAAGTGAAGTATGATGACCAGAACCGAGAAGATACGGGATAGTAGTATCTAAGCTAGGTTGGGCCAAACATTTATGATTTAAGATCTTAAGGGAAAATCAAAAGCATCGAGTTTTCAAAACCAAGAACACTGGGAGAATTTAGCGTAAACAACACTAGCTAAAACTCGATGTTCCTTTAAAAGAGGACTCAAAAGAAGTATAAAAATAGGATTATTGTATATACTTAAATATTCGGAACATACAATGAAAGAAACTAAACATTATAATTTCCGTTCCATTATTGTTTTCAAGAATCTATTTAGTAATATTAAAGGTGGTTTCACACTGAGTCAAAGTATAATTTTAAGTATGATAAATTATGACAAGTTTTATTAAGAAAAATAAAACATAGAATCTTATAAGGTTTAGATTCCTGTATGATTCAATGAAGATTAAGTAGATTATTTAACTACTTTAGGATGACACACATAAAGTTCAGAGGTCCCCAAAGGTCGGAGTGTCGTACAACCGTCGCAGCCTTGCGGGCGAACGTCGTCAACACACTTTACAAGAAGCAACCCACGAACGAATGTAATGTCTCCATCAAGAATATTCCTCCTATTGATTCAGGACAATTCTAATTTATTCCCTATAAACAATCTAATGTCATTAGATTAAACTAGAATGTCCCTACACAAAAGAAGAAAGTTTTAAGTTATCTAACTACTCTACATTTGGTAATCCAACGCTAAGATCAGGAGGTCCTCCCGCGGTATATGCCACTCAAACGACGCAACCAATAATGGGCGAACGTTGTCAGCACATAACACAAGAAACACCATTTCTAAAATCCAACGTTAAAACACCTTACTAATATCCTTCCATTTGTAATAGAATGACTCCGATTCATCCCACACATACAGATGGGAGAAATCAAGATGAATCAGCGAAATCTCACACAAATAGAAAGAGAAGAACTTTAGTACCAAACCATCTTAGGCTTATGCAAATATCTCTGCAACGTGTATTATGCAACCATCACATTAAATATGGCGAATATCAGGAATCATCAAAGTTTATATTAACACTCCAGTTTCATACACCGCAAATCTATCATTGCTAGTATTTTTGAATAATAAGGAACATTTAAAGCCAACCAGAAAGTCCAGTGACATCTGACATACATGCAACATATCTAATATGGCAAACATCAGATGCACAAGTTTCAAGGGCCCCGGCCCAAGGATGGTTAAAATAAATAAATCCGAATGTAGATTTTATCAGTTAGTCTTAAACAGATACTCCAGAGACACGCGACATACATTCGCCACAGCCAACATGGTGGACAACGGACGCACATGTCACGAGGGCATCCATCCATGCTTGGTCGAACTAAATAAACCTGAGAGCAAGTATTTCTTAATCTCAAAAAGCTGGGACTCCAAAAGAATAATAGTTAAAGGAAAGATAAGCACCTCCTATGAACATGAGTACTGAAATGTAGTAATGCTCTCAGCATGTTCCAATTTTGGGAAATTGAGGCAAAAGATTCAAAATCACTATCAAAACAATTTATTATTAAACGAAATATTATTATTTATTATTTTCACTCTACCTAAACTTACCCTTTATTTCACAAAACAATGTCACAAATTATATCCAAGTTTCAATTGGAAGATATTTTATTTGAAGGTCTCAAACTGACATTCTAAATTCTTTTAAACTGACAGGGTATTTATTTTAAATTTTTATCAAACGAAGACACTTGCATATAAAACTGGAATTTCGATTTAGGGCCAAAGTTTTTATATTATTTTCTAAAAACTATTTAATTCTTTAATATTTATTGCCATTTTGATTATAGTTATTGATTTATTTTTTGTTAAAGAGATAAAAAAAAATTATAAAGATTTCAAAATTAGCGTCTAGCTGTGGGTAAAACTAAATACAAAATGATTTATATGTTGACTATTTGACAATAATGTCAAATGTCACCACAATCCATTCTTTTCTGACACTTGTCCCACCAAAAAAGGAGGTTCCCTTTTTTTAAACTATATTTTGAAGACAATTCTACCTAATATATATATACATCATTTAAGTCATATATGAAATGATGGTAATCCATCACATCAGAGTCCAGTTTCTATGTTTTACCCCAAGGACTGTTTTAATCAATTTCTCTGTAAAGGGAAAATAAACACAATGAAATTTACATTACCTTTACATTCCAAGCAATACATTTCTAGCCTTCATGCTCTGTCATTTGTGGATTGCTATTCCATAACTATAGAGTTCTTTGTAAATTCTATGAACCTGTTTAGAAATAAAACATTACCCTGCCTAGCTATACGCGAACAAAACATATGCAGAACTAGTTTATACTTAATTATGGGAAAAGGAAATCTTTATTACTATCTACAAATAACGACTCAGATTAGAAACACAGTATGTTATAATTTTCACAGAGTTATTAATGTTTACAAAAGAAAATCGTTAAGAGGGAATAACAATTTACTTAATGTATCACACAGTATAAGTTTCTTATGATCTTGCGTGTAGATCTGTAAGGCTGCAAATATTCTCCATCTAACTCTTCCTCTTTTGACATTGGAGTCTGATTTCCTCAATGTTATTTAGCTCACACAACCTGGAAGAAATCTATAAATTTCATTAAGTCACATTTCCCCTTATTTTAATACATACAACAACTTTGAACTGAATATAAATAAAATGGAAAACCACAAAATTGAATACTTACACAATGTTAGGTTCACACCACTTATTCTATACACCTTGGAATCAAATTCTGAATGTTAGCGGCTTGAATTTAAATGCAAATAAACCTTCCTATTCTATATCCTAAACGTAGCAATGCCTATCTTTGTCCCAATTGAAGGAATCCGCAATCAAGGATCACAGTCTCCTTCAAAAGATTCATCACATCAGCTATTTGATAGCTTCCACCACGAGCTACGAAAATAAAAAAATGACTCACTGATGTCTGGAAATAAACCTTCCCTTTTTACCAAGACTGATGGGTGGCCCAAAGATCCTTCCAAAAATTACACGGCTGCAGATCACTCCGTTTACTTTTAACCAACAGCTTCATCTGCAACACAGCAAACATCTTTAGCAACTATTTTTTTTATCCAGAAAACCACTTATTCCTTTTCACCAAAACCTCCCAACTTGACACCAGTTGTCCCTTTTCTTTTCTAACTGTTTCTGGCTAAACTCTTTGACAGTTCCTCTAAATAGTATTTTATGCATTAAAAATTTTTTTAGGGTTCCGCAAGTGCACAGTACCTTCCATTATTAATTTGTAAAATTAAATAACTAAACATAATTCTACATAATTTAACACACAAATAAAAACCGACAAACACTAAGAATTAATAACCTTAAAATTATAATTTACAAATTATGAAAAAATTATAATAATAATACCTAACAATAAATAAAAAAAAAATGGCAAATAATTTATCTAAGCTATCATTAATTACATAATAATGTCAAGTTAAATTTTTTAAATTACTTAATTATCACAGAAAATTTATCACAAATTGTAAACAAATAACAAATTATCGTAAAAAAAAACAAACAAAACAATCGAATATGCTAGTTAGTTACTATGTCATTTAAATTGTCTTTGGTAAAATCCTCTATAGAATAATAACCCTTTTTCAGCAATAGGCTTTTAAGTTTATTTTTAAATGCATTATATGAGGTCTCCAATTTTAGGAATACTGGTAAGCTATTAAAAAGTCGGATGGCTTGATACCGTGTACTATGCAGCACTACATTTAATCGCGGGTTCAGCTTATAACGCAAGTCTTTACGCCTTGACTTCTCTCGTATTATTCGTTCTTCCTCTGTTTCTACTTCCTTTATATGTTTTTTTAAGTAGCATAGCAAAACTAATATATAAAGGCTTGGCACTGTGAGAATTTCTAGTTTCTTAAAATGCAGTCTACACGATTCCCATTGCGGAATTCTCATCATAGTTCTGATGACACTTTTTTGTAGTATGAAGGCTTTATTAATGTTGTATTTATAACTCATACCCCAAAATCTTATGCTGTATCTCAGTTTGGATTCAACTAATGCATAATATACGAGTTTAAGTTGGTCTATGGTTAGCTCATACCGCAGACTTCTTACAGCGTAACACGCAGAACAAATTGTATTTTCTATAGAATTTAGTTCAGCTTTCCATGTCAAAAGTGAGTCTATTTGTATACCAAGAAACTTTATCGTGTCAACGGGTGTAATTGATTCTTGCAAGTCAAGTTTTATTGCCTCATTTTTAGCAGCAGTTGTCTTAAAGAGCATGACACTCGTTTTATTAGCATTAAGCATCAAGTTGTTGCTGGTAAACCAGCTAGAAAATAAAGACAGTGCCGCGTTAACTTTTTCAGTCAGGTCTAGCAAGTTGTCAGCTGAAACCATGCCATTTGTGTCATCTGCGAAAACTACTAATTCTATACCCTGAATCATGTTATTCATGTAGTTGATCAGATCATTTGTAAAAAGTATAAATAGCAATGGTCCTAATATTGATCCCTGTAGTACACCGCGTGTAATTTTGGTAAGTTGTGATTTTACCACCACTTTTTCATTTTTCATTGTATTTTCTACTTCTATAAATTGATATCTGTTTTCTAAATACGATCTAAAAAGTTGCAAGTTCATATCGCGAATACCATAATATTCCATTTTCTTTATAAGTAGATTGTGATCCACCATATCAAAAGCTGAGCTTAAATCTAGAAAAATTCCCGCTACTTTCCTTTTGTCATTCAAATTCGTAACAATGTCATTTATAAGAGTGTCAATGGCTTCAGCTGTACCTACACCTTTTTGGTAACCGAATTGCCTTTTGTTTAGGATATTATTTTTGTTAAAATGTCTTAGCAGTCTTGCCTTAAATTATCTCTCAAATATTTTTGACAAAATAGGTAGTAATGATATAGGCCTATAGTTTTTAGGATTCGATTTTGGACCTTTTTTATACACCGGAAGCACCTTAGCCACTTTCAATTGTTCTGGAAAGACACCTGCCTCGGCATAAATATTAAAAAAACTAGCAAGTGGATTCGCCAATAAATCCTTATTATCCTTTAGAATACTAATAGGCATTCCGTCGTAACCAGTTGATTTTTTATTTTTAAAATTATTTATTATTTTACCTATTTCAATAGACGTAACCGGGTCCCAGATCATTTCTTTGTCCACTCGGGTATGGCTAGCCTCCAAAACAGACATTGCAGTATTATCATTTCCTGTAATAATACTCCTTTTGCCAATATCAAAGAGATCAGAAAAAACTTCAACAACTGTCTGGGGCTTATATACGATCTTACTATCAATATTTAATTTAATCTGTTCTGTTTTGTTATTTACCCTATTTTTGTGTCTGTTTACAACTCTCTATACCTCTCTACTAGAGATTCCAGCCTTCATTACATCAGCCTGTACTGCTAACTTCCTAGCGTTTCTTAAGACTGCCCTTTATATTCTCATATAATTTCGTTTGTACTGCAGAACAGAGTCATGATTACTTGCAGACTGCGCAAATGTAAGAACACGTTTCATTCGGCTTGACGTTTTCACCCCCTTCGTCACCCACTTTAATGTATTCTTACTTTTTTTTACTTTTAACCTCTTTTTTCTGAAATTTTCATGGAACACATCAGTAAATTTCTTTATAAAACTATTTATACCGAATAAGTCCCAGTCAATGTTTTGTATTGCTTGTCTAAAATTAAGAGCATTTTTTTCACTAAAAAATCTCTTATGAACGACAATATGCTCCTCAGCCCTACAATTTACTTTTGTATGATTTACTCTACAAGAAATACTTGCATGACCATCCGAGAGCCCATTGTGATCTATATCACTACAAATAACATCATGTTCGGGCAAATTTGTGAGAAAATTATCAAGACAAGATACCGATACCCCCCTTATAAAAGTGTAATTATCGATAAGAGGTCTGAAGTTATAACACGCTAACAAAGCTACAAAGTCTCTACGCTGTTGATTATCTTTAAGAAAATCCACATTGAAGTCGCCACATATAATGCATTTCTTATCAAAACAGTGATCTAAAAGTCTTTCAAGGCGCTCAAGAAATAGCTCAAAATTACTGGTTTTAGGGTTATTTTTGTATACACAGAATATGTTTAAGTTTGACTCAACATCCCTTATTCCACATATTTCGAAACACTCCCTTTTGTACAATTTTTCACATATTGCTAACTTAGCAAATTGTGTTCCTTTTTGTCCTAGAATAAGCGATCCACCTCTCTTCATGTTTGACCTAGCATTACAGGTAATCAAATCATAGTTAGTGTAAGAAAACATTGGAATCTGCAATTCGTTCAAAAAGTGTTCGGTAATGCATACGTATTTTGGTTTATATGGTAAGGTCTCTAAATACAGTTCGTGTTCATCTTTTTTATTGGTTATACCACAAATATTTTGGTGTGAAATCAACATAGTATTAATATTTGAAATACAATTAACTGAGTGAGAAACGTCTTGCGAGGGTTGGTTACATTCAGTTAGAACAGAGGAAACGAAAAAACTCATTTTCATCATTATCGTTCTGGGTTCCCAAAGTGACTCTAGTTGCTGAGTCAGTTCTTATCTTATTATGTATTATGTGCATGACTTCTCTCCATAAATTTTTAAATACATAATTTTTATTAAGCCTCGCTGACTGTTCGTTATATAATTCTGCTTCAAAAATGTTTGTGTTTGTGAAATTTCGACATATTGAAGTTAAAGTTTCATTTGGTATCTGCAAATTACAATAATTATTTGTAAATATTTCACTAACCAAAACATTTGTGTTTTGAAGCAGCTTAAGACAGTCTTCCAAAAGCAATTGCCATTTAGAGCAGTTTTTATCGTTCGATCCTGCAATTACAATCACAAAGTCTGACTTATTGAAATTTTTACAAAACGAATAACAAGAGCTTAATACTTTGTCAAAGGTTGCGTAAGGTCTCAAAATAGATGTGACATGGAAATCTTGCCCCAGGAGTCTCTGCAGTTTATTTCTCATTCCTCTTCCGTTTTCATCAGCTAATAATAAAATTTTATGCTTGACCTTTGTCACCAGCGGGGTCCCCTCCGTGTTGTGTGATGGCGATGATGCACAACTAGTGGTTGATAGACACGAATGTTCTGTAATTTCCTGATCGACCTTTGGTACCAGCTGGGCCAAACTACCTCTTACACACTCCTATAGGTACCGTTCAGCTTTCAAAAAACTACCTCTCACACACTCTTGTAGGTACCGTTCAGCTTTTGCCAAACTACCTGTTCTACCATTCAAGGTAGGTACTTTCTTTTTTCAACATAATCTTAGTAATACCTCAATTATACTAATTTCACTAAGTAAGTTAGTAGGTATGTTGTCATGTTTTAGATACCTCTCACATCATAGATAGGCACCATATGAATTAATAATTGTGCGTACAAAACACATACACACACATACACAATAGATTGTGTGTAGAAAAACCTTTAATAAGTAGTCATGTGTAAACATACCCTTAACAAGTACCATGGAAATGAGACGGGTATGACAGAAAAATCAATTTAATTTTTTCCAATCACTAACCTTCATTTTATTTGAATAAATTTAGCAATATAGGCACTGACTAAATAGTTACTTAAACGATGAACCAACATCCTTTGTAAAGCTGCGACTAGTATTATCACCACCTATGTCTAGGTTAGGGTTCTATTTTTCTTCTACTTTGTTACTTGGTATTTATGTTTAGTGATAGTTATAAGGATTGCACAAGCATGAAAGAACAGTTAGATCTGTAATAATAGAGGGTCACTATGACTATTTAGCCTTAACTATCGCCACTTTAGAACGTTTTTAACTATTGCCACTTTAGGCTTTTCTTGTCTCAATAGACGTACGGGCTAGACTCGCTTTGCGAGTGACAAGCTTGACCCGTAATGAGGTGTGTGTACAAATGATTTAACATAGTAGGTACCAATCGAAAAAATGAGACTAGATTCCATTTATTTATTGTTTTCGCATGTTTACGCACTACTGAGACTAACTTCAAAAATATATCAAAAACTAGAAGCAGATTGGAAGGAAAGTATCTCAGGTAGGAAACGGAACATATTTGTTGCAAATTAAGCCAAACACTTTAGATCTAGATCGTCGCATAACGAGTAGGTAGTTAACATGTAAACAATCACGATTCATCCCTTCGGCATACACCCGTGTTGGCTGCAGCCGGCTTTGGATAAAATATTTTTTTTTTGAACAAACATTGCTAATTCTGCCTGAAGTCAGATTTTAGGTCATAATACGTAGTAACCTTGATGTAGGTAGTTACTATTTCCAAAGCAGTTATAACCTTATATTTCAAGTTAAAGCCTCACAGTACGCAATTAAACAACATCTCAATTATCGATTTACCTTTACTTGGAATATAAATATTGTTACAATCATTTTATATAACTTAATCGTTTAGGTACCAATCGACAAAATGAGACCAGTTCTATGGTAGGTATTTTTAAGTATAAAATATCTTTTCCTGCACACTATCCTGACTTGTTGTTCTCCTTTGGTGACAACAAGAACATCCACGCTATCTTGGTATCGGAAACTTTCTTAAAACCTTGTCTTCCCTCTACTTCCTATTCCATTCCTGGTTTCCACATCATTCGCAATGATAGGACTGGCAAGGGTGGCGGCGGCGTAGCAATATACCTCAGAAGTCACTTTCCATTTAATTGCGTGTCAAAGTCTCCTTCAGAGTACTCCGAAACCTCGGAGCATCTTTTAATTGAAGTGTTACTTGGACACCATAAAATCCTTCTGGGTGTATTATACAGTCCGTCTATGCGGATTGATTACTTTAATAAATTCGAGTCTCTATTGGAGGTTCTGGTTCCTGCGGTTTATCACACCATCATTATGGGAGATTTTAATACATGCCTTCTTAAGCAAGACTATCGGTCATCCCGGCTGTGTTCAATCGTAAATTCCACGAACCTCAATATACTGCCGCTTACAGCCACTCACCAGGCTCCCGGTTGTCAACCATCCTTGCTTGATCTTGTCATTGTGTCCTCTCCGGACCACGTCTCTTCCCACGGTCAATTTCCCGCTGAAGCTTTCTCCTACCACGACCTCATTTTCCTGTCCTACAAAATCCGGTGTCCTAAACCTAAACCTCGTGTGGTTATGCAGCGTAGTTTTAAAAGTATCGACACTGTTGCTTTCCTGAGTGACCTTAGTAACATTGACTGGGACGCGGTGTTTGATGCGCAGACTATAAATCTCAAGATGGAGATATTTAACTCTCTCCTTATACAAATTTTTGATATTCACGTTCCTCTTCGTCCTGTCCGGCTCAAACATTTCCCCGCTCCCTGGCTTTCGAATGGCATTAAGGCCATTATGACCAGGAGAAATGTTGCTAAGGCTAAATTTCGTAAGGATCCTTCCGATGAAAACCGCTGTCGGTATAGGGAACTACGTAATCGTTGTAGCAGAATGTGCAGGGATGCGCAGCGTCGTCACATACACTCTGGCAAAATGGCGACCCTGCTAAGGTTTGGTCTTTTCTAAACTCGCTTGGTATAGGTAAATCCAAATCTACATTCCAGCCTAATATGGATCTTGATTCCCTTAATCGCCATTTTACAACATCCTCTCCGATTCCTTCAACGCTCAAACAAACCACACTTCAATCTTTGTCTTCCCTCCCTGCTCCGCTATACAATCCTTTCATTTTTAGGTCTGTTACCGAGCGAGAAGTTGAAAAACTTATACTTGCTATTCATTCGAATGCCGAAGGCATTGATGGCATAAGCCGCAGAATGATTGTTCTTGGACTTGAATTTTTGTTACCTGTTATCTGCCACATTTTCAACTTCTCGCTTAGTACCAGTACTTTCCCTAGCTGTTGGCGTCAGGCAGCAGTTATCCCCATTCCAAAAATTTCAAATCCTTCAATACCCTCACACTTTAGGCCTATTTCCATCCTCCCCTTCCATTCAAAAGTCCTCGAACGCCTCGTCCAACACCAACTTAGTGTGTTTGTTAATACAAATAATGTCCTTAGCCCTTTCCAGTCTGGTTTCCGCCCTGGCCATAGCACTGTTACTGCTCTAACTAAAGTGTCCGATGACATACGCTTTGGAATGTCGAATCAACAGGTCACAACCCTAGTGCTGCTAGACTTTAGTAATGCCTTCAACAGCGTTGATTTTGACATTCTACTAGCAATGTTAAAATCTCTCTCTGTCTCGGACTCTGCAGTAGAGTGGTTCCGCAGTTACCTCGTTGGACGCCGACAGCGTATCCGCGTAGACAACAAATTATCTTCCTACTGCGATGTAGTTGCCGGTGTTCCCCAGGGCGGTGTCCTCTCCCCTCTCCTATTTTCTATTTTCATTAATTTCCTGACTCCCTTCCTATCCTGTCATTACCACCTGTATGCTGACGACCTGCAAATCTATTCTCGAGCCTCCACTGATGATATCGACGTCTTGATTTCCAAACTTAACAATGATCTAGCTACTGTATATAGATGGAGTCAATCGCATGGCCTTATCGTCAATCCTGATAAGTCACAAGTTATCATCATTGGAGGCTCGAAACAGATTTCACGGCTCAACTTCGATCTGATTCGACCTGTTACTTTCAGTGGTGTCACTTTGCCTTTTAGCAAAGTGGTTAAAATCTTGGGGTTCTTTTCGATATCACTCTCTCTTGGGCTCCGCACATTACCCAAACCAGCAGAAAAGCCTTTGCTGCTGCTGGATCGCTAAAAAGGTGGAAAAACTTGCTCCCCGTGAAGACTAAAATCGAACTTGTGCAATCCCTACTTTTTCCTATTCTGGACTACGCAGATGTATGCCTCATTGACCTCAATGAAGACCTGCTCAATAAGCTACAACGCTTGCAAAATATGTGCATCAGATTTATATATGGGTTGCGTAAGTTCGATCATGTGTCTGAATACAGGAGCAAGTTAAAATGGCTTCCTATTAGGTTGCGCCGTGAAGAACACGTCCTGACGCTTCTGTATCTTCTGTATGACCCACGCACTCCTTCCTACCTTAAGGAGAGTAATAAAATAATAAATAATAAAAATTGTGTTTATTTTCTCCCAAAAACTTAATTTACAACTTTTGTAGGCGTAATATTATTATAATATTAATAAAACCTCTATTTGGGAGACAGGAGCCTAAACTAGGTTTGACCTGTGTCATAGGTCTCCTGGATCCCACCCTCGGGAAACAGAAAATACAGTAGATGATATTTTAATCGGAAAATACGAGTATTACAGAAAAACTGGACTTAAAATTTGGGAGCACACTAAAACATAGTCAATTTAGTAAAACATTCATGCAAACATAAAAAATATACAAACATTTAAAATCATGTTTAGTAGATCTGTAAATGTGTATGCGTGTGTGTGTGTGTGTGTGTGTGTGAAAGAGATAGGGTATGTGTGTGTGAGAGAGAGAAAGGGTATGTGTGAATGTAAATAAGTGCATGTGCATCAGTAAATGGTAAAAATGCTTTAACATCGAGAAGATTAACTCGAAAAACGGAGAAGAGCCTCCGTGTTCTCATAGTCTAGTGACAATAGCCAAGCAGTTAAACGTTTTTTACATTCTTGTTTTGTCAATGGATAAATTTTTAGGAGCTTATTTACTTTATTGTATAATTGACCACTTAGATATTTATAAGACCTTTGAGCTAAGGATGCAGTGATAGTAGTTGTCTCACATACGACGTAGTTGCGTCGTTTCTCGGCGTTAGGGTGGTCAGCTTCAAAACCTATTTCAGAATGCTTCCTGAGTAATAATTGCAAAATAAATAGTTGTCTGACCGATAATACTTCGGCCTCAGCATAAAGACTACAAGTTGGGTAAAGGCGCGGCTTGAAAAGGGAAATTTTTAGTATGAGTCTTTGGGCTCTCTCCAATTTTATTAAGTGAGACTTTGTTGCACCACCCCAGGAAGATATGCAATATGTTAAAACCGATTGGCATAGTGCATAGTATACCGATTTTATGAGATTTGCGTCAGCCGAGTGACGTAGCTGTTTAAATTCATAGGTGAGCTTGCGAATCTTTAATGTCATGTTATTTATATGTTCGGCAAAATTCAAGTTATTATCAATCGTAACACCTAAATATTTAATTGAATTCGTTTTCTCGATAGATTGACAGCTACAGCAAAGTCTCATAGTATCATTGCAGATGTGATGGATAATTTTGAAATTAGGATTCTGAGAGTATGGCGGATTTCTGATTGAAAAAGTGATGAATTTCGTTTTACATGTATTCAGGGTTAACGAGTTTGAAGCTAGCCACTCACATACTCTATCAAAACCACGTTGTGCATTTAGGAAGACTTCATTCCAGGATTCGCCGTAGAACGTGAGAGATGTATCATCAGCGTAGGTTATAATTTTACAGTTTTCTAGCTTCATATTGCATAGTTCGTTTATGTAACACAAAAAGAGGGTAGGACCAAGTATACTGCCCTGAGGTACACCGAATTTAATTTCAAGTTCACTGCTAACGATACTATCTATTCTAACGCTCTGAGTCCGTCCAGTAAGATATTCGCTGAAAAGTTTGAGTTGAGTGCCTCGGATACCGATATTTTGTAACTTCTGTAAGAGTATTGGAGAAGAGACAGTATCGAAGGCCTTAGCCATATCTAAAAATATAGTTAGACATTTCAGACCATTTCCAAGAGTATCTATTATGAAACTAGTAAAAGAATGTACTGCATCGTCAGTGGACCTGCCGCTCCGAAAACCATACTGTGCATCCGATAAAATACCTTTTGACTGCAAATATTTATTCAACCTATAGTTAATAATTTTTTCAAGGATTTTCGATACCGTAGGGAGCAGAGAAATAGGTCGGTAATTATTCACAAGATCCTTTCTCCCACCCTTGTGCACAGGAATGACGATAGATTTTTTCAATACATCCGGGAAACAGCCCTCAGATAAACAGCGGTTAAATAAATCAGTTAAAGGAGAAACAATGCAACTTTTTAAAGTTTTTATAACTTTTGCTGAAATTCCGTCGCATCCAGCGGACTTTTCCTTGAGATTTAAAATTATTCTTTCAACATCTTCACAAGTGGTTCCTAACAATACAAATGAATTAAGGAAATGTGTGGCAATATACGTGGGTGGTACAGGAGAGGGAGCAGATATACGACAAGCAAGTTCAGCTCCTATGCTAGCAAAAAAGACGTTCACTGATTCAACAGATAATGTCTTAGTCGGCCCTATAGATAAAAGTGCACTAGAATCATCAGGCATTTGACGTAAGTTTGTGATATCTTTGATTGTTAACCATAGTTGTTTTTTGTTATTTTTTGCAGCATATAGCTCCTGTTTTTCATACTGCCTTTTACATTTTTTAAGTATGTTATTGCAAAAATTGCGATATCTTTTATATGTTGCAGCCAGAACAGCATCCTCAGGTTTTTTCTTCAGCTTAGAATGCATTTTGTCTCTATTTTTAATACATCTTAACAGACCAACAGTAATCCAGGGCTTTTTTGCAGTTTTTGACCTAGGTGATTGTGTTTTTAAGTACTATATTCTGAATAAAGTTTATGAATAATTTAAATGCATCATTAATTTCAAGAGACTTTAATAGGTCAAAATCTATCGTTTGACAGTCTTCTACAAGACCATCAAAATTAATTTTTCTTGTGATTTTACATTTTGAGATCTGAGGTTGAGTGACTTTAATACAAAAAAGAATAGCTTCGTGGTCCGTAAGTGCAGTTTCTATTATAAAAGTTACAGACGGTAACTTAGTTTTAAGAATGACGTGGTCCAAACAACTTTCCCCTCTAGTGGAGGCAAAGTGAGCGGGAAACATACCATAAAATAAAAGTAGATCTAAATAGTTGGACGTGTCATTACCGTTTACTTTAATATTAATATTTAAATCACCCAACAAAATTATGTTTTTGTACTTAGTTAACAGTGTTAGTAATTGTTGTAAAGAAGCTAAAAATGTGTCTATTTGTTTAAAACAATGCGGCCTATAAATGCCTATAACAACCGTTTCTGATCCCAATTTAATTAGTAAACAGCTTGCCTCATTCACTATTGAGTTTCCAGTACCTAGGTGCTGACCGCTCGCGTGGCTTTCGATCGAAGTCTGAAAACATTTTGCGGGCTACATTAACACGGTCGGGCTACTACAAGGAGTCTTTTGCTTTAAAATCTGCTCAACTGTGGAATAATTTGCCCTCTGAAGTTCGTCACTCCGAGTCGCTTGCTATTTTCAAAACAAAACTGCATAATTATCTCCTAAGTCGTTCCTCTTCTGTTTGCAACTGAGTATACATGTATTCGTAACACTATAGTTATATAAATGTAAATTTATATTTATTTGTTTATATTTTTGTATTTATTATATATATAGAGATACCATCACGGTAAATGTTGATCTTTCAAGACGTAAGATCAGTTAAAAGTTGATCCAAAAACAAATGTTGATCCGAAGGCCTTATGTTGATCCATTACGCTTTTTTTCATACCAATGTGGCTCCAATCGGATCAACATTTGACATTCTTGTTACGTCACTCGACTGAAAAGTACGCTTGTCAAATGTCGCTCCAATATACAAATCCGCTCCGATAAATGTTGATCCGATTCAAACGGACCAATCACAATGAAGCACTTTCTTTCTTCTTCCGTGATTGGCCGACGGTGGTCACTCCAACGTTGCCGTTCCGCTTACTACAAATCTTCGTGAATTTTAGTACAACGATTGCTAGCACGCCGGAGACGGACATAGGCTACTTTATATCAGCTATCGAGGGTCTGGAGTGCCTGACGTGGAACATCAAGAGTCCAGTTAAACTGTACGAGATACGGAAATTATGCCTTTGTAAAAGTTGTTCATCGTGATGGGCCGCTTCTGCTGGCACTTAGAAATTGAGGACCTGGAGTACCTGATGTGGAATATCAAGAGCCCCATTGAGCTAGTACATTAACAACTCACTGTATTACAGCTAATAAAAATAAGAAGAATGATAAATTTACAAAGTTACATACTTACCTAGTACCTACCTACAAAACAAAAGTAGGACAAAAAAGACTTCGTAATAAAGAAAAATAAAAAAACATCAAATTACGTGAAAGTTATTAAAATTACTTGTACTAACTACCTACCTTACAGTCTCTCTCTTTTTAACCCCCGACGCAAAAACAGAGGGGTGTTATAAGTTTGACGTGTCTGTCTGTGTATCTGTGTATCGGTGTATCTGTGTGTTGTGTATGCGTGCCCGCTTATTACAATAAACCAGTGTGAATCGAGCAGTCGGTTGTTTCACTCGTCTCTCGCGTATCTAACACTGGCGGCGATTCGGTCACCCGCGCGCATTAAACAAAATGTCCGCTACGTACGGGGTTTTGCCAACGTTTGATCATCATGTTCAAGTGTGGAAGACTTTTAAAGGCAGGCTTTCACAGTGGTTCGTGGCAAATGATATCGATGATACTGAAGATCCAACAAAAAGCAAGAGGCGAGCGATATTGCTGAGCACACTCAAAGATGATACCTACCAGTTAGCAACGGACTTAGCGCTGCCAAAAGAGTTGCCTAGTCTGCCTTTTTTTTTTTTTTTTTTTTTTATTTATTTGTTACAAACGTAAGTACATTTTGACAATACTTAGTCTACTCGCCAAACTATTACGTTTGATGGCGAGACCACGCTCTAACACGTTTTTATACCTACCTTAAAAAGAAAATAATAACTAATATTTATACAAATAAAAAGTGAATATACATATATAATAAGTGTAGAATTCATTAAGTAAATACAGTTGTTTCCGTTATGTATGTATATATAATTTGTACAGTCAAATGCAGGTCAAGCCTTACATTTTGACAGTTGTATTATTTATTTATATTTATTTCATTTGCAGAAGAAACTGTGTAAAGTTCGACCTGCTCCCGACCGTACCATCGTTCTCAATTACATTAAGCAAGATCCTGTTTAGTATCGCTGACACCGAGCAGCGATGCTCTCAGTCTAGATTTTAACATACTTATAGTTTTAAATTTAGGTTCTTGTCTTAATAAATCTATTCCGTTAAATATCTTTGGGACTAGAAACTTTGTTGACCTCTCTCCATAATAATTTATTGTTTTTGGTTTTGTCAGTCTACCCTGTCTTACACTTCGAGTGTTGTATTTGTTTGCAACTTTTGTTTTGAATTCTTCATTATAATAATGTTCTATACCTATGAGATATCGAAGTTTTTTATCTACTGGCAAGATTTTACAAATTTTGAACAGTTTCTCGTAGTCGTGATTGCATAATTTTTTTACATTTTTTGTGACTAAATGTTTAACTAGCCTAGTCTGTATTTTTTTAATTTCGTTAATATAAGTATGAAAAGTACGCCCATACGCAATAAAACCGTAGCGCAGATAATACACTAAGCGCATCGTGCGCTTGCTAAGTATCCGATTAAGGTGATAAAATTTTCCCAGTACTGACCTTAGTCTGTTACAAACATCAAATGTATGCGCCTTCCAATTAAAATGCCTATCAATAGTCAATCCTAGATATTTATAATTTTCTACTATTTGAAGTTTCGTACAATTGCAACCCGTTTTGTTATTATGTAGACATTCATAACTATGACCAATTATATTAAGGTAATTTTTGTCTTCTTGTTTAGCGCGCTGATTATATGGCGAGTGTATATGCATGCATTTAGTTTTGGACAAGTTTATTATGATGCCATTGTCGTGGGCCCATTTTGTGACATTATCAAAATCTTCCTGAATATATGTCTGGACCTGACATATTTCTTTTGATGCATATAATAAACACATGTCATCTGCATACATATACACTCGACATTTGCTAATCACATTTGACACACTGTTGACATGCATCAAATACCCTATCGGGCCAAAAACTGAACCGGTCGGCAAACCAAGATCAACGACAGCCTCCTCTCCCGTTTCGCCATTTATTACAGTGCGAATTTTTCTGTTGCTTAGGTAATTTCGGAACCAACTGTTTATTGGCCCCCGTACACCGCACTCTTCCATTGCCTGTAACAAGATGTCGTGGTCGAGCGTGTCGAACGCTTTTTTATAATCAATAAAAAGCGCAATCAGCTGTTTCCCGGAGTTGAGACTGTCGTTCACGTAGTCGGCAAACCGCATCAGCGCAGAGGTCGTACTGCGTCCCTTTCTGAAACCGTGCTGATCATTCGATAATATTTTGTGTTGCTCCAAAAACCCACTAATTTGTCTCATAATTAATTTTTCTATAATTTTGTCTATAATGGACAATATTGCTATAGGCCTATAGTTTATGTATTCTTGATGGTTCCCTGACTTATATATAGGACGTATTATTGCTTCCTTTAGTTGATCGGGATAAACATGGTTTTCTATGCACAAATTTATTAACTTTGCAATAATGGAGCTTAACGATTTTTTTAAATGCTTTATGTCAATTATTCTTATACCATCTGTACCTGGAGATTTTTCCTTTGATAAACTAGTTATTACTTTTTCTACATCCAACGAACTGACCTTTACATACCTAAAACTCACTTCACTCTCTTTTACATAACTACTCCTAACCAAAAATTTTGTGTTACACACATGCTTGATGTTTTTAATTTCTTGTGTGAATGTTCTCGTAAAGTTTGTGCAAATATTTACAACACTTTCTTTCTTACCTAAATATTTTATTATTACCTCATCTACGTTATTTTTTGTTCGACCTAACCAATTATTAATTTTCTCCCATATTTTCCTATAATCTCCCTTACAGTCCTGTATTTCCATCCGTCTATATTTATTCTTAGCTTGATTTATCATTTTGTTAACCTTATTTCTAAAACGGGTATATTCTAAACGCTTATTCATATTTTGCGGTGTGGCTTTCCAGATTCTAAACAAATAATTTCTTCGCTGTAACATAATATAAAGATTCTTGTCAATCCACGGTTGAGTAACTCGTTTACCGTGTGACGTCACTAGTATAGTACTTTCTTTATAAATGCTATGAAAAGCTGTACACATTGTTTGATATAACAGTAGAGGACAGGTAATTAAAAGTAAATTCGCCCAATCGTAGGCTTCCAGTCTCGGTGTCACTAATTTATCACTAAGAACTTTCCTAACAGATTTAGTTTTGTTTACGTTCTCCGCTCGCGCACTTCCAGTTAAGTTCATTGATAAGCCAACCGCGTGGTGATCGGAGATATACGTCTCGAGAAGGAAGGATGACACATTCTCGCCGCGTCCCGCTCGTACCCATGCGTGGTCTATACATGACGTCTCAACCTTTCCATCTACAATCGCCTCGCGTGTAACTTCTGTACTCGGAATCATACTTTGTAGGCCGTGACTGCACAGGGTGTTTTTGTACAACGTTGTTGCAGGATTTATAATATTATGTAGTGTGTCAATGTTTGTGTCCCCAATTATTACAAGGCTATCGTTGGTAGGTAGATTTTCCAGAAGTGTCTCCAGGTGGGTTATGAAGTGATTTTTATTTTTACTGGGCGGTCTGTACAACGCTATTATATGTGATGTTTTATGTCCTGTTTTAAGCCGTCCGTGCAGGGCTTCCATGTCCTCGTTTGAAAATATTTCTGCTTCGAAATTAAGACTCTTCTTTGAGTAAATTAATACTCCTCCACCTTTTTTTGTTTCTCTAGTAAATATGTGGGTCTCGTAACCTGATATTTGGTATAGAGGCAGTTCCTCTTTTTTAATGTTAATTTCAGCTAAAATTATGATATCAATTTTGTATTTATTTTCTTCTAATAACACTAAAAGTTCGTTGAAGTGTTTTCGTATAGATCGTATGTTGTTGTAAAATATGTGCGTGTAACCAGTTTTTATTTCAAGGTCATTACTTAGTCTATTGATGTCGTAATATCGAGTATAATCCACATCTGTAGCTAAATCATTTATTGTATCGAATTGTAAGCAAAAATCGTATAGTGTGTAATTGCCGCGCTAGAATGCACTAAATTTCTTCAAACTTGTCCAAATCCTTTTCAGACCTAATTTTATAGATCTTTTTTTCTTCGCCGTTTTTCCTGACCAAAATGTTCGAATTTTGTACCCATACGTATTGGAACCCTTTTGGTTTGAGTTTGTTTCTAACTAGCCATAACAATTGGCGTTTGAATTTTGGAAGGTCCTCATTTATATATACGGGTTCTAAGCTGCCATTGCCATAAATTTTATTGTTAGTTATTTTATTATCCTTTTTAGCCATTAACCATTTATTACGGGCATTTTTCGAACGTAATGTAACCAAAACAGTTTTGGGTTTAGAGTCGTCCAATTTTTCTTGGCCTACCCTCTGTGCGCTTTCGATCTCATTCGGGTCTAGGTTTAGTTTTTGGGCTAGATTTTTTATAACTAATTCAGTGTTTTCGTTTGCTTGCTTTTGCAAGCCGTGAATTTCTATGTTTTTTTCTTTTTCACTAACCTCTAACTCCTGGATTCTTTCTTCTAGGGCTTTGTTATATTTCTCCAAGTAGGTATTTTTTTGCTCTAATGCTTTCATTCTGTTTTCTGCTTCCTTTTTAAATGTAATCATGGTCTGGTATTGTTCTGCATAGAATTCTACACTGGTAGTGAGGTCATCTAATTTTTTCTCAATTTTGTACATCAATTCCAGCTTCCGATTAACTTCCTCCAGCATCTTCTCTCCTGATGTCTCACTAGGGTTAACTGTTATTTTTGGAACACTGTTTCCCGGAGAGGACGTTGAGGTGTTGTCGCTTTGTTGGCAATCAGCACAGACAGAGAATGAATTAGGATTTTTCACGCATTTTTTATGGTAAACAGTCTCACACGTTGCTTTAGTACACTTCAATAGGTCATCTTTGTTATTCGGCGACACGAATTGCTTACACTTCTTACAGTTCACCATTTTAGATAGATCTTTTCACTTTTCGCTTCTATGATATGGTAGGTATAAACAACAAATCGCAACGATAGCTTAGTGTCGCATCCGTACGCTGAGCGCGCGCGCACTTGAGGATATTATTACGGTATTGGATAACCATTTTACACCAAAGGTGTGTGGGTTCGGAGAACGTTCTACGTTCTACGAAGCGGTTCAACAGCCGGAAGAAACTCATACGCAGTGGGCAGCACGGCTACGTGGTTTGTCGGCACAGTGCGAATTCAAAGACGTCAATGAAGCCTTGCGTGATCGCTTTGTAATGGGTATGCGTCCAGGCCCAGAAAGGGTGAAATTGTTTTCTCAAGATTTGTCGCAGCTGACGTTGGCCGGGGCAGTCGAGCTCGCGAGCAGTGTGCGGCGTGCGTTGGACGCGGCCGGTGCGGCCGGCGCCGGCTCCACTCAATCTCGTTCGATCGACGATGCAGCAGTGTTCCGGGTGTCGAAAAATGTCAATAAAAGTGAAAGTGTGTCAAACGAAAAATGTTCAGTGTGCGGTCGCAAAAATCATAAAAGTGATCGTTGTCGGTTCGCTAAATATAAGTGTAACAAATGCCGTAATATAGGTCATCTAAGCAAGATGTGTAAAATGGTGAATTACATGGAAACAAGCTCAGGTGACGTGAGTGAAGGCGATGATGGTAAGCTTTTCAATATTCGTTCGGTGAAGGGTGAACCGATGCTTCAAAATATTATAGTTTCTGGCGTAGATTTGCAATTTGAAGTCGACAGTGGCTCGGCGGTGACAGCAATTTCTGAAAGTACCTACAAAAATCATTTCGCGAAATATCCATTGTCGAAAACATCCAAGCGGTTAGTAAGTTATACTGGCGATAAGATTATATGTTTAGGGGCAATTCAACTACCTATTACTTACGAAGGAACCACCGTTTCCTTGGAAGTTGTGGTTATTCGTAATGGAGGGCCGCCGATCTTAGGCCGGAATTTTATTTCCGCTTTTAATTTGGAGTTGAGCGCGGTGAAATATTGTGAACAAAAAGTTGATGAGGTCCAGTTGCTACAACAATGCTATCCGTTGGTATTTTCAGAACAGCTAGGTCTTTTCAATAAGTTCACTGTAAAGTTATCATTAAAAGAAAATGTTAAACCTGTATTTTGTAAAGCTCGGCCAATAGCGTTTGCGTTGCGTCAAAAATTAGATGAAGAAATTGACCGGCTTGTTAATCTCGGGGTGCTAAAGCCAGTGGAACATTCAGAGTATGCTTCATCGATCGTGCCGGTCTTGAAAAACAATAAATCATTAAGGGTGTGTGCAGACTATTCTGGGACCATAAATAGCCAATTAGTAACTGAGAAATATCCTTTGCCAACCATAAAAGAATTATTTTTAAATTGGATTTAACTATGACATACCAACAATTTCAGTTAAGCGAAGAGTCCCAGAATATCACGTGTATAAACACACACCGCGGGTTGTTTAAGTACACCCGACTTGTTTTTGGCCTGTCTAGTGCACCTGCTATTTTTCAACGGGCCATGGACTGTCTACTAGCAGGAATGCCGGGTGTGTTGTGTCTGCTTGATGACATTTTAATTACCGGTAAAGATAAAGAAGAACATCTAGAAAGATTGCATAATGTACTCAAAAGGTTACAGGATGCCGGGCTGACCCTGAAGAAGGAAAAATGCAATTTTTTTCAAGACCAAGTGCATTACCTTGGTTACGTAATAGATCGCAACGGGTTACATAAATCACCCGATAAGTTAAAAGCTATTGAGGAAGCGCTGGTACCTACCAATGTGACAAAGTTACAGTCTTTTTTAGGTTTAGTAAATTATTACCGAAGCTTCGTACCGGCGGCATCCACAATACTAAGCCCTTTATACGATTTATTAAAAAAGGGACACAAGTGGTGTTGGACGGAAACACACACCAAAGCATTTAACAAGATTAAAGAAATCTTGGCGTCAGAACAGGTGCTTGCGCATTTCAACCCCGATGCTAAGTTAATTCTTACAGTAGACGCATCCCCGCAGGGCCTCGGGGCAATTTTAAGCCAAATAGACACGGATGGCAGCGAAAGACCCGTGTCTTTCGCGTCACGTACTCTTAACGCCGCTGAAAAAAAATATTCTCAAATCCAAAAGGAGGCTACTGCCATAATATTCGGAATTCGACGGTTTCACCAATATTTGTACGGCCGATCGGTACCCTTTGTATTACGTACTGATCACAAACCCTTGATTTCAATATTTGGTCCACACCGCGGCGTCCCGGAAGTGTCTGCAAACCGTCTGCAAAGATACGCGATTTTTCTGAGCGGTTATAATTACGATATAGAATATGTGCGTAGTGAAAACAACAGCGCTGATTTCTTATCTCGCGCCAGCCTGCCTGAAGAGGTTCGAGGCGACGCCGGGGAGCGGCACGCGGAGGGGGGCGCTACGGATCGAGCCTGTTTTGTCAACTTTGTTGTAGATGGGTCCCTACCCATAGGTATAGAACAATTACGTTCAGCAACTCGGAGCGACGTAATCTTGAATAAGGTTGTTACCTATGTTATGAATGGTTGGCCTAAAAAGATGAATGATCAACAGTTAAAACCTTATTTTTCTTGTCGATTGCAACTGTCGTATGAAAACGGGTGTTTGATGAGAGGCCATAAAATAGTATTGCCACAAAGTGTCCGCACGCGCATACTCGAAGAATTGCATTCTTCACATCTAGGTATCGTTAAAACTAAAGCCGAAGCCCGTTCTAGGTTCTGGTTCCCTAATATTGACGATGCTTTAGAGAAGATGATAAGCTCTTGTTCAATTTGCATACAAATGCGTCCGTCGCCAGCTCGTGCTCCGTTGGCTGTGTGGGAATTCCCATCGAAGGGTTTCGATGGTTTCCATCGTATCCATATCGACTTCTTGGGACCACTAAATGGTCATACCTACTTAGTGATAGTCGACGCGTACACTAAGTGGGTAGAAGTATACGATATGAAAAGTAGTGCGGCTTCCGGCGCCGTGATAGAAAAGCTATATGACTTTATGGCGCGGTTCGGACTACCAGAATTGATTGTTAGCGACAATGGTTCGGCGTTCACGTCTTTAGAATTTAAAAAGTTTTGCGAGTTAAATGGTATCACACACGTTACCTCACCGGCTTATCATGCAGCCAGTAATGGACAGGCGGAAAGTTACGTCAAGGTAGTCAAAAAAGGTATCAAAACGAGTTTGTTAAGCAGTAAAAATCAGAAAGAAAGTAAAAACAAGCTACAAAAATATTTATTCGACTACAGAAATTCGTTACATTCCACCACCGGAGTTCCGCCTGCCCAACTGGTGTACGGTCACAAACTGCGCGCCCGCCTTGACGTGCTGTCACCGCCAAGCGCTGCTGCTAACTCTCCACCGTCGTCCTCGTCGCCCACGCCCACGGAACTTGCTAATCGGGTCAAAACCCAACAGTACTTACAGGTTAGGGCGTACAAAGGTTCTAACAACCAGTGTTTCAAAACAAATGATAAAATTTTGTATAAAAAAAATGTGATTAATAATAAGTTCATATGGCGTAAAGGTATTATTGTAAAAAAAGTTGGCAAGGTTACGTACATGATAAAAGATGAAATAACAAACCACTTACGTAAGAAACATAAAAATCAAATCGTACTGTACAAAGGCATAGACACCCCATTTCAAGGTGGTGTCCAAGTCGGAGGAGAAGGAGGCTATTGTTGGCAAAATCTAGCATTTGAAGATCTTGGCTACCAGGATGAACCTGCCGTTGGAAACCAGACGTCTACCTCTTTTACTTGACGAACACCAAGCAAACGATCGAGAGGAAAAACCAGTAGCGAAAGTTGAAAGAGACAAAAGCCAACCTAGCGGTGAAGGGGAAGAACCGGTAGCGAAATTTGAACACCTTAACAGCTCGGGCCAATCTTCGTCAGATCCGTGCGGAGAAGCCCAAGCAGATGACGACAATGTTACGCCTCCAACAGAGGTCCAGCCACAGGGCGAGAGTGGGGCTTCAGAGCCTACAATCAGTCTACAGAGCCGAAATGAGAGTAACCCAGAGCCAACTTCCAGTGCCGAGACCTACTGTACACGCCAACGTCGCAATATTGCGAAGGTCAATTATAAGCCTTATTTATAATTATTAAGTTAAGATTTAGTTCTAAATAAGGGGAGGAAATGTTGTGTATGCGTGCCCGCTTATTACAATAAACCAGTGTGAATCGAGCAGTCGGTTGTTTCACTCGTCTCTCGCGTATCTAACACTGTGTATCTGTGTATCTGTCTGTGGTATCGTAGCTCCCAAACAGATGAACCGATTTTCGTTAAAAATTGTTTGTGTCATAGATAATTTTATCCCGAATGTTCTTAGCCATGTTTCATGGAAATTTGTTCAGCGGTTCGAGGATCATCAGCTCATTTCTAGTCGATGAGGGGATCTAACTAACTTTCTAATATCCAAACGATCAGAAATTTAGTACCATGTTACTTCAATAATATTGAAAGTATATGGTAAGGTAACCATGACCTGATCAGCCGTTTGAAGATCATCAGCTCATTTCTAGTTGATGAGAGGATCTGACTAACTTTCTTATATCCGATCGATTAGAAATTCGGTACCATGTTACTTCAAATATGTTAGTTAATATTGAAAGTAAATGGTAAGGTAACCATGACCTAATCGGCCGTTTAAAGATCATCAGCTCTTTAATAGTTGAGGAGATCTGACTACCCTCCATATGTATTCCTATCGATACGAAATTTGGTTCCGTATTACTTCAATGATATTGCAAGTATATGGTAAGGCAACCATGACCTGATCAGCTGTTCGAAGATCATCAGCTCTTTAATGGTTGATGAGGGGATCTGACTACCTTCCATATGTCCTATCGATTCCAAATTTGGTACCGTATTACTTACATGATATTCTAAGAACATGGTAAGGTAACCATGACTTTAAATATGACAGGTTTAGATTTAGAAGATGGGTAATTAAATAGGATCAGTTAGGCTCAATTACCACTGCGACAGAGTCGAAGCAACGCATCGCGTCAATTTTTGAAGTGAAAGTTTCTTTAGCAGCGCTTGGCATTTTTTCAGGTGGGGAAAAAATGATAAATTCGCATCAGATGTCGCGTCAGATCTCGGATGAAGTATAGAAATGGATTTGCAAATAATCATACCAAGTTAGAGCAGGCTCAATATACACAAAAGTTCTCAGTAGTTTTAAAATGTGATAAAGACCAAAATATCTTTTTTCTCTCTGTCATATGTGCACAACAGACTTGACGTTCTGGTTTTTGATCATTATTTAATAGCGAATCCTAAATGAATGAGATCTACATATCGGATTACAGCTGTCAAAGTAAAAATCGCTATAACTTGAAAACTACTGACCCAGGACTACTCATGTGCTGAGACAAATGATAGGTCTCGAAGTGATCTACATTTCGGATGACAGCTGTCAAACTAAATATCGCTATAACTCGAAAACTACTGACCCTAGACTATTCGTGTGCTAAAACAAATGATAGGTCTTAATGTGATCTACATTTCGGATGACAGCTGTCAAACTAAATATCGCTATAACTCGAAAACTACTGACCCTAAACTATTCGTGATCTGAGACAAATGATAGGTCTCGATGTGATCTACATTTCAGATGACAGCTGTCAAACTATATATCACTATAACTCGAAAACTACTGGCCCTAGACTATTCGTGTGCTGAGACAAATGATAGGTCTAGATGTGATCTACATTTCGGATGACAGCTGTCAAACTAAATATCGCTATAACTCGAAAACTACTGACCCTAGACTATTCGTGTGCTAAGACAAATGATAGGTCTCGATGTGATCTACATTTTGGATGACAGCTGTCAAACTAAATATCGCTATAACTCGAAAACTACTGACCCTAAACTATTCGTGATCTGAGACAAATGATAGGTCTCGATGTGATCTACATTTCGGATGACAGCTGTCAAACTATATATCACTATAACTCGAAAACTACTGGCCCTAGACTATTCGTGTGCTGAGACAAATGATAGGTCTCGATGTGATCTACATTTCGGATGACAGCTGTCAAACTAAATATAGCTATAACTCGAAAACTACTGACCCTAAACTATTCGTGTGCTGAGACAAATGATAGGTCTCGATGTGATCTACATTTCGGATGACAGCTGTCAAACTATATATCACTATAACTCGAAAACTACTGGCCCTAGACTATTCGTGTGCTGAGACAAATGATAGGTCTAGATGTGATCTACATTTCGGATGACAGCTGTCAATTTAAATATCGCTATAACTCGAAAACTACTGACCCTAGACTATTCGTGTGCTAAGACAAATGATAGGTCTCGATGTGATCTACATTTTGGATGACAGCTGTCAAACTAAATATCGCTATAACTCGAAAACTACTGACCCTAAACTATTCGTGATCTGAGACAAATGATAGGTCTCGATGTGATCTACATTTCGGATGACAGCTGTCAAACTATATATCACTATAACTCGAAAACTACTGGCCCTAGACTATTCGTGTGCTGAGACAAATGATAGGTCTCGATGTGATCTACATTTCGGATGACAGCTGTCAAACTAAATATAGCTATAACTCGAAAACTACTGACCCTAAACTATTCGTGTGCTGAGACAAATGATAGGTCTCGATGTGATCTACATTTCGGATGACAGCTGTCAAACTATATATCGCCATAACTCGAAAACTACAAACCCTAGACTACTCGTGTACTGAGACAAATGATAGGTCTCGATGAGATCCACATTTCGGATGACAGACTGTCAAACCAAAAACCCCATAACTTGGAAACTACTGACCCTAAACTACTCGTGTGCTGAGTCAAATGATAGGTCTCGATGAGATCTACATTTCGGATGACAGCTGTCAAACTAAAAATTAAATTAGCTGTAGGAGCTAAAGTAGTGCTGCGAATGAAAAGCTTAGTAGTTCAAAGTAACTAAATAAAAAGTTTGAAAAGCTACAAATAAAATAAAATTAAAAATTTAAATAAACCCCCGACAAAAAACGATCCCCTAAAAAGTAAAAAATTATAAATTGCCTACACACACTTGCGCTAAAGATGATACTTGTTATATTTTGTTGTATTGTTGTTGTGCAATAAACAGGTTTTACTTATTTTTACTACTGTTGATTCTTAAATGCGTTGGGGGACCGCTAAGTAAACATTTAAATACACAATATACGTAAATTGTTTTGTTGCAGTTACCTACTTTCTTTTCTTAGCGGTCCCCCAACGCATTTAAGGGTCAACAATAGTAAAAATAAGTAAAAACTGTTTATTGCACAACAACAATACAACAAAATATAACAAGTATCATCTTTAGCGCAAGTGTGTGTAGGCAATTTATAATTTTTTACTTTTTAGGGGATCGTTTTTTGTCGGGGGTTTTTTTAAATTTTAAATTTAATTTTGATAAAGTTTCTTTCATGTTGGCATCTTGCGATTTGACTTCTAAAAATAAAAATAACCGGCTAAGCACGTGTCAGGCCATGCAAAGTGTAGGGTTCCGTAGTTGTCCAATACTACTAAATACTGTAATACTTAAGGGGCCCCCGGGGTCACAAAATCCCATAAAAACGTAGTTACGTTTTTTTAAAACGGTTTGACCGACCTTTACCAAACTTTGTGCACATTATCAGATGGGGCATAAATCTATTCTTGTAATATTTAAGTTTTTGTTTGAAAATATTAATCCATTACAAAATAAGAGCGAAAATAATCTTTTTCAAACAAAAAGGCAATTTTTGCAATTTCAGCTATAACGCACATAATAAAATTTCAAATTTAATGGAAACCAATCACAAGTTTGATGTGGTTCGGTCGTACCGTTAAAAAATAAAAACGTAATTATGTTTGAATGGAATCTCACTACTCAGGGCGACTCATAAGACAGTTAATCATCAAAATATTTTTTTATGATATTTGTAGTAGGTACTAAATTTCTTAATTGTACATTTTTTAAGTTAGTCTATTATTCGACAACCTGTAAAGCCTACTTGATATTGATAGTTTTCCTTTTAAATTAATCATTTAGGTACACTACTACCGTGATTTTTTTTACATTTCCAAATACAACAGTTTCGCTGGTTGGGGGGGGGGGGAACTTGACTCTAACAAAAATAATTAAAGCGAAATATTTCTGAAACGTACACTAGCATCGAAAAATAGTTGTCGTAGACAAACCATCCAGTGAAAGATCGGATACAACAATTATTATTATTCTCCATACATAAACCTGGTGGACCACCTCAGGCCGGGACTTCCTGTCTATGGTCACCGTGGTCTCAGATCATCAATCTAAGCAATAAAATAATAAATAATAAAATAAATAGGTAAGCAACAGATTTATAAAATGCAAAAAATTGTTTTATCACCGTGTTGTTTCAGATTCTGTACGAAATGACATGTTTTAGAATCGCATAGAAGCTTGGAAAATAATAATTTGCGATTCTCTTTAAAACATTGTTAGAGGTTATAGTTGTACGTTTTTACCGTAGGTTTTGAAAAACTTTTCATTTATTACCCATCTATCACGTAACAAGAAAATGCAAAAAACCATACCTACAGACTAAAGTAGTTTGTGACCGATTATTAACGTGACCTGTAATGCAACATGAACCCTGGTTTACAAACTCAGATTAGCTTTTACACTTTCATCACAAAATACCTAACAAGTACCTGCTGCTGTTACGCGACATTTTATGATGCTATTTTAAAAAGAGCGATGCCTGTGGAGTTTCTTGGCAGTTCTTCTCCACAGAAGTACGCCAACTGGTGTAGTGAACTGACCATCTGTTTGACGCGCAATAAGCGTTTGTAATGCAAACCTATATTGAATAAACATATCTTTTGACTTTTTTTTTGGCTATGCAAAATTCTTATACAATAGGACAAAGTTTAAGTTGATGCTTAATGCCAAATTGATTTAAAACTTAATACTGACATCTGATTATTTTGTAGTTTACGTAAGTAGCGGCACTTAAATAAAAACAATAAACTCGGTACTCACCATTATCCACCATCATGAACACAACACACTCACTTGACTGCTTGGACCAGACTGCCTGAGGTAGATAGAAATACATCTCTTGCGCAGAAATACGCGACAGCATCTTGTCTCACTTTAACTTGAAGTAGGAACTTATGTTTATTTCATTCGCACGCTAGTGCGATATTGCCGTTCTGTTTTTTAGTACGTACCCTTCATATTCAGCCCCGGAGCAACATTTACCACTAACAGTCAGATATAAACCGGAGCCACATTATACGCTTAAGTATAATTTTTTTGACCGTTATTGGATCAACTTAAACCGTAAAATTTTATGACGAGTAATTTAAAAACAGGCAAATGCACATCCACTGACGTCACACGCTGAATTCATATATTCGATAAATACAGCTCTATCTCACTCCGGAGCCAAATGTACACACGAAATAGGCGGATCAACATTTGTTCTAAATCTAAACTGGATCAACATTTACCGTGATGGGTTGATTATATACAGGGTGGCCAAAAAGTCGTGGATCAAACGAAACAGGGAGATAAAGGAGGTAATTTCCAACAAAAAATCTTTCCCCAGCATGGCCATAACTTCATTGCACGAAAAGATATGAATTATTTTAGTTTTTTCAATGAAACTACCGAGTTTTTTTACAATTTAATCAGTAAAAAATTAAATTGATTAAAAACAATAAAACAAAAGGTGTTGTATTATGAGTCGATAATGTATTAATACTACAAAAATTGTATTGCAGCTCTTGGTATCAAACTTAACGAGCAATGATTTTTTTTCCGTAAATTTTAAAGCGTTACAAAAAATTACTTCTCACTTTAAGAGCACTTATTTGAAAAAAAATGTATTACGGAAAAGTGACCTTGTATAAAAAAAACTTGCTGGTTTAATGCTGATTCAAATGAGGTACAACACTTTACTCTTTGATCTTTAGTTTTGGATTTATGGTCGTTTTTTCGTATCAAGGTGCAAATTTAAATTTTTGTCACCCTAACTTCTAAACTTATCTAAATAGACGTCTGGCAACACTGCCATTGAAAGCACGTCTGAAGAGACCGCATCGATTAAATAAATCTCCTTGGGATTCTCGTACGCGAAATAACTCAAGATAGCACCCAATTTCGTGTTAACACTGGCTGCCATACGGGTGCTCAGTTTTTAGCCGATTTGACGACCGTTTCTCGCTATATATGTGCTTTGATTCTGTGTCACCTTCCATGCAACCAATCCAGCATCGAAAACCGAAGATACTTGGTGATCCAACGACCATCCAGACTGCGGCACAAGCGATCATCTGTATGCGGAATATAACTATTTTTCCGCAAAATCTACACTGCACATCCTTGAAAACCCGTCACGGAACATTCTTCCAGAAAGATTGAAGGTACTGTTTTAATATTCCACCCTCATTTTATTGAAGTTTTTCATCTATTTAGAGGTCCTCATCATCTGAGTCATCACACCACGAAAACAAAACTGACAGTGACAGGCGACAGTTGTCAGCTGAGATTGACGTCTTCTGAAAAATTTGGATACACCACTACTGTTATCGTATCTTGTCGTACAACTCGGTTGGGTGTAATTGTCACTACACCACCACTATCGTCACTGGGTTCAAACAATCTGTCGGTCGGATATTCCTTGTCAACACACCACCACCATTGAGACAATTATGGTCCACAACAAAAGGTTTTGTGATGCATGCGGCGACGTGTTGGACCTTAATACCATATACTTCACGGAATATCAAGAATGTGGCAACGACTATCACTTCCTGTGTGTTGGCTTGAAAACCCCGATTCAACAGCCATCGATGCCTTGGGTCTGCCCTTCCTGCAACTGCTCCAAGCCCAAAAATCACGACCAAGAGTCGCCTCTCCACGTGAATAGCTACAACAGCGTGAACATGACTCGGGGATCGAGCAAAGCACCCAAAGAAATGTGCAAAGGAAAGGCGCAAGTAGAGGCTGTGGGAGGAAAATCTTCAGGTAACAACGACGACCTTATTACCCTCCTGAACCTTGTTAAATCATTAAAAAATGATGTCAGCATGCTGATAAAAAAGAACTCTAATCTTGATTTAAAAATCGTAGGCATTGATGATCAAAAATCTCAACTTACTGTAACGTTATGCGAAATGAGTAATGACGTCAAGCTTTTAAAAACGCAAAATTTAACTCTCACTGCCGACGTCCGGGAGTTAAAGAGTAGTTTGAACTTGGCAAATAAAGTAAAAAAAAAATACTCTCTAAGTGTTGCAAGAAGCATCCACAAATGAAAGAAAAAATGGAGAAAAGTGGACAGTAGAAACTTAATTACCTAGAAGAAACTTAATTACCTAATGAACGAAGTTGTAAATTTTAATAATGATACTATCTTATCTAAATCGGTTCAATGTAAGACTTATAGTGCTTTGATATTATAGCACGACACAGGGAACCCATTGTATAAAGCTGACTCTTAAAGTAGGCCGTGCTGCAGTGGTTTCTTGCCGTCTCTTTTACGCTGCCATAGCACGATCCGAGACGGTAGTCGAGTCGCTCTATTTGAATTGTATTCTGCATGTTATGATGACCATTAAGTATTCTGTAAAGAATGATATATAAAAGTATTACAAATGATATAAAAAGGAAGAGATGTGACGTACAGTGACACCATTAAAGTGCCTGATACGTCGGAGTGACGTCGAGAGCTCGATGCGGAGAGGGCGCTATCTTACTCAATCCATCGTTTTTATTTGTTATAAAGTGTAAAATATTAAAGTATCGGTTTGAAATCTGTGTTGTAAGTAAGCTTACTCAACCAGTGATAAAATAATATAACTATATCTCAATTTCGTCGATACATTTTAAAGTTACAAGTGAAACACTTCGTGGAGTGCAACCGTCGTCGGTTTAAAACCTGCCGGTAAATAAGCAATCAGCTGTTTGCTAAAGCCATTCAAAAACATCTACGCCTAATTAGTGCTGAAGTGATTACTTTTGTATCCGGAACTACAAATAGTTAAGGGCTACATCACGTACACAAAGATATTTTAACAAGGACCCGTTTTAGCTACACAGAGTATATTTTATCTACATACCGTCACGTAACAAACATGAATTGTAAGATTTGTTCCCGCTTGGTTTCGAACCATGTTAAACTCATTTGCACATTATGTAAAAACACCTATCATCATGAATGTGTAAACGTGACTAGTACGTACTATAGAGAGTTCTCAACTATGCTAGAGAAGTCGTGGAAATGTGCTGCTTGCATCGTCAACGTTAACACCTGCAGGGGTAGTGGAGCCCCCCAACAAACTCACGAATTGAATATGTCGTGTGATGAATTCAACCTGGATGAAAGTCAAGTTGGTCAAGTGGAATCGCAGCCAACTGGTGGTACAAGGGGCTACTTGCCAGCTGAGCACCTATGTAGTGGCACACCCAACCAGGATGAAAGTTAGGTTGGTCAGGTGGAATCGCGGCCGACTGGTAGTACAAAGGGCTACTTGCCACCTGAGCACATACGTAGTGGCACACCGTCTTACACTACCCCGATGTCACTTGATTCCTTTGCCAAGCTGCTCGATGATAAGCTCAGTACTAACAGGTCAGAGATACTGATAAAACTAGATGAGAACAAATCCGATATTTTGCGCCAAGTAAAAGAAGAACTTATTACAGTCACAAATGAAATTCAAACCCAGTTTAATACTGCTATTGAGGAACTATCTGGTAGATTGAAGGTATCAGAAAATAAAATATCATCCTTAGAAGAAAAAGTCGAATTCCTTGAGACTGAGAATACTAACTTACAATCGAAACTAAATAAATTAAGTGAGAACTCGAGGTCTGCCGAAGAAATGGAAGGTGCGATATCACAACTACGTACCGAGTTCAATGAACGTGAACAAGCAATGTTACTTAATGATGTTGAGATCTCTGGTATACCGGAATCCAATGGGGAGTCTCTAACGCACGTCGTAACCTCGATCGCCTTAAAACTGGGTGTCACAATTACGGAGCAAGATATAGTTTCTGTAGAACGAGTTGGTGCGCGCAAGCGCGAGGAATCACGTCCACCAGTGGGCGACGCCGCTCAAGGGTCGAGACCTCGGCCCATCGTCGTGCGCTTTGCCCGCCGCACCCTTCGCGATCACATCATCAAGCAAGCTCGCGTTCGCCGTGGCGCCGACACTGCTGACCTGGGCCTCCCTCCACACACACCAAAACTTTTTTATGTAAACGAGAAATTGACGAGGACTAACAGAATCATATTCGGAAAGGCGCGTGATGCTGCAAAGGCCTTAGAATGGAAGTTTGTGTGGTTCAAAGAAGGAAAAGTATTTACCAGACGTACTGAGTCGTCTAATATTCACCGCCTACGCATTCCTAAAGACATTGATCGTGTTTTCAACTTTATTACCCCTAACCAGCATTTACAATAAAACTCATAATTTTGTGCATGCTATTCTGTTTACTTTCATTCAATCGTGCCTTAGTTTCTGTGTGTAATTTATTATGTAGCCTAAAAGTTCGATTTTGTAAACAAATGATGGAATTCTACATTCCAAAACAACAACAACTATTTTTGGGTTATTGTAGTAGCATCGAACGCCGAACTGTAATGTATATTGTTTGTACTGTGCCAATACTTACCTTATTATTACTAATAAATAACCCTATGCCGGCTTATCGTAAGCTATATATATTTTATAATCACTCATACCTAACTTCATGTCATTACACAAACACACCTAACTACAAATGCAAAAATTGTTACCTGTACTAATACTCCTACTAACGATGCTCAATACTACTAGCGACCTCGAATCCCTACTATTTCACGTTTCTACATTAATATTATTACAATTCTCACGTCATAATTATAAACATGTACTTATCTACTTTAACGACAATGGTTAAAACAAAAAACCTCGTAATTGGATTCTTTAACGCGGGGTCACTAGGGACAAAGCACGGTGAGTTTTTGGCTACCATACTACAGCGATCTCCCGAAATTCTCGGAATAAATGAGACTTGGATAAGAACCGGCGAAGAAGGTCGTGCGCCTGCGCCTCCCGGCTATAGACTGCGGCATGCGCCCCGCCCGCCTGATAACAGACGATCGCGCGGTGGGGGTTCATATTCAATCATATTCAATCATTTATTCAATAACAGTTTGCACTGTGTGCGAATATTCTTAAACTAATACATGCATAATAATACATTAAAACAATAATCCATAATATACTTAACACTAAAATAAATCCAATTATGTCAAACAATAAATGCAATAATAATAGTATGTAGGCACATACTACTTAGCAGCACCTTCTTTGCGACACCGAGTGAGGCCTCCTTGCTTCAGGAATAGACTGGCAGCTGAGTATTTAGTTAGCTGTCGATCTGATGAAGCGTCAAGGTGAAAGGGCGACTCAAGACAACACGTCAGCTGGTTGAATTGTGATCGTGCTTTTAGTTCTGACGATTTGTCTGGTTTCCTGAAGATATGATTGGTGGTATCACAGCACAGGATGTGCAAACATGGAGTCAACTGTAATAACTATCCAGGGTCAAACTGAGCCAGAAGGGTCCGGGTGCCTCACCACAAACCCGGAGCCCGTAACATGACGTGAGAATAATCGGATCCTGGTTGTTTATACCTGAACCCACAATAATCCTAGATGATTTTGATATTTATGGCCTCCTGCGCCGATATCAGAAGCGGGATAAAGAGACACAGCTCAATATTTTAATCATGTGTGCAAGCATTTCAGTTTCATGGATCTGCGTAAAAGTACAGTCGTGCCGAGAAATTGTTGAGCAACAAGTACAATCAAGAAAATTAGGTGCTGTACATACATTTTATGATAAAAAGGAATCAAGTTTAATTAGTTTTAATACCTGATATGTCGTAATGTTCAAAATTACATGCGCTTAGATGGTGACAAAAAGCGTAATTTGCAAAAGTATCGTAAATTAGAAAGGCGTTGATGAATTTTAAAAAAAAAGGATGTTAAAGGCGCTTACGGTACATACGAAGAAGACAAGACTTGCTTGTGGTTGGGAAATTATGTAATTTTCGACTTTGTAGAATGGAATCAAAGTTACGTACGGTAGCGACGATGTGTTCCTACGGTGTTTTTATACAACATTAACCAGATTAACCAGATGTCTGTAAAATTAAAATGGAAATAACGAAATCTGAATGAATACCGATTAAATAAAAAACAAAATGCAATGAAATGAAACGAAACAAAATAATTTGATCACACAGCTAATGCTGACTGGTTGAAATGGTGATCGCTGTGACTGTAGGATGCCAATTGAAACCAAGAGCACTAAATACAAGTATACAAAATAGTGGAGAAGCAACATTTTTTTAATTGGAAATTTCGTATCAACTCAATGCGTGAAAGACTCAGTAAATTCGTATTTGCGTTAAAGAGAGTTTCTCAAACAATCTCAAAAGATGCTACACTAACCACATATCATGCATATCTGTCGTCAGTCCTTAGCTATGGTGTGCTATTTATGGGGACACAGCGTTGATCTAGAGGATGTGTTCAAATTGAAAGATGTTCTACTAGCAAATAAACGATTTGATTAATTGATCGAAAACCTGTGGTAGACCCGCAATGCTCTACAAGGATGAATGCTGGATAACTTAATAAGACTATGTAACCAAGATGATAATGTTTTGATGGGCCGGTAGCACTTAATTGGATAGACTCAGGAACGTACATGTTAGTGGCAGTTTCAAAGTATCGCCTATTCTAGACAAAATTCAATAAAGTCAGCTCCGGTGGTACGGATTATGTGATGCGCTGGGAAGAAGAGCACCACTTTGAGTCTGTGTCAAATATTGACAAAGGGAAACAAACAGAAATAACCCCTGGGATGCCAAAGAGCTACTTGGTGGACGAAAATGTAAGACCTTACAAAAAATATTGTGGCCGATTATAACGACAGAGTCAACGGTTGAAAATCAAATTAAAATGGGGAGAGAGGCATGGAGAAAGAAAAGAGACAGGAAGTGTACTGATTTTTAATACAAATTGCCCAAAGTATAGTGATTACTGGTAATACTCAACAAACCATTGCTGTATTCTTACGAGTAGCAATATCGGACAGCAGAAATGGAATTTATTTGATGTATGTGAATGGTCTGTACATAGACAGATTATATTGATATGACCTACCTTATGGATATCCGGTGAGCATGTTCCTTATTGTGAGATAGTATGATATGTGACGCACGTAATTTGAAATTGCTATGTTGATAATATGATTTGAAGTTACTCAGTTGGTTTGGGTGGTTGTAGGGTGATTACTGTTGAGCTGATAGAAAGGACAATGTCGTACGGGCCAGCCCGATTCGTTGGGTGGTTGAAGGTTCGCATTGGTCCAATCTATGTTTGTGGAGTTGATAGAGAGGGCAATGTCGTACGGGCCAGCCCGACTTGGTTGGGTGGTTGAAGGTTCGCATTGGCCCAATCTGTGTTTGCGAAGCTGGTCGGACAGTGGCGGATCCGGTCCATGCCCATCGGGGCTGGTCGAAGGGACACACTGGTCCGGGCCAGGCTTTGTTGATGGTTGGAAGGACAGTGGTGGATCTGGTCACCGTGCCCATTAGGGATGGTCGACGGACACACTGGTCCTGTCCGTGATTTATGTGGGAAAGATGTCATCCGGTCCATAGTGAGATGGTCGAAAGGGTACATGCTTTCAGAGTTGGGTTGAAGGGGCACATATATGCCTTCAGAGTAACTTCACAATGAGTGGTTTCAGTTTTATGTGTGATGATGATCTTGATTGTCAGGATAGACGAGCGGATTGCTTGGTGATCTTGTTTTTATTTGTTTTAGGACATTGTTAATGGATTAACGCCCGAGGACGGTCGTGTTGTCAGGACGGCCGTGTAGGCACATACTACTTAGCAGCACCTTCTTTGCGACACCGAGTGAGGCCTCCTTGCTTCAGGAATAGACTGGCAGCTGAGTATTTAGTTAGCTGTCGATCTGATGAAGCGTCAAGGTGAAAGGGCGACTCAAGACAACACGTCAGCTGGTTGAATTGTGATCGTGCTTTTAGTTCTGACGATTTGTCTGGTTTCCTGAAGATATGATTGGTGGTATCACAGCACAGGATGTGCAAACATGGAGTCAACTGTAATAACTATCCAGGGTCAAACTGAGCCAGAAGGGTCCGGGTGCCTCACCACAAACCCGGAGCCCGTAACATGACGTGAGAATAATCGGATCCTGGTTGTTTATACCTGAACCCACAATAATCCTAGATGATTTTGATATTTATGGCCTCCTGCGCCGATAAGTATATGGAACAAACAAAACATATGTTCGTTGTGTTGACAAAATAGAGACCCAACATTCTGTTTTTATAGCTCGTCTATTGAGTAACAATTTTTTTCTAATAATAACGCTTTCAATTTGTTTTTAAATCTATTCAAATTATCTTCGGACTTTAAATCAAGTGGCAATTTATTAAATAGAACAACAGCTTGGTACCTTTGACAGTGTTTCGCAATTTCAAGAGTTGGCGCAAACGGCATTTTTAAATCTTTCCTTCTGGTCGTCAAGCGTAACTCCATCTCTAATTCGGACTCATAAAGGTGTCTGTGCTTTAATATATCTGTCAGGAGAACCATAATATACAAACAAGGGACTGTAAGAATTTTGTATTCCCTGTATAAATTCCTACAAGATTCCCAAGGCGGGATACGTGCTATAGTTCGTATAGCCCTTTTTTGTAGAGTAAATGCTTTTGAAATATTATATTTGTAGCTATAACCCTAAATTTTTACACTATATCTTAATTTGGACTCTACTAACGCATAATAAATTTCAATCAGTTGTTCCAACTTAAGCACATCTCTTAGGCTTCGTAAAGCATAGCAAGCCGAGCTTACGGAGCTTTCAATCGCTTTCAGCTCCTCTTTCCAATTCAATAACGAATCAATAAAGACACCCAAAAATTTTACGTGATGTACCAAAGCAATTTGATGATTATTTAAGTACAGATCTAGAGTGTCCCTATTCCTAACCGTAGATTGAAAAAGCATAGCGTGCATCTTTTTAGTATTAAGTCGCAGATCGTTTGATGTGAACCAAGTGTCAAAAGCTGCTAGTGCACGGCTTGCTAATTCCGTTAAGTCCTCAATGTTATTCCCCGATAACACTGCATTAGTGTCATCCGCAAACAACACGAGTTTAACACCAGGAATTACAGATGTAAGATAATTGACCATATCGTTTACAAATACCAAAAATAGAGTCGGTCCTAAGATAGAGCCCTGCGGCACGCCTCTGGTTATATGCGAAATCTCAGAGTTTACTTTAATATCAATTCCGTTTTCGTCTACACCTGCGACTTCCACAAACTGCTTTCTGTTCGTAAGATACGATTTAAACAGTTCCAAGACTCTACCTCTGACACCATAATGTTCTAGTTTTTGTAATAAGATAGAGTGATTCACCATGTCAAATGCGGAACTCAAATCGAGAAATAATCCCACAACTTTTGCCTTATCATTGAGCCTTGTTATTACATCATCTATCAACTTACATATAGCGTCTGATGTACCAACTCCTCTTTGATAACCGTATTGATTTTTGCTTAGTATGTTATAGCGATTGAGGTGGGAAACTAATTAACGGTTTATAATTTTTTCAAAAATTTTTGAAAGAGTCGGTAACAGGGAAATGGGTCTATAATGCTTAGGATCTAACGTAGAGTCTTTTTCATGCACTGGTATAACTTTTGCTATCTTTAGTTGTTCCGGAAATATTCCGCTATTTAGACAAAGATTGAAGAGCCTTGCAATAGGCTGGGCAAGTAAGTCGATGCAATCCTTGTAAATTGTTATAGGTATCTCGTCAAAACCATATGAAGACTTAACAGGCATCTTTTTTACAATGTTTGTAACTTCGCTTTGCGTAATTGTCCAGCACTCTATGTCAGCTTCAACTCTATCGACGTTTTTCCTAAGTGATTCTAAGGCTCTATCAAAATTCCCAGACGAGGGCAGTAGTCCGTGGTCAAATTTTTTGGAAAAAATGCTTGCAACTACCAAGGGGTCGTTCTGAATCGTACTGTCTACTTTAAGTGTAATTTTCGTTTTCCTTCTCCCTCCTTTCTTGCTATTTTGTCTATTGACTATTTTCCAAATCCCTTTTGCTCTATATTTTTCTTTACAAATCTTTGTCTGCACTGTAATGGCCCTAGCTTGCTTTACAACCTTCCTGTACACATTAATGTAAGCTGATTTGTACCTAAACAAACTTGCGTCATTGTGTGTTCGATCCAAGTTACATAAGGGTGTAGGGTTTTATATCCGAACCGGTCTTGCCGTGCGAACATGCATTCATCCTGTCCCTCCAAGTCATGTAGATCAAATGTGGTTATCACTGCGCATTAACACTGTGCGACTTCTTATTGGTACAGCCTATCGCCCACCATGGATGAATATAAATAGTTTTATTGATGCTTTGACGGACTCCTTAACTTCATTTTCTAACTTCGATCGCGTTATTCTTATGGGTGATTTTAACATTGACCTTTTAGACCAAACTTCATGTAAATACACTCAACTACAACAATTTATGTCCTCTTTTGAACTCCAAAATTATGTTACGCAGCCAACCCATTTTACTACACACAGTGAGACGCTTATTGACTTGGTGTGCGCTAATACAAGCATTTTACAAGTTGACGTGGATTACATACCTGATCTTGGTGCGCATGCCTTTATTACAGCGCGTCTTAAAATAAAAAGACCCAAAATTTCACATAGAAAAATCACAATAAGGCCTTTAAAAAATATAAATATTACCGCATTTAATGAAGATTTATTTAAATTCAACCTTAATAATATTTGGAAACTGGATGACGTGAATGCCATGGTTGACTGCCTAACTGTTTACCTGACTGTTCTTTTTGATTATCATGCGCCACTTAAAAATATAACGATTCGCGATTCCATGACGCCCTGGTTAACCAGCAATGTAAGATACCTTATGCAATTGCGTAATGAGGCTAAAGAGAGACATCGAACTACTGGTGACGATGCACATAAGGAGTATTACAAAGATTTAAAAAGTACTGCTAATATTTGTTTGCTAACAGAGCGAAAGGCATATTTTAAGCAACACATTAATGCCAACATAAAAAAGCCGAAAGTTTTATGGAAAAACCTAAAAAGTTGTGTCTTGCCAGATCCAAAGGAAAGCGTAAAGTTACCCCAGCATCTTTTAGATCCTGAAACGATCAATTCTCACTTCCTGAATGTGCCCGGTGATAACTGCGTCCCAATATCTTATCTCAATTATTATGAATGGAACAAAAAAGTCGACACAGCCTTCAAACTTGTGCCGGTCACAGACTATGAAGTTAGTAAAATTCTACTTACTATAAAATCAAATGCTCAAGGGATTGATCGGATAAATAGGGATATGATTGTTTTAACTTTACCACACACTTTAGATCTAATTACTAAATTAATAAATAAATCTATAACATCAGGCACTTTCCCTACTCGATGGAAAACTGCCATTGTTCGCCCTATACCTAAAAATAGCAATCCTTCCGGCTTTCAAGATCTTCGTCCCATAAGTCTTCTCCCCTATCTATCGAAGTTACTAGAGAGAGTAGTATACAATCAACTGATTAAATACTTAGTGTCCAATGGTATTCTCCCTGAACTCCAGTCAGGATTTAGGAAAGGGCGTAGTACAACTACTGCGCTGATTGATGTTGTTGATAACATATTGTCATTTCAGGACAACGGCAGTGCTACCATTCTAGTGCTTTTGGACTATTCCCGTGCCTTCGATTGCATTAATATACCGTTATTACTATCCAAAATGACTTACTACGGTTTTGATACATCGACGCTAAATTGGTTTAATTCTTACCTTAGTGGCCGCATGCAGCAAGTTGAAATTAGTACTCATGATGGAAAGATTCTGTCATCTGAAAAAAGCATTATTAATAGAGGTGTACCACAGGGTTCTATCCTAGGGCCCCTCCTGTTCATTTTATACACAGCTGATCTAGCAGAATGTATAAAACACTGTAATTACCACATATATGCGGACGATTTACAACTGTATCTCCCCCTTAGTAAACTACAATTGAATGACAGCATAAATAAGCTAAATGAGGATTTAAACAGAGTAGCCCTGTGGTCTACCAAAAACTGTCTCGTGCTGAATCCGCTAAAGTCAAAGTTTTTAATACTTGGGTCGGCTAAACAAATTGTCGATGCAATTAACCAAAACCCAATAATTACTATAATGGGCGTAAATATCGAGCGTGTGGACGAGGCCCGAAACCTGGGTATATTAATGGACGGCAGATTGTGATTCGAAAACTATGTATCGCAGATTATACAACAGTGCTTTTATCGGTTGAAGGTTCTTTACCGTATCCGTGATCTGATTGACGTGAATCTACGTATATCCTTATGCGATGCACTAGTCCTGTCAAAGCTAAATTATTGCATATCAGTATATGGTCCATGTCTCCTAGCAAAAACACAGACTTTGATTCAGCGTGTTCAAAACGCTTGTGCCAGGTTTTGCTTTAAAATTCCCCCGCGCACACATATAACACCTTATTTAAACTCTTCAAGAATTCTAAAAATGAAGGAGCGACAGAAACTTTACATAGCATCACTTATGTTTGATGTATTGAAAAGCGGAACACCGGAATATTTAAATAAAAAAAATAAGTGGCGTTCTGCTCGGAACAATGATAATCTTCGCACTTGTGTCCCGCCGCTTCTCATTCCTGATCATCGAACAGCTGCATTTTGTAGGAGTTTCAGATACACCACTTCAAAGATATGGAATGACATTCCACCACCCATAAGAAATGTCAATTCAAAAAATGGCTTTAAACTAAAATACAAGACATATCTTATGCAAAAAACATTAGAAGCGTGTATCTGAAATCTTCTCTTTTGTTTTGATGACATATTTGCAGGTAGGTTTGGGTGTACATAGATTAAATCTATTTAACTTAAGTATAGGTATACAGTGCACACAACACTTATAGGTACATAACATAATAATAATTCTTACAACACTTATTTATTTACTTATTGTATTTATTTACTTATTTTTTTGTATTTTCCTATTTTATTTATTTTCCTATTTAATTTATTTTCACTTTCCTATTTTCTAGTTAGATTTCCTAGCTCGATTTTATCAAATAATTTAATTTAAAGGAAATACTAAATCTATTGTTTTCTAAACTACTGTGGTACTTAACCTTTGTAAATATTAAACGTTTGCATTATTTATATCCTGGAAAAAAAAAGGTAAAACACTCTGTTCTTCTTATATACATCCCACTTTTCATTGCCATTTTTCACCTACTTTACTTCTTCTGTCATACATACATACATACATAACATCACGCCTCTTTCCCGTTGGGGTAGGCAGAGACCACAGTACTTTTAGTCAGTTCTTCTGTCATTTTCTTATTTATTTATAATTAATGTTGCGTTTTTCAACGTAGTAGTGTTCCGATATCTTGACGGTGTTTAAAAAATCTAGGACATTTTTAATGGTCGTTTCAGGTTTAAACGACCAGGCCTGAATATACTTTAACTGTTCGACGGCTTGAATCTGGTCAATTTTAGCTGATCCAATGTTGACCTTTGCACGTCTCTTCTTTTTATAAGTTACGCCTTTCCACTCATTATCAGTCGGTGGGCCAGTCATAGTAGTTTCATCGTCAGTCTTCCGCTCGTTATCACCCGCTGTTATTGTAGCCACACCCGGGTGCGGATCGTCATTTACCGACTTAGTTTGAATTGGAGTCGACGTCACTTTTTCATTTGATTTAATTTTCTTAACTTTAGGCTGTTTCTTGTTAAGAATCGACACGCGTACGATCGACGCCAGCAGCGCGGAGACCAGCATGAGCAGACCGCTGTGAGTGACGTCATCGTGGTGGCACCACGGCAGCACATCGATGGGAGCATGGTGACTGCGAGTGACGACATCACCACGTCGCCAGTGTTGCCAACACATGATGCCGCCGCGCGTGAGCAGACCGCTGTGAGTGACGTCATCGTGGTGGCACCACGTCAGCACATCGTTGAGAGCGTGGTGACTGGGAGTGAAGACATCACCGCGTCGCCAGTGTTGCCAACACATGATGCCGCCGCTGGTGGCGCCACGGTGGAACAGCAGCCACCTGTCGATAACAGCACAGAGACCACGGATGGCGAGGACTTTTCGTCGACTTCCAATAAAAAGAAGACCTTTGTATATTCAGACAGGATAGGAGTAGGTCTAGGGTCTATTTTTAATTACTGCCATAATCAGCAGGTGACCAATATTTGCTGTCCCGATATTACTTTCGACGGTCTTGTAAGAAAGATTGCTGTAGGCAAGTTTGACATAAACACCACTGTTGTTATCGTGGTAGGCAATCATTCTGACATAAGTAGATTAAAATTAAACAATTTTGTGACATTGTTAAACAAAATACAGGTTGAAACTAAGTGTAGGTTTATTCTGTGTAACTTCCCATACTGTTCAAATGTTACTGAGCAACACAACAAATGTATACACAGAATGAATTTACATTTACAAAATTTGACAAGTTGTCATAGTGACATTTTATATCTTGACATGAATACTTTTATAAATTATTTCAAATTGACAAAGGATACTATGTATCTGCCTCTTAAGTTTAAGAAAGAGCTGGCTACATTGATAGCATATAATATATCTGACTCTGTTATAGGAAGTTATACACAAAAAACTTCTTTAGTTAGTAACATTACTAACACCAATTCTTTAAACTAGTTCATACGACAAAAGAGGGTTTTTCTAAACAAAATTTTACTGAAGTAAATGAAAAAAAACCTTCTGGCAAAAAACTTCCTATAGCAAAGACAAAGGAAAAATCTAATATTTTGAAAATTTTACATCAAAATATTCAAGGTTTTTCTGGAAAAATTTTAGAATTAGAATTATTCTTAGAAAGAACAAAATTTGACATTATTTGTCTGACAGAACACTGGCAAAAAGACTATCAAATGTTGATAAATTATGAAAATTATTGTATAGCCAGTGCTTTCAATCGAAAGTCTGCTTTACACGGTGGATCACTGATTTTAGTTCGTAACAGTTTTAAGATAAAGAACCGTAAAGATATTGTTCGACTTTCGGTTGAAAGATGTATTGAAATATCTTGTGTTGAGCTGGACGAGCATGTTGTAGTGTGCGTATACAGACCTCCCGCTTTTCAAAAATTTTCAATGTTCGAGTTAGTAATGGAAGATGTTTTAAAAATAGTGACAAAAGAAAATAAGTTTGTGATAGTGTGTGGTGACTTTAACGTCAATATCTTAGAAAATAATACCTATAGTAACAAACTTATAAGTCTTTTCAAATGTTTTAATTTAGAGCATGTATTTTTTGAACCTACAAGGGTGACGTCATCCTCGGCTACCTGTATTGATAACGTCTTTTGTAATTGCGATTATTTTGAGAAAAGTATCATAAACTCGATTCAGTCTGACCACTCTGGTCAAAGTGTTACTTTTAATTATTCTCGAGTAACCCAGAAGATAGATATAGAAACCAGGAGCCTAACGAGCGGTAGGTTAGAAAAGTACAAAAACACGTTACTAGAAAAACTGCCCTGTCACAATTATAATACTAACAACCCTAATAACTCATACGAAGATTTATTCACATTGATTAATACTGAATTCAGTAAAATTTTCACTATTAGAAAAAAGCAAATTATTGTAAAATTCAAATTCAGTGACTGGGCTACCGCTGGTATTCGCAAAAGTAGAGAGAGACTTTTTGAATTATATGAGCTAAGAAATTATTCAAATGACGACAATTTCATTGAATATGTCAAAAATTATTCAAAATTGTTTAAATTAGTTTGTTCAAAAGCAAAGTCATTTTTTCTTCGGAAAAAAATACAGTCTGCTGATAACAAAATTAAGGCTGTATGGAATGTTATAAACAGTGAAATTGGAAAAGTGAAACCGCGTGACAATCAAATCACACTTCATACAAATCGCGGAACTATTAGTTCAAACGTAGAAGTGGCTCAAGAATTCGAAACCTTTTTTACTAATATTCCTTTGAAAACAACAGAGTCACTCAATTCTTCATCTTCACTTGCTAGCGATTTACTTCAAAAGAATGTGGACGCCTGCGAAACTGAATTTGGGTTCAATCATGTCACCCCTAACGAAATTATTAAAGCCTTTAAAAGTATTAAAATGAAAACTACTGAGGACCTATGGGGAATGTCAGTAAAAGTCTGTAGTGCGATCATTGATACTATATCTCCATATTTAGCTGTTATATTCAATGATTGTGTCGATCATGGTACATTTCCTGACTTAATGAAAAAAAGTAAAGTAGTTCCATTATTCAAAGCTGGTGACAAAAAGGATCCCAGTAATTTTAGACCAATATCAGTCTTACCTGTACTTAGTAAAATTTTTGAGAAGGTCATACTCAATCAAATGCTTTCACACTTCAATAGAAATAACTTACTACATGACCATCAATTTGGTTTCACGAAAGGGCGCAGTACAACGGATGCCGGGACTGCACTTTTAAAATACATCTTTTGCGCGTGGGAAAAATCTGAAGATGCTATTGGTATCTTCTGTGATCTATCCAAGGCATTTGATTGCGTAGATCATAGCACATTGTTGCTAAAACTTGAACATTACGGTGTTAAGAATAATTCACTTAAACTACTTAGGTCATATTTGGAAAACAGGATTCAAAAGGTACAAGTAAACAGGACGAAATCACTGGGATCTGTTGTCAAAATTGGCGTACCTCAAGGGTCCATATTAGGGCCATTTTTATTCCTTATTTATATTAATGACCTTCCTTCTGTGGTGAAGAATCTGTCAAAGATTGTGTTATTTGCTGATGATACTTCATTAATTTTCAATGTAAGTAGGAAATCACAAAATTATAACGAAGTCAACGATGCACTTGGACAGATTCATGCATGGTTTACTGTTAACAATCTAGTCCTAAACGCCAAAAAAACTAAATGTATTAAATTTGCACTACCAAATGTAAGGTCTACTTCACATAACATAGTATTGAATAATGAGCCATTAGATTTTGTAAATAGTACAGTTTTCTTAGGGTTAACACTAGACTCTAAACTTCAATGGGGCCCTCATATAACGGCTCTTTCTGGTCGATTGAGCTCGGCTGCATATGCTGTTAGAAAAATCAGACAACTTACTGATGTAGCTACTGCAAGGCTGGTTTACTTTAGCTACTTCCATAGCATTATGTCTTATGGCATACTGCTTTGGGGCCGAGCAGCTGATATACATTCAATATTCGTTTTACAAAAGAGGGCTATAAGAGCAATTTATTGCCTGAAGACTCGTGATTCCCTGAGAGAACTGTTCAAGGAAATCAACATTATGACAGTGCCATGCCAGTATATCTATGAAAATATAATGTATGCTAGAAAGAACATTCATCAATTACCAAAAATTTGTGACAGGCATAATTTTAATACTAGAAATAAGCATAAAATTGATCAACCATATACTAGATTAACTAAAGTCAATACATCTTTCGTTGGTCTGTGTATACGATACTACAACAAAATACCTGACAATATAGTGCAATTACCTGAGAGAAAGTTTAAAGAATGTGTAAAGCAAACGTTATGTAAAAAAGCTTACTATAGATTGGATGACTATATGAATGACAAAGAGGTATGGTGCTCTGATATTCCAGCGAAACACAAGAAACACATTGTAAAAAGCCGACTCTTAAAGTAGGCCGTGCTGCAGTGGTTTCTTGCCGTTTCTTTTACGCTGCCATAGCACGATCCGAAACGGCGTAGACTCGCTCTATTTGCATTGTATTCTGCATGACATTCAATAAGTATTCTGTAAAGAATCTACATTGAATAAAATTATCTGAATCTGAATCTGAATAGTAAGTGCAGATTTTGCGTTAGTCCTAGCTTGCCTGACAGGTCGTTCCTGTGGTGGTGTAGGTTGTGCAGTTGTTGCTCGAACACATTCTTGTTTCTCAGTGGCAGTGGCGGTAGTTGCCGATTGAGTAAAATTGCTCTTCAGTTGCTCAATCGTAATAGTCTGCTTCGTAATTAGAGCGTGTTGATCACCAATTTTAGCTTCTAAAGCACTCACTTTATTAACTAGTGAAGTAACGCTCGCCGTGAGTTCCCGTATTTGCTTTTCAAGTAAAGCGGCCGTCATTTTAAGTAAGTATTATACACACAGCACACGTTAAGATGTTCACCGCAGGGGAGCGGGAGACAGACTGACGTAACTCTGACGTAACTGTTTACTTTAGGAAGATTACGTCAAAGACCAGTGTTGTTTGCAATTTAATGTAGATTACATTTGTCCTTGGCTTTTTTGCGCTAAACTGCAAATTTTTCGAAATATTTAAGAATAACTGATAAAACCCAACGTCTCCCCCCCCCCCCCCAAACCCGACGCTAAAAATCGTGTAACTTTTTACCACACAATATGAGGACTGCACAGAAAAATTTTGAGCTGGAATGATACTTTTACTTTGAATGTCAAGGTCTGGGTCTAACTGCACCATACTATACCTATTAGACCACCACTGTTTTATTCACTGCAAATGTAACTTTGTAATCCTATTTATTTATATGGGAATACAAAGCTATTTATGTAGTTGGTGAAACTAGAAAACTGGACCAAAATTTAAAAACAATATTAGAGTTTTCTTGATTTGTACAGTAAACAATAATTCTATTCTAAATTTGAAGATTGTATGTCTGCTAGAAGTACCTTAGAGTTTTGATGATTGGACAGTCAATCAGTGAGTGAGTGACAAAATTGAGTAACTTTGACTAGCTATATTTCTTAAAGTACTGGTTCAAGAATGAATATACCGTGTTTATACAATGCCTGCATGGTTACTAAAAAAAACAGGCTTCTACTTTTATCCACAACGAAGTTACAGGGCGGTCAAAAATGGCCTGAACTACTTCAAGAAAAGGAGGATGCGGCCAAAGAATATATAATACTAGCTGTTACCCGCGGCTTCACTCGCGTGGATTTCGTATTTAGGTTGTTACCGGTTTTCCGAAGCAATGAGATATTTTCCCGTCATTTCGGGGTAATTTTTAACTAAGGAAAAACAGGACTAACCCTGCGCAAATCAATGAGTATAATTCCAGATCCAGCTGAATTTTATATAATATACAGACGTTACTCATAAGTTACTCAGAACAGAGGAACTTAGCAGCAGTACCCTAACAAATGTAAAGAGAGAGATAAGAGACACCTTTATGTAATATTTCAAAACAGAGCCAATTCGCAGAAGAAATTGAGAAAAACTAAAACCCTCTCCCTCTCTCCCCTTCCTCTCCCCCTCATTCTGTCTCTCCTCCTCCCCCTCCTTCCTCTCCCCCTGCCTCTCCCTCTCCCCTTCCCCTCCTTCTCCCTCTCCCTGTCCCTCTATTTTACCTGTACCTCTACCTTTCTACATCTCTACCTATCTACCTCTCTACCTATCTACCTCTCTACCTCTCTATCTCTCTACCTTTCTACCTCTAACTATCCCTACCCCTAACGCCAATTTAACCGCTATCCCTAACATAGAAACGACACCCATGTTGTTTTTTAGACATTTCAAACCTATCGCACCCCAACTCCATCCCCAGGGGGATGATGGTATTTCACGTCCACCACGTTGGATTTCAAAGTTGTTGTAGCTTTCGTAATCAGTGACCCGATAAACCATACAAACGATACCCATATTGATTTTTAGACATTTCAAACCTATCGCACTCCAACTCCATCCCCAGGGTAGGGATGGTATTTCACGTCCACCACGTTGGATTTCAAAATTGTTGTAGTTTTCGTAATCAGCGACCCGATAAACCATACAAACGACACCCATATTCACATTTCAACCCTATCGCACCCCAACCCCATCCCAAGGGAATGATGGTATTTAACGTCCACCACGTTGGATTTCAAAATTGTTGTAGTTTTCGTAATCAGCGACACGATAAACCATACAAACGATACCCATATTGGTTCTTAGACTTTTTCACCCCATTTCCCTTTTTTAGGGTATGAATTTGGGGTGAAATTTCAATAACAGTTATGAACGTTGCATAGAATTAAATCATTAATGCCTAAATAATAAATTATGTGGATTTTACTTTAAAAATAAAGAATTTTCAACTTCATCCCCCTTTTCACCCTTAAGGGTGTCGAATTTTCAAAAACCCTGATACACGTAAACATTAATTTTTAGTCGTCAGCCTAATTACAAATTTTGAAGATCCTAACTTCAAAACTGACGGACTTTCATACAAACTTTTATCCCCTATTTTACCCCCTTGGGGGTGGAATTTTGTAAAATTCTTTCTTAGTGCACCCCTAGGCCTCATAAGGAACATACCTGCCAAATTTGGAGTCTCTAGACCCAGCGGTTTGGGCTGTGCGTTGATATGTCAGTCAGTCACCTTCTTCTTTTATATATATAGAATACTAGCTGTTGCCCGCGGCTTCGCTCGCGTGGATTTCGTATTTATGTTGTTACCGGTTTTCCGAAGCAATGGGATATTTTCCCGTCATTTCGGGGTAATTTTAAACTAAGGAAAAACAGGAATAACCCTGCGCAAATCAATGAGTATAATTCAAGATCCAGCTGAATTTTATATAATATACAGACGTTACTCATAAATTACTCAGAACAGAGGAACTTAGCAGCAGTATCCTAACAAATGTAAAGAGAGAGATGAGAGACACCTTAATGTAATATTTCAAAACAGAGCCAATTCGCAGAAGTATTTGAGAAAAACTAAAACCCTCTCCCTCTCTCTCTCTCCCTGTCCCCCCTTCCTCCCCCCCTCCCTCTGTCTCTCCCCCTCCCCCTCCCCCTGTCTCTCCCCCTCCCCCTCCTCCCTCTCCCCCTGCTCCTCCCTCTACCCCTCCCTCTCCCTTTTCATCACCCCCTCCCCCTCCCTCACTCCCTCCCTCTCCCCCTTCCCCTCCTTCTCCCTCTCCCTCTACCTCTACCTGTACCTGTACCCCTCTACCTCTCTACCTCTCTACCTCTCTACCTCTCTACCTCTCTACCTCTCTACCTCTCTACCTCTCTACCTCTCTACCTCTCTACATCTCTACCTCTCTACCTCTCTACCTCTCAACCTCTCTACCTCTCTACCTCTCTACCTCTCTACCTCTCTACCTCTCTACCTCTCTACCTCTCTACCTCTCTACCTCTCTACCTCTCTACCTCTCTACCTCTCTACCTCTCTACCTCTCTACCTCTCTACCTCTCTACCTCTCTACCTCTCTACCTCTCTACCTCTCTACCTCTCTACCTCTCTACCTCTCTACCTCTCTACCTCTCTACCTCTCTACCTCTCTACCTCTCTACCTCTCTACCTCTCTACCTCTCTACCTCTCTACCTCTCTACCTCTCTACCTCTCTACCTCTCTACCTCTCTACCTCTCTACCTCTCTACCTCTCTACCTCTCTACCTCTCTACCTCTCTACCTCTCTACCTCTCTACCTCTCTACCTCTCTACCTCTCTACCTCTCTACCACTCTACCTCTCTACCTCTCTACCTCTACCTCTACCTGTCCCTATCCCTACCCTTTACGCCAATTTTACCGCTATCCCTAACATAGAAATGACATTCATATTTATTTTTAGACATTTCAAACCTATCGCACCCCAACCCCATCCCCAGGGGACGATGGTATTTCAAGTCCACCACGTTGGATTTCAAAGTTGTTGTAGCTTTCGTAATCAGCGACCCGATACTCGTAAACCATACAAACGACACTCATATTGATTTTTAGACATTTCAAACCTATCGCACTCCAACTCCATCCCCAGGGGGGTGATGGTATTTCACGTCCACCACGTTGGATTTCAAAATTGTTGTAGTTTTCGTAATCAGCGACCCGATAAACCATACAAACGACACCCATATTCACATTTCAACCCTATCGCACCCCAACCCCATCCCAAGGGAATGATGGTATTTAACGTCCACCACGTTGGATTTCAAAATTGTTGTAGTTTTCGTAATCAGCGACACGATAAACCATACAAACGATACCCATATTAGTTCTTAGACTTTTTCACCCCATTTCCCTTTTTTAGGGGTTGAATTTGGGATGGAATTTCAATAACAGTTATGAACGTTGCATAGAATTAAATCATTAATGCCTAAATAATAAATTATGTGGATTTTACTTTAAAAATAAAGAATTTCAACTTCATCCCCCTTTTCACCTTTAAGGGTGTCGAATTTTCAAAAACCCTGAGACACGTAAACATTAATTTTTAGTCGTCAGCCTAATTACAAATTTTGAAGATCCTAACTTAAAAACTGACGGACTGTCATACAAACTTTTATCCCCTATTTTACCCCCTTGGGGGTGGAATTTTGTAAAATTCTTTCTTAGTGCACCCCTAGGTCTCATAAGGAACCTACCTGCCAAATTTGGAGTCTCTAGACCCGGCGGTTTGGGCTGTGCGTTGATATGTCAGTCAGTCACCTTCTTCTTTTATATATATAGAATACTAGCTGTTGCCCGCGGCTTCGCTCGCGTGGATTTCATATTTATGTTGTTACCGGTTTTCCGAAGCAATGGGATATTTTCCCGTCATTTCGGGGTAATTTTAAACTAAGGAAAAACAGGAATAACCCTGCGCAAATCAATGAGTATAATTCAAGATCCAGCTGAATTTTATATAATATACAGACGTTACTCATAAATTACTCAGAACAGAGGAACTTAGCAGCAGTATCCTAACAAATGTAAAGAGAGAGATGAGAGACACCTTAATGTAATATTTCAAAACAGAGCCAATTCGCAGAAGTATTTGAGAAAAACTAAAACCCTCTCCCTCTCTCTCTCCCTGTCCCCTCTTCCTCCCCCCCTCCCTCTGTCTCTCCCCCTCCCCCTCCCCCTGTCTCTCCGCCTCCCCCTCCTCCCTCTCCCCCTGCTCCTCCCTCTACCCCTCCCTCTCCCTTTTCATCACCCCCTCCCCCTCCCTCACTCCCTCCCTCTCCCCCTTCCCCTCCTTCTCCCTCTCCCTCTACCTCTACCTGTACCTGTACCCCTCTACCTCTCTACCTCTCTACCTCTCTACCTCTCTACCTCTCTACCTCTCTACCTCTCTACCTCTCTACCTCTCTACCTCTCTACCTCTCTACCTCTCTACATCTCTACCTCTTTACCTCTCTACCTCTCTACCTCTCTACCTCTCTACCTCTCTACCTCTCTTCCTCTCTACCTCTCTACCTCTCTACCTCTCTACCTCTCTACCTCTTTACGTCTCTACGTCTCTACCTCTCTACCTCTCTACCTCTCTACTCTACCTCTCTACCTCTCTACCTCTCTACCTCTCTACCTCTCTACCTCTCTACCTCTCTACCTCTCTACCTCTCTACCTCTCTACCTCTCTACCTCTCTACCTCTCTACCTCTCTACCTCTCTACCTCTCTACCTCTCTACCTCTCTACCTCTCTACATCTCTACATCTCTACCTCTCTACCTCTCTACCTCTCTACCTCTCTACCTCTCTACCTCTCTACCTCTCTACCTCTCTACCTCTCTACCTCTCTACCTCTCTACCTCTCTACCTCTCTACCTCTCTACCTCTCTACCTCTCTACCTCTCTACCTCTCTACCTCTCTACCTCTCTACCTCTCTACCTCTCTACCTCTCTACCTCTCTACCTCTCTACCTCTCTACCTCTCTACCTCTCTACCTCTCTACCTCTCTACCTCTCTACCTCTCTACCTCTCTACCTCTCTACCTCTCTACCTCTCTACCTCTCTACCTCTCTACCTCTCTACCTCTCTACCTCTCTACCTCTCTACCTCTCTACCTCTCTACCTCTCTACCTCTCTACCTCTCTACCTCTCCACCACTCTACCTCTCTACCTCTCTACCTCTCTACCTCTACCTGTCCCTATCCCTACCCCTTACGCCAATTTTACCGCTATCCCTAACATAGAAATGACATTCATATTTATTTTTAGACATTTCAAACCTATCGCACCCCAACCCCATCCCCAGGGGACGATGGTATTTCAAGTCCACCACGTTGGATTTCAAAGTTGTTGTAGCTTTCGTAATCAGCGACCCGATACTCGTAAACCATACAAACGACACTCATATTGATTTTTAGACATTTCAAACCTATCGCACTCCAACTCCATCCCCAGGGGGGTGATGGTATTTCACGTCCACCACGTTGGATTTCAAAATTGTTGTAGTTTTCGTAATCAGCGACCCGATAAACCATACAAACGACACCCATATTGATTTTTAAACATTTCAAACCTATCGCACCCCAACTCCATCCCCAGGGGGATGATGGTATTTCACGTCCACCATGTTGCATTTCAAAATTGTTGTAGTTTTCGTAATCAGCGATCCGATAAACAATACAAACGACACCCATATTGATTTTTAGACATTTAAAACCTATCGCACCCCAACTCCATCCCCAGGGGGATGATGGTATTTCACGTCCACCACGTTTGATTTCAAAATTGTTGTAGTTTTCATAATCAGCGACCCGATAAACCATACAAACGATACCCATATTGGTTTTTAGACTTTTTCACCCCATTTCCCTTTTTTAGGGGTTGAATTTGGGGTGGAATTTCAATAACAGTGATGAACGTTGCATAGAATTAAATCATTAATGCCTAAATAATAAATTATGTGGATTTTACTTTAAGAATAAAGAATTTTCAACTTCATCCCACTTTTCACCCTTAAGGGTGTCGAATTTTCAAAAATCCTGAGACACGTAATTATTAACTTTTAGTCGTCAGCCTAAATACAAATTTTGAAGATCCTAACTTCAAAACTGACGGACTTTCATACAAACTTTCATCCCCTATTTTGCCCCCTTAGGGGTGGAATTTTGTAAAACCCTTTCTTAGTGCACCCCTAGGCCTCATAAGGAACCTACATGCCAAATTTGGAATCTCTAGACCCAGTGGTTTGGGCTGTGCGTTGATATGTCAGTCAGTCAGTCAGTCAGTCAGTCAGTCAGTCAGTCAGTCAGTCAGTCAGTCAGTCAGTCAGTCAGTCACCTTCTTCTTTTATATATATAGACTAGACCCAGTGGTTTGGGCTGTGCGTTGATATGTCAGTCAGTCAGTCAGTCAGTCAGTCAGTCAGTCAGTCAGTCAGTCACCTTCTTCTTTTATATGTATAGATTCTCGCGTAAAGAAGCGAAACTCTCTTCCGCCCGCTGAAATCAAATTCCTCTCCCCCCGCTTGGGCGAACAGGACGCGCTACGGAGCACATTCCGCGGTTGACATCGCTACGCTACAGTTGTATCGCGCGCGCGCGTTCCGCTGTCTTTTTATTTCGGAAAATTTATTTATTTATTATAATTTATAAAATGTAATACAAATAGTGTGTAACAATGAAGTACTGTGCCGTATACGACTGTTTTGAAAGCACATCTAAAATTAATAACCGGAGATTTTTAGGTTTACCGGTAGATAAATATTTAATATTTAATTTTTAAACTTTCTTCTAGTTTGTATTGTTTGGTTGGTAGGTACAGTAGGTAGGTACTTGGACTTTGTACCGTTCTTATTTCGTTAGACGTAAGGGCGAGAGTCGCTCTGAGAATATCAAGCTTGACCTGTCGTTGATTATAGGTACAGTCAAGAACAGATCAAGCTTGACACTATGGACTTTGTACCATTCTTATTTCACTATTGAAATAAGAATGGTACAAAGTTTGATCTGTCGTTGATTAAAGATACAGTCAAGAGCACATCAAGCTTGACACATAAGATTTTGTACCGTTCTTATTTCAATAGACGTACGGGCGAGAGTCGCACTGCGAGTATCAAGCTTGACCTGTCGTTGATTAAAGGTACAGTCAATAACACATCAAGCTTGACACATTGGACTTTGTACCGTTCTTATTTTATTAGACGTAAGGGCGAGAGTCGCACTGCGAGTTTCAAGCTTGATCTGTCGTTGATTATAGGTACAGTCAAGAGCACATCAAACTTGACACATTGGACTTTGTACCGTTCTTATTTCAATAGAGATACGGGCGAGAGTCGCACTGCGAGTGTCAAGCTTGACCTGTCGTTGACTGTACCTACGTAGGCTACGTGGGTCAAGCTTGACACTCGCGGCGCGGCTATCGCCTCTACGGCTACTGAAATAAGAACGGTACACATGGCCGCACGTTGGTAGAAACACTTTGACATAAAGCGGGTTTCTTTCTCTGGTTTCGGGCATATGTAGTTTTGTTTCAATATGTCAAGCCCGACGCCCACTTGACTGTATTAACTACCTATTATTTATATATTTGACAAGTTCTACGTTACCCAAACAAAATGAAATACCTTTAACAAAAACAATACCTACCTACCTATCTATTTCCATAATTATATCCATAGAATACATGAAACATTATATCGCGTGCCAGCTGTCTCTCTCACTATCATACTGCGCTGTTACCATAATGGCTCACGCATACAAGCAAATCGTAATGCGAACATATTATGTTTACTTGTTAGAGTTTAGGTAGCGAAATCAGTCCGTTTGCGTGGAGTTTCGTGGGTACGGCAGTGCCGCTTTTTTTTTTGGCTCGACTTGCGGGGGCACTGCCGTGCCCCCAGAAAGCACAGTTTTTCAGAAGTCTGCAAATTTCTTTTTAAAAAAACTTAGTTTTGCGGTCCTTAAAATAAACTTCACTGCTTTATCGAAACCCTCGGCGTGCGAGTCCGACTTACACTTGACCGTTTTTTAGGCGATTGTTGCTAGTTTCTTTTAAAGCTCTATCGTAAAAACGGCAACATTTATAAGCGTGAAAATTTGTGTATTTGTGGCGTATTAGCTATTAAGTAATAAAAAGTGGTCAAATGCGTGTCGGACTCATGCAAATTTGATACACTTTTGCGTGACTGCGCGTCCATAAATAAAACGGTATTTTTACCTTAGTGGTACGAAACCCTCGGTGCGCGAGTTCGACTTATACTTGGCCGGTTACACCTAACATAAGGATAAACCGAGGATGTATTCAAACAAAAATTGTAAAACTCCTAAGGTGTTTAACAAAGCCCCGCCACCAAACTTATGTCACTTAAAACCGCCTACACTATTAAATAACTCGCATAGCTCGACATTTTTTCATTGTTTTCAGGGCACTGAAAATATCTATCAATGGACTAAGGAACTGTAAAAAGACGTCACAAGTTGAGCGCGAATACGCGCTAGAGACAATATCTACGGCACGTTTGATGCATAGCTACAACTATTTAAGTAAGTAAACGTAAAAGGCTGGCAGACTAGCCAGGCATTAATTCCATTCCAATTCCAGCCATTAATTCGTCGGAACAATCAAAAGGTTTTGAGCTAGAGGCCCGGACATGCAAAATTTTGTATCTCAGGAATCACCCAGTTACTCCTGTCGGCCAGAGGATGTTTCTGAAGGTAGCCATTTATGTCACTCAAATTAAAGTCGCCCATAACTAGGAATTTATCAAAAATATAAAAATCTACAATTTTTGACAACTTTCTAGAAAAGTTTGCAAGTTGATAAAAAAAAAGGAATAACCCTTGTTTTGGTTACAAAGATACAACACGCCAATATGCAACGTAATACATGTTCTAACAGTTACAGAGCTTGATAGTCACCCACAAATCTTCCGCACTCGAACCCCAGTCCAAATTATGCGTTACTAGCTGTGCCCGCGGCTTCGCCCGCGTGGAATTCTGATAATTTTTATTTTATTATTTTATTTTATTTGGGACGCTTACGGCCAATAATAATCTTAAGTTAATAAATGCTTAGACCTTAGCTAATTACAAGCATCCACCGATAGCAAATAAAAAATACATTGCTAATACTTAAATATTAAAGTTAAAAACAACAGTAAAAAAGGAAACATCTACTTCTCTGACCAGACATTAGTATCCTCAAAATACACATTGGCAAGTCTCTGTTTGATCACACGAGTACTGGTTGTGAAGATGTCTATATCAATGTTGCTATCAACTACCATGTTCTTGAATTCTTTAACAGCTCGAACAAAAAAGGAGTTCATTCGATAGTTAGTCCTCACATTAGGTATGTAGATAACTGATCGCTCTCTAAGATTTAGTATATTTGTCCTTAAAGAAATTTTTGACAAGAGTGCTGGACTGTCGATCAAGCCCTTCATAATATTGATAAGGTAACATATGTCGCTTATACCACGTCGCACGCGTAGAGGTAAGAAATGGTATCGTACGCATCTATTACTATAATCGGAAGATTTAGTACGTGCCCTATAATCTAAATACCGTAGGAACTTTTTTTGTACATTTTCAATACGTGTAATGTATTTATCATATAAAGAATTCCATACGGGGGAAGCATACTCTAAGTGACTGCGCACAAAAGCGCAGTACAGGATTTTAATTGTTTTTATGTTTTTAAATTGGGACGATAAACGCATTACGAAACCCAACGATTTAGTTGCCCTTTTCACTATATGATCAATATGGCTCTCAAATAACAACTTGGAGTCAAAGTGTACACCCAGGTCTCGAATAGTATTGACTTTAGAAATTTCTTCATTATCAAATAAATATTTTGAATCGATTGAATTTGTTTTACGTGTATATGAGCTATAATAACATTTCGATATGTTTAGATCCAACTTGTTCATCAGACAATAATTTTGAAATGAATTTAGGTCACACTGTAACTCCAAAGTATCCTCAATACAGCCAACAGCCTTCAGAATCTTCATATCGTCAGCGAATAATAGGGTTTTGGCTGAAGCAAAACATTCCTGGACATCATTAATAAATAATGAAAATAGCAGTGGTCCCAAGAGAGAACCTTGAGGAACACCTGAAGGGATAGGTGTCCAGGAAGATGTATAGCCCAGCAAAACAACGGCCTGACTACGGTTAGCTATATATGAGGAGAACCAACGGTATAAATCGCCATGGATCCCTGCCTTAGCCAATTTTCCCAGTAAAATTGAATGGTCAGTACGATCGAAGCACTTACTGAAATCAGTGTAAACTATATCTACTTGGTAACCATTCTCCATGGATTTAGTTATATAATCCGTCGCATCCAATAAATTAGATGTGGTCGATCTGTTAGGAAGGAAACCATGCTGGTCTTGGCTAAAAGAACATTTGAGTGCACTATAAGCTTGTCTATATACTATTCTTTCCAATATTTTGGCAAACAAAGTTTCGAGATGGGTCTGTAGTTCTCAATATAAGCTTTGACCCCCTTCTTATAAACTGGAGTTATAAAAGCGGATTTCCAGATGGATGGGACTATGCCCTCATTGAGTGAACGTCTGAATAATAATGAGATAGGAATAGTAAGGCTTTTATATAAATTGACTATGATATGACTGTGATAAATTGTCTGTGATATCCACACTCTTAAGCAATTTCTCAACTTCACGTTCGCAAACTTCAATTTTAGAAATACTGAAACTATTGTAAGACTCATTCGTATATACTGACGTCAAGGGTTGGGAGGATGAACTGGAACGGAACGTGGAGTGAAAATATACAGAAAATAGATTAGCTATGTTATCTCCTGTTTCAGCAGTAGAGGTATTATAATACATTTCCTTGGGGAAAACGCCAACTTCTTTTTTACTTTTTGCGTAAGCCCAAAATGCTTTCGGATTGGATTTAATATTGGACTCGATTTTAGCTATGTAAGATGAAAAGCACTTCTCTTCCAAGGCGGTTACCCTGTCTCTTAATAGAGAAAATGTATTAAAATCAGATAGGTTACCATAAGTCTTATACTTACCGTGGTATTTAAATTTTTCACGTATGACTTTAATTAATGCATAGCTGTACCACGGTGGATACATATTAGGTTTAACTATACGCGTAGGGATAAATTGATCTCTTAATTCATATAATTTATTATAAAATATATTCAAGGCATCATCAAGTGATCCACTGGATAGGACTAAATGCCAATCAGTGCTATTAAGTTCCCTAGATATAGCATCATAGTCAGCACGATTATACACATATTTACGCCTTGGTAGTTCATTCAAGTTATTTGATTTTTTTAAGAAATCTGCAACGATTATTAGTGCTTTGTGATGGCCATCTTCGGGAATCAGTGGATTATCTGATGAGCAAACCGAAACCGGCTCGTTACTGTAAATTAGGTCCAAAATACGAGAATTGCAATTTAGCTCATAGTTATACTGTTGCAAATTGCAAATACTTGTTGTATCTATAAAGTCTGTTATATAATCATTATCACACTGGTCGGTTAAAGGCTGAGGAATGGTGTCATTGATACTTTTTAGCCAAACAATTTTATTTGAAAAATTAAAATCGCCCATAATTATAAATTTATCTTGCGGATGACATATAATTAAATCACTCAATTTTGCAGTAAAATTAAGTAATTGTGTGTTGTATGAGTTACCAAGGTTTTCCTTAGACAAATATATAGTACATAAATGAAGCTTTAATGTTGTGTTAGATCGAGATTGACGAAATGTAATGGACACCCATATATCCTCAGCTGAGCTTCTCCACTCCGGCCTTTCAACTACTAATAAATCGCGTCTTACTGCAATTAAAACTCCTCCACCTTTTTTTTGTAATGTGCAGTATTGTGCAGTCTCTCTCTCTCTCCCCCCCTCCCTCTCCCCCTCCTATACCCCTCTCTCGCCCCCTTCTCTACCCCTCCCTCTCCCCCTTCGTCTGCTCCTCCCCTTCACCCTTTTTCTCTCCCTCTCCCTCGGGAGAGATCTCCCTCTCTTGGGGGATGATTTTTCAAACACGCTGAAACACATATTTATTTCTCTTTTTATTAGCCTAAATCCTAACTTTTAATAGAATTTTCATACATACTTTCATCCTTTATTTCAGGCCCTTGGGGGATGATATCTCAAAATTGCTAAAACACCTGTTTCATTACTTCTTATTATTAGCTTAAATCCAAATTTCAAGTACCTCACGTCAAAACTGTAGGATTTTCATACAAACTTTCATCCCTTATTTTACCCCTTTGGGGGACGGATCTCAAAATTGATAAAAAATGTGTTTATTTACTTCGTATTATTAGCTGAAATCCAAATTTCAAACAGTTCATGTCAAAACTGTAGGATTTTCATACGAACTTTCATCCCTTATTTCACCCCCTTGCGTGATGATATCTCAAAATTTCTAAAGCACATTGTTTCTTATAAATAACTAAAATTTAAACTTTTCAAGTACCGCATGTCAAAACTGTAGGATTTTCATACAAACTTTCATTCCTTATATCACCCCTTTAAGTGGTGAATTTTGGAAAATTCTAAAACACGTACTTTTTTGTTTTTTATTGAGAGCTCGGAACCAAATTTCTATAATTCTACCTTTAAAAATGAAAGACTTATAGACCAACAATTTTTGGCGTTTCGTTTCCAATTTTTGGCGTTTCGTTTTGAGTGCTCATTACATTTACTTCGTTTGTTTTATTGTAATTAAGGGGACTCTAGGTCTGTTTAGTTCTAGTTTCAATTTTTAATGTTTTTTAAAGACTGTTTGTTCCTTAATAAACTAAAAAAAAAACATACGGAAAAAAAATATGCCCTTTTTACCCCTTTGAAAGTTGGTTTTAAAGAAATGCTCAAAAACGTGTTTCTTTTTTTTCTTTTTTTTTTATTTTATTTAAGGACCGCCATTAGCAAATTACATTAACACTTATATTAACAACTTACTTCTAAAAACATAATTGAATGCACTGCTTGTTAAGGCAGCCACCCCCGTAGGGGATGAATTTAGAAAAATTCTAAAACAGATATTATTTGATTTTTTACTATGAGCTCAGAACCAAATTTCAATAATTGTACCTTTAAAAATTAAAGACATAGACAGAAAAAAAATTATCCCCTTTTTCACCCCCTTGAAGGGTGATTTTCAAGAAATGCTTAAATACGTATTTCTTTATTTTTCACCAGAAGCTTACATTCAAATTTGTGTGAATCTAGCTTAAGAAATAAAAGACTGTCGTACAAACTTTCATCCCTTATTTCACCCCCTTGGAAGATGAATTTACCAAACTCCTTTCTTATAGGGTAGTTGTGACGTACATGGAACCTGTGTAAAAAATTCAGATCTGTATCTATAGCGGTTACGGCTCGGCGATGATGAATCAGTCAGACAGTCAAGACAAGATCTTTTATATATTTAGACTAGCAGTGTGCGACGCACTGCGATTAAAACTCCACCGCTCTTTTGTTTATGAGTTAACGCATAATTCCTGTCATTTCCTAATATTAGGTATCTATCATCGAACAACTTACTATCCGATATACTGTCTAATAACCAAGTTTCAGTCAACAAGACAATATCGAAGTCATTTAACTATATCCGGCACAGATTTTTGTAAGCGATAAGAGACACGTAAATTTCATTTTAAATTAGTCTCTAGGACAAAAATAGGTATTTCGAAGATTGATCGGAATTTGAAATTTCGCGCGGTATTTTCAAAGACAAACGTTTGTGCCAGCAGCTCCAATGCAGTCGCCCAAGCACGGCGAACGTCAATTTCGTACTGAATTTCCGTACCGTACTAGACTTGGAAGTTGGCAATGATGGCTTTATTCAGATCGTGAGGTTATAACTACTTGTCGTTGCACCCCTTAGATTGGGGGAACATCAGGTCAACGTCACGATAAGTAATATAAATCTGTGTTACCTGAATTTGCTTAGCCTCTTGAAGGCCGTGAAGATTGTGAAGTTTCCTCGCTCGCTGGCGCGGGTACATGCTTTTGTATCTGCTTCGCATCTGGCCGACCTCTTGGCATCATGCTCGTCCGTCCCAGGAATTTCGCCGCCTCTCTTTGACTTGTTGATTTAAGTCCTCTGCACCCACACGTCCTCAGCTCATCTGTTATATACACGGACATGATGCCTATGAGAGCTTACACCCTCTGCACCCAGACGTCCCCTGCTCCATCTAGAATTCTCGGACGTGACGCCTACGTGAGGAGAGACCTCAACCTGCACCCAGACGCCCCCGGCTCCTTAGACGTAATGCCTACGGGAGGGACGTCAACCTGCACCTAGACGTCAAGGATCGGACCGGACATGGTCGACCACGGATTCTCTAGGCAGAGTAGGCTACCACCGAAGATTCGAGGTGCCGGTCCACCTAGGTATCCTAGATTGCATACTATCTTGATCATCATTAGTTTGTTAGATATTATAACATTTATAACTTCAAAACTAGCGTGTTAAAGAAATGTGAGATACTTAGCTTTAGATTGTTCGAGCCACGTGGCGATGACGTCTACCTTTGTAGGTAGACTACTTTACTTGTTGCTGGCGCACGTCGTACTAAAAATGCGCTACCGCCAAAACTGGTCTTATAATAGTAACAGAACCTGAGGTGACAGCACTATATCTCTGTCTCACTCACACGCTCAACTGATGGCTCGCATAGGGTTGCCAGTATTGATATTATATTTCACTAGGTTAAGCGACACTCCCCGGCGGAATAAGGAAGTGCCATCACCATCAGGTCGCTTGATCATCGCTCAACTCTTAACAGCGCTCTTGGCATCATTCCTTTCTGATCAGGTTCCTCGGGATGACTCCTTGTATATGCATGATCTTGTTCTATTCTACATTGTTCTCCATACTCTTTAATCGATTCCTTATTAATCTCTTCATTCATATTCTATCACTTTGACTTGTCTCTCCTTTATGTTCACTGGCGCAAAAGTTCTCTTCTCTTCTCTTCTCTTCTCTTCTATTATCTTAACATCCTTCTCAGTTATTCTTTGCAATTTTTCTCATGTTTCTTCTCGTTGAGTTCAGTTGCCCATTAGTAGATCTTTCGTCGAATGGTTGTCTACCTGACCCTTCATTTCTATGTGTTCCTTTGTACATAAATAGAAATTTGACTCTTCCCTTGAGTGTAGTCTACTGTACTAGACTGTACTTGAGTGTAGCCGACTGTACTTAACTCTATACTCAGTTGTATGAGAATGTACTCGACTGTACCAGACTGTACCCGACTGGGCTCGACTGTACTTAACTCTATACTTGACTGTATGAGAATGTACTCGACTGTACCAGACTGTACCACTTTGTGCTAGACTGTACCAGATTGTACCTGATCATACCTGGATATACTAGACAATGTACTAAAGTATTCACAAAGGTATTCGACTGTACTTGGTTGCACCTGTTTATATCCCATTGTACACGATTGTACCTAATTGTACCTTATCATAACTGATCATACCCGATTGTACAACACCATTCATACTTCCAATTGTAACATCAAAATTAGAGTAGGCGGTTACTTCTTTAATTTAGATGATACACGTCAAACTGTCAAATGAAGTTTACGTAATAGTACTACATATGTCACAATGTTAAATACCCCTTAGTCTGAACGAGTGTGTGGATGTCAGGTTTTATGTAGGTACTAGGTACACGTCCATTTCTCCTTATTGTATACAAACTAAATCTATACTTCATACTATAACAAACTAACATACAATTTGTCTCCCTTTTCTAATTAAACAACAGCACATTATCTACGTAAAGTTAGTGGTTATGGATTTTAATTATTTCAACTACCTGATAGACAAGTATGTTTGACTAAAACCAGAATGATTAATATAGTAGTTATATACTTAACAATATGTCGGTACATAACAATGATATCATACGTTACTACTGGTACATAATATCAATTATGTCTATCGGCGCGAGCTTTTAGTGAGCAAATAACACGCCTCGTGACATCTTAGCGCAGGTGGACTAAGGTGACATAAAAGGCGACGCACCAGGCCGCTCTTTTTTCTCACCTTTGCTTGGACTCTCGAGTCGATAAAACGTTGCCGATAATTTTGAATTTAATATCGGATTGTTTTGTTTGAAATCAGTTTATAAAAATTAAATCAATTATGTAATAAGTGAAAAGCTAATCAGTCGTTCGTAAGTGGTTTTTATTTACTCGTTTTTGCTTAGAAATAAGTTCATGTAAATTAGTTTATTTCATATCAATACATAATCATAATGGAACGTGAAGGTGGTTTTCATGAATCAGAACCTCCTCCTCTTTCTCTTCTCCTCATTCGTCTGGCAACTTTTAGCTGTCAACATCTAGCCTTGTGTTTTAATTCGAGATTTATTGATAAAAAGAGGAAATATCAAGTGTAAAGCTTACAAAAACGTTAAAAAAGGAACAAATCACCAGGATAAGTGTTTGTGAACTATTTAAAACAGTGATAGGGAAGATACAGTGCGTCATCGATGTATTGTTGATTTCGTCCGCGTTCCATTGTAATGGCGGCGTAGACGACGTCAGTAATTTATACGCGGTGTGCCTTGGTGTTTACTAATATGCAGTGCCAAAAATGTAAGAAGTCCTTAGGGAAGAATGGATCCCATTTCGTCTGCCAAGGTCTATGTCAAGGCACTTTTCATAGGGCCTGTGTCAAAGAACTGGCGGCTGACATGAAGGCGGGAAGAATGCGAATTCATTGCAACAACTGCGATGACGAGGAAGAGGAATGTGATGAAGTAGAAGAAAAAGAAGGACAGACAGGTCAGGCATACGAAAAAATTCTAAAGGATATTCAAAAGAAAGTAAGCTCTCTACCGTCGTTGAAAAAACAACTTGACAGTATAAACGAAAGCATGAGCGTATTGTCGGACAAATATGACACCTTAATCAAGGAACAAGAAAAATATAAGGAGAAAATAACCTCTCTCGAAAAGTCAATAGTGAACACAAACAACAAGTGCATCTATCTAGAAAAATGCAACTTAGCGCTCGAACAGAAAGTTCACGAATTTGAGCAGTCTTCGCGCAAACATAACATGGAAATAGTAGGTATAGAGCAGTTGCCTAGCGAAGATGTGAAGGAGGTGGTAAAAAAACTTGGGGATAAGCTGAATGTAAACTGTGCAGAAATAGAATGGGTAACTCGCCGTCATCAGCGTAAGACAAGTGCTAAACCTGCTCCTATTATAGTGGGATTTAAGTCCACGGGCACAGAGTCTCGGAACACTTGGCTGGACAAGCGACGCAAGCTAGCGGACCTCAACAGTAGTTTGATCACCGGTGGGTCTCAACAGAATAAAATCTACATTAATGAGGATTTAACAAAAACTACACGGGAACTACTCTGGAATACAAAAAAACTGCTTAAAAATAAATACAGATTCATATGGGTGGTCAACGGTAAGATATTAGTCAAGAAAGAAGAAGGGAAAAATTCATTTTGGGTTAGGTCGAATGAAGATATTATCATCATATCGTGTGGGTTGCAAGGTCGATGACCGACCTCATAGATATTGAAGACCTTATAAACAAGTGAACTTTTATGTTATATATTTTGATGTCTTATTATTATGCTATTCACTCTAATTAAAATTCGAGGCACTTGATAGTATTGAAATAATAACTGAGAGTTCATTAAATTCAATATGTGTCGATAACCTAAATAACTGGTTTTCAAAGTTCTATAACAAAAATCATTTTTGTTTATTACATGTCAACATAAGATCATTAAAAAAACATTATAATAATAATTTAACTAAGTTAGATGTATTAGTTATAACTGAACCTAATATTAGTTTTACGCATTTAAATTTCTTTAAAATTAATGGTTTTACTATAAATAGTTTTACTCGAGTAAAATCATCCTGTACATTTTCTCGCAGTCGGCAGTGAAGGCATACCTATATAGCCTCCATTGCATCAGGAGTGCTTGCAGGTCTTGATGTAATTTTGGTCCACATTCCATGAGGTCATTGAGGCTGTATCCAGATGATGTCTTCTTAGAGGCATTGTACACAACCCTTAATTTACTCGTTAAGGAGTCTGATTTGATCACCCCGTGATGTCCTAGATAACAGTGAGCGCTTTCATCTTTGCGGCTAACCTTCATGTGTCCCATTGCCAAATATTCGTTTATAAATTTTTTGTAACTTTCCGAAAGTTGTGGGTCTCGAATTAGTTACTTTTCCAGCTGATAAAACTGGGCAATGGCTTGAGGCTTAGACGTTCCTAATTGATTTTCAAATCCTTCTTTCATCGGTAAGCGCACTTCGTACTGACCGTTGTCTAAACGCCTTGTGGTGTCTTGATAGAATTGTTCACAGTACTGTTCTTGTGACGTCATAGAAGTATCTGACATAATATCTTCTAGTTCCCAATATTTCGTAAAATCTTCCATGCTATTCAAGACGACGTGACAGTTGTAAGTCTTGACAGTTCCCGACAATATCCAACCAAGTTGGGTTTGTTGCGCGACGGGGTGACGTTCCTCTTTAATTAGGCCACTCATTAAAATTTGAGCGAAAACGTCTGCATCAAAAAGTATGTCGATTGGTCTCGATACGTTAAATTGCGGGTCAGCTAAGTTAATGTTGGATAAATGCGGCCATGATTGCTTTGCAAATGACGTGTTAGGTAGGTTATTCACTACACGGGACATAACCAGTGCATCAGTTTCAAATTCAAAATTGTTGTAAAGTGATTTGCAGACTAACTCAACTTTTCCTCTGCTCCTGTTTGCTAATGTCCCGACCCCGGACACATTGGCGTTAAAATGTGACCTTGACAGGCCTAGAAGTTGGGTTGCATGCTCGGTAATTAATGTTATTTGCGATCCTTGGTCAATCAATGCTCGTAAAGTGACATAGTTTCCATCTGCCTTCTTTACGTTTAAAAGTGCAGTTGCTAACAAGATTTCGTCCTCATTACTTGCTACAAAATTATTTTGCATTATTCTGTTTGTTGCTGATGCTGATTTATGATTTGGGGTCGCTTTGTTTGTTGATGAATATGTATTGTGCAACAATGTATTATGTGCTTGGTTGCATTCTTTGCATCTTTTGTTAGAATTACAAAAAATATTCCGATGAATGTATAAACAATTTTTGCAGATTTTTAATGTTGCAATAGCTTTAATCTGCTCGTCTCGTGACATACATAAGAAATTCGTGCACTGAAACAATGCGTGACCTTTTTTGCAAAGTGGACATGATACATAGTTAGAGCTCACGTGAAATGCTCTGTTACTACGTGACGTATTATGACCTGAACTTGTCGATGGGTGCTGGTATAAAATCGACTTGTTATGTTGGGGTGGTTTGTATGAGTTAGGGGTTGATTGTTGCTTGATGCTAGTTTCATTTTTCTTATAAGTTACGGGTTCCAAAGCGGTAAACTTGTTCTGTAGGAAAGTCATAAATTCATCAAAGTGGGGTAATTCTCTAGGGTTTTCTCTCGACTCCATATAATCAGTGTAAGTCTGGGTGTCTAATTTTTCACATAAGATTTGAACTAGCATTGGATCCCAAGAAACAGTGTCTATTCCCAAATTTTGTATCCCATGTATAGCTTCCATAGATGTGTCATACAATCTTTTTAACTCAAATGAGGTTGGTTTTTGTATGTTAGGTTGACGAGTAAAAAGTTGAAATTGCTTGGTAAATAAAAGTTGTTTGTTATTATATCTGTGCAATAATAATTCCCAACACGTATCATAATTTTCTGCTGTTATTTGTAAATGCTGAACAATTTTTTCCGCCTCCCCACGTAATTTTCCTTTCAAATGTTGCATTTTCTGTGATTTACTTAGAGTGGGGTTTGTATGAATAGTCTCAGTGAATAAATCCATGAAAGTAGGCCATTGCAAATAATTTCCATTGAAGGTTGGAATTTCAATTTTTGGTGTCGAGTGAAAGAAGTGAATGTTGCTGAAGATGCTTTGATTTAATTGTTTTTTCATGTCTTTGTACATCAATTCATATGCATTATAAGAACTGTAATAACTGTCATCAGAACCTTCTAAAATGCTGTCAATTTTTAAATGAAGATTATCAATCATAGACCACCTGTTTTCTAATAACTTCAACTTATCGTCTACTTCCCATTTTTCAGTCATGTCGTTAAGATCAGTCTGCTCTACTTACCTCGTTAGTGCTCGGAAGTTGGCATACTGGGTTTTTTTCAGTCCTATGACGTTACCTTCGGATGATGGAATCTCGGGTCTTTTACTGTCAAAAGTTACGGTACCTGGGTTCCCGTTGTTCACCTCGGACTGCTGCTTGCCTTCGGGTTGCTGCTTGCTCTCCCGACCATCTTGACTCTTGCCCGCCCGTAAGCTAGTTTCAATAGATTTTAAAAGCCTGCTTGTTGCGTCATACAAACTTACGATAATGTCGAAAATATTTTCTTTATAATATTGATGCTCCTTATCTTCCTCTTCCATCAAAAGCATATTATTTTCGGTGCACTCCGAGAAAACGCCATTCAACCAATCGGACCACTTTTTCACGTAGTCCAAGGTCTTCCTCTCCTGCGGGTCTTTCTTAATATTCGAATAACGTTGTCTAATCTCCTCCAGAATCTCGGATTGACGTGCTAATAATTTTGCCATGGTTAACAAAGAAATAAAATGGAAAGATCTTACTTGATCGTCTCTCTGTTACTTGCGGGGAATGCTGGATGCTGGTTATGTAGTCTGCAGCCTGCTGCTTGCTGTTGCTCGCTGCTGCTGCTGGATGCTTAAATGCTGGATGCTGGTTGCGACACAAATCACTCGCGTTTGTCACTGGTATTTTTCCAGGACCTCGGCGCACAGAATTTCCGCGACGATAAAGTCTAAAGAAAACTAATATGAGCCTACGGTCCAGTTTTCGAAGGACCAAAAAATGTATGAGATGCTATGCTAATATGGAAATATAGTGCAAAAAGGACTGCGGAGTCAGAACTTAATAAAATGCAGAAAAATATTTAAGATGTGTAATCTGTGCCGCTGTCAAACTGACTCTGATCTTTTACAATTATTTGGTGCAATAACTTATGCTACGTGTGCGGTATTAAATCTAGGTTGCGTGACAAGACAATGTACTTTGTACACCTATTATATATTTTCTTGATAGAAAAATAAAATAACAAAAATAACTACCATAGAACTGGTCTCATTTTGTCGATTGGTACCTAAACGATTAAGTTATTTAAAACGATTGTAACAATATTTATATTCCAAGTAAAGGTAAATCGATAATTGAGATGTTGTTTAGTTGCGTACTGTGAGGCTTTAACTTGAAATATAAGGTTATAACTGCTTTGGAAATAGTAACTACCTACATCAAGGTTACTACGTATTATGACCTAAAATCTGACTTCAGGTAGAATTAGCAATCTTTGTTCATAAAAAAAAAATATTTTATCAAAAGCCGGCTGCAGCCAACACGGGTGTATGCCGAAGGGATGAATCGTGATTGTTTACATGTTAACTACCTACTCGTTTTGCGACGATCTAGATCTAAAGTGCAGTTTGGATGTCGTGTTTGGCTTAATTTGCAACAAATATGTTCCGTTTCCTACCAGAGATACTTTCCTTCCAATCTGCTTCTAGTTTTGGATATATTTTTGAAGTTAGTCTCAGTAGTGCGTAAACATGCGAAAAATAAATAAACAAGATTGAGGAAAAGAGTTCTGGACGCTCGCGCATATCGTGGAGTCGCCATCGACACAGACCACCACCTGGTTGTGACCCGAATTGGTGGTCTATTTAACCGGTGGAGGCATAGACCATAAGAGCAGACGAGCGTTTTAGAACGTATTAAAGTAGATAAATTGCAAGAGGAGGATGTCAGATAACAATACTTGAAAGGCTTGAGTGAAAGATTTGAGAACCTGGATGAAGTAAATGATATTGAATGTTTGTGGAATGAATTTAAAGATGTGGTAGTAGGTATAGCTGTCGATGTTTGTAGGGTGTCAAAAAAGAGAAAGGGTGGAAAAAAGAAGAATATGTGGATGGATAAAAGTGTACAGACAGCTGTTTGTGAGAAGAAGAAAGCATGGTCAGATTGATTAGCCGTAAAAGCTAACCAAAGAATGCAGAAGGCAACAAGTGATGACGTTACTATAGCAAGAAAGGTATATAAAAGAGCGAAAGGTATTGTTAAGGAAGTTGTTGAGAGAAAGGAAGAGGAGTGTCAGGATGAGTTTGACAGAAGGATGACTGAAGATTTCCATTCCAACCAAAAGTTTTTCTGGAAATCCATACGGACAGCCCGAGGAAAGTTTGGAACGTCGGAGCTGAGTAAAATCAGAAGCCAGGATGGAAGTATTATAAAAGGTGAAGAATGTGTGCTGAGGAGGTGGAAGGAATATTTTGAAAGTCTGTTTGAGAGAGAAAAAGCAGAGGCCAGTGTACCGACGTCTTCTGTGGAAATGAATGAGAATAAAGATGATAATTATATAAGTGAGATAAGTATGGATGAGATTATGAAAGCAATAAATAGTATGAAATCAGGTAAAGCAGCTGGGTATGATAAAGTGTCGGTCGAGATGTTGAAGGCTGGGCGAGGCATTGTGGCTAGTCAGTTGTACCGCCTTTTCAACCTGTGTTGAACGAACAGCCAAGTACCAGGTGACTGGTGCAAGGTTGTGATTGTGCCGCTGTACAAGGGAAATGGGTCACAACAGGACTGCAATAATTACCGCGGGATAAGCCTTCTTAGTGTCGTCGGCAAACCGTATGCAAAGGTTTTGATTGAAAGAGTGATGAAAGATACTGACGAAAAAATATGGGATGTACAAGCGGGATTTAGAAAGGGAATGGGATGTACAGATCAGGTCTTTTCTTTGCGGTGCATAGCTGAAAAGTTTTTGGCTAAAAACCAAAAAGTCTACTGCGCGTTCGAGGATTTGGAAAAGGCCTATGAACGAGTGGTGAGGAATGAATTGTGGTCAGCATTGTCTTTGTATGAGGAAAACGGGCATCTGATTCAAGCACTGAAATCTCTCTATGAGGATTGCAGTGCTTGTGTCAGAATAAACGGAGCGCATACTGAATGGTTAAGCATCGAAAAAGGTAATTGGCAGGGATGTGTAGCGTCACCTTGGCTGTTTAACCTGTTCATGGATAATTGTTTGATTGATCTGAAAGAGAGTATGTGTGGACTGAGAATGAATGAGTTACTCATCAAATGTCTTCTCTACGCTGATGACCAAGTTGTACTTGCGTCATCAGCTGACGAGTTGCAGGAGATGGTAACAATGATGAATGTGGCTTTGGACAGGAAAGTAATGAAAGTAAATGTAAGCAAGACGAAAGTAATGGTACTTGAAAGAGAAGAATGTATGACAGAGTGTACTATATTAATAGGTGGTGAACAAGTCGAACAAGTGAAGGAGTTTGTGTATCTGGGCTCAAAGTTTACGAGAGATGGAAAGTGTGAAAGTAATATTGAAAGAAGAGTGAATGCTGGAAACATAGCGAATGGTGCCCTGCATGCCTTTATGAGGAGTCAGAAGGTGTCTCACAAGGCTTGATTGGCTGTTCATAGGGGTGTTTTAGTACCAAAACTGATGTATGGCAGTGAAAGCTGGGTATGGCAGAAGAAGCATGAAAGTAGAATAAATGCAGTGGAAATGAGAGCGCTAAGGAGTATGATTGGTGTTGAATTGAGTGACAGGATTAGAAATAGTGTGATAAGAGAACGGTGTGGCGTAAAAGAAGACGTAGTCACCAAAATCGAGAAAGGGATGCTGAGATTGTTTGGTCATGTAGAGAGGATGAATGAACGAAGACTGACGAAAGAGATCTACTAGGTGAGAGTGGATGGAAACGTTGGAAGGGGAAGGCCTAGGCGAACGTACCAGGACCAAATTCAGGACGTTCTGAATAAAGGCCAGGTTAAAAGTACCCTAAACTGACGAGCTTGTATGAAAGGATTGATGAAAGTACAGGAAGCAAGGGAAGTATGTCAAAATCGTAGCAGGTGAAGGACTGTGGTCTCTGCCTATCCCGACGGGAAAGAAGCGAGATGTTATGTATGTATTTAACAATAAATAAATGGAATCTATTCTCATTTTTTCGATTGCTACCTACTATGTAAAATTGATTGTACACACACCCCATTACGGGTCAAGCTTGTCACTCGCAAAGCGAGTCTGGCCCGTACGTCTATTTAGACAAGAAAAACCTAAAGTGGCTATAGTTAAAAACGTTCTAAAGTGGCGATAGTTAAGACTAAATAGTCATAGTGACCCTCTATTATAACAGATAAGTAACTGTTCTTTCATGCATGTGAAAACCTTATAATTATCACTAAACATAAATACCAAGTAACAAAGTAGAAGAAAAATAGAATCCTAACCAAGACATAGGCGGTGATAATACTAGTCACAGCTTTACAAAGGATGTTGGTTCATCGTTTAAGTTACTATTTAGTCAATGCCTATATTCCTAAATTTATTCCAATAAAATGAAGGTTAGTGATTGGAAACAAAATAAATAGATTTTTCTGTCAATCCCGTCCCATTTCCATGGTACTTGTTAAGGGTATGTTTACACATGACTTCTTATTAAAGGTACTTCTACACATGTCGCTTGCTGTTTTTGTATGCACAATTATTAATTCATATGGTGCCTATCTATGATGTAAAAGGTATCTAAAACATGACAACATACCTACTTACTTACTTTGTGAAATTGGTATAATTGAGGTATTACTAAGATTATGGTGGAAAAATAAAGTACCTACTTTGAATGGTAGAACAGGTAGTTTGGCGAAAGCTGAACGGTACCTACAAGAGTGTGTGAGAGGTAGTTTGGCGAAAGCTGAACGGTACCTATAGGAGTGTGTAAGAGGTAGTTTGGCGAAAGCTAAACGGTACCTATAAGAGTGTGTAAGAGGTAATTTGGCGAAAGCTTATAGATCGACAAATCGCGACTATTTCCTGCATCAAAGGCATTCCTGCGATCATATCTTCGTGTGATAGGCCACGTGGTTATTGTGCTTTTCAACATTTATGGCTATACGCAGCGATCGCTTCCGCTCAGCATCAGTATATTTCGTTTCTTTTTGCCACGTAGACGATCCACAAGACATTCGAAGACATCGTGATTTTTCATACAGTTGTCGTCGCAACGGCGGCGGTTATTTTAGAACCCAATATTTTGTTTGATGGGTATATTTAGAAATGAAGGTAGACAAATAATTTTACTTCAAAGTTTTCTTAATCGAGAAAATTTCACATGTTGTTTTTGCGTCAACCCACACAATAGAATGCAGTACAATTAGCCGGACGTCGGTAATAACACATTGATCTCGAGTGATTTTAGTTTAGTTTGGTTCATACAGGTTTTGTTGTTAAGCTTTTACCACCAACTTTACTTGGCAGTCTGAAACGCGATTCCACGAATGTTTTAGAAGATAGGCTGAAAAAATCGTCACGTAGTTGAACGTTGTTGTGAGCAAACCTTGTTTGTACAGAAAGGTTGATATTTTCGGATGACTGTATGTGTTCAATAGGTGGTGTGGTGAGAAAAAAGTCTCATTCCTTTCTACACAACCCAAGTAAACAGTTTAGTTTTTCATTTGAAGGTAGTTTTGACACGTCGTAATCGAGATGGAGTTGTTAGTGGTTTAACCTTTGGGTTTATCAGGTTATCGAGGTTACAAGAAGGTGACGTATTTGTGCAAACTCGCACGAGGACGCGCGATCTATCATGATGGCCGAATCCGAGAAAGAAAAGGTCAGGAAAAAGTGATTCTTGGGCTTACGTGTGGTTTCTTATGTAATTTTTTTGTGCAGGAACATTTTTAATTGGTTGTTTGTACACCATTGTTGGTAATTTTTCCGTAATCGTCAAAGTTTTTGGTAAGTGGAGAACAGCATACGTCGAGTTTTGTTCCTTGTTTCGTGGAATAGCCTCGTAGCAACTAAATGGACGGAAAGTGTTATTTTCACGGATGACTTTGTAGCGTTGTTCAGTTAATGAAAGGTCTTACCGATTCAACAAAACGAGTAAAAAATGGAGGGTGTAGCCGTAGATTATGTCGGTGTCACTTATAGGTTAATCGTGTTTCGGCTTTCTTTGGTGAAAAGAAAAGACAGCAAGGATGTAAGGTACACGTGGCATGGTGCGTCGTAACGTAAAATGATGTGGTGCTGTGATGGCGTCAATTAAAAAAAAAAAGTTGTTTGTATTTTCGTATCGATTTATGAGCGTCTTATTTGTGAAATACAGAGACATTCGACGAGCGCGCAGTAAAGTTTCTTCGAGCTAGTGTGAGTCAACATCAAGCGAGATGGGCCAATATCTGCTAGTAGTCATTCTTGCTTTGTTTGTAATTGTCGACTGGTCATTGGCGATAGTCGTCGACACGCAGTGATATTATTGTTGTAGCAGTAAATTGTACTTTCGATATTTCGACACCGTGGCATGATCACGGGTAAAGCGGAGTGTATCCGTGGAGCGACACGAGATATGTCATGCTGGACCTGCTGACTTGGAGAAGATCAAGGAATAAGCCCATCTATTTACTGTGTCAAGGAGAAGATGTGTTAGCCCTCTGTACAGGATTGCAACAACGACTTGTGCTATGTGGTGGCCGCAAAATAATGGAGTTTTGCCTGAATTTGAGTAAGGTTACATTCGTACGCCACAAATAAATTGGTAACTAAGGCCCGTATTGATAAATCTCTCTCAAAATCTTCCCCAAGACTATGTCAGCTGACTTAATTATCAAGATGCAATTAGCATCTGAAGATCTTGCTAATTAATAAACTACTATCCAAATATCAATCTCAAGTGTCCGTCTTTGAGTCAAACGTCAAAAGAGCAAAAATAATTTATGTCTGCGTTTTGAGTTAAGTTTCGTTTATAAATTAGTGAGTGTGTTTTTAACACTCAAGTGATAATTGCTCCGAGGACAGCTACTCAATTTCTGTTTATTAATTAATGCAACACCTCAAGATACCCCTTAAGGAAAATCTTACACTTAAGCGGGATTTATCAATTCGACCCTAAGTAAGTAGGTATCCATTTGTTTAAAGGTAAGCCAGTTTTTGCTAACAAGCAAAAGAGTCCTCATTATTGCCTACCCACTTGTTGTTTTTATATCAATGAGAACAGGACGTGAACTAAGTCCGTAAGTTGTTGTCTTTCGTTAAATCCATCACAAAAGTGGGAAACAAGTACCAAAGTGTGACCGTAAGTGCTAAGACATATCGAACATTTTCTGTGCTTCGGAAGGTATGGCGAGACTTTGGCTACTGTCACTGTTAAGGTTAGGTAGTAGATCCCTAATAAAAAAATAAGAATAGTACCTACCTACAACGATAGTTTCAAGTTGGTAATTTTTGTGTAGATGCGCTACCAAAATAATGCAAAAGCAGTCGTAAATTAGTTTTCAGAAGATACCAACACTGTTTCTGTTTATTTCTGCAAGACTGGATGCTCTCCGCTTTGTTTTTTTTTACTAAAGTTCTTATTTTAGTCTGTTTTAGAAGCTATCTGAAGGTATTCTGCTAGAATCAAATATAATGGGGATGTTGAGCTGGTTCTAGCAGAAGTGGGATGATCCAGGAGAGTGAATATCACAAACTGCCGCTAACATCAGAGATCAACATTGTATGTGTTTGGAAATGACGGTGACTCCAATGAGGAACACAAAGCTATGAAGTCGGTAAAGTTTTACAAATTATATATCCGACTTGGATATTTTTATGCCATGATGTTGTCGTCGTGGCGTGGCAAAATCTGTGTTAAAATTCACGGAACGAGTTATGTAGAAGGTTATAACACATCGCTTATGTAGTTAATCTTTTAAGGAGCAAAACTATAACTAAAATAGAAATGGTCAGGTACGGCCGAGCAGTTAAGAGCTGACGTTTGTGACTATTCATGGTTCCTATGCAAAGGCAAAGATTTAAAGCTATCAGCGTTATTGTTACTTGTGCGTAGATTTATAGATCTACTTTTCTACCTATTTACAGTCTAACATTGTGCTTTTGTTTTTATGTTTTATGTGTGTTTCGGCTGGCTGAGTGGCTGGCAACACCTGATCCATCGGGATGACCTGGAAAAGGCTTTGTCTTTGTGTACAAGGCTTTGCAGAGTACCGGCAAGCTGGATTCTGGCGTGTGCTGTACAAGGTTACGTGCGTGCTTCCCCACCACCGCTACGAGCTGGAACTTCTGGTGCTGTAGCTTACGTCCACTGTGCCTTTGGTTTGTCTGGACAATGTCTATGGCTTGTGTCACCGGGTTGTCGTTTAATAAGCCTACGTCTATTGTGCCAGTGGTTTGTCTGGTGACGGGTCGTTAAAGCCTACGGCCAATGTGTACACGACTTTAACGGCTTGAGTCTGATATCAAGCAGAACTTTGGGCCTCTGATATCTGAAGACGGGTGACCCCTGTGCTTCCAACGATGTTGCTTACAAAATCATGGATGGAAATGGTAATGACCAATCCATGGATTTGTAAGGGTACTACTGGTGTGAAAATCTCCTTTCAAGCTGCTCCTTTTCATGGGACTACGTATGATAAAAGTCCGGAAATTTATCATATGGGGTTTCATAGCTTCCCTCTGTAACGTAATTTTGCAAAATCTCTTTGAAAAGATAATGCGTCGTTCATCTCGAGTTATTTGTCTGAAATTTTTATTATGTTGATAAGTACCGACAGATGTCCTCAACAGAGTAACTACTATGGTAGCAAAAGTGCACGCTTGTTATCATACTGGTTCAATAACGTAATGAACAAACTGAGACTGATTGTAAGCTTCCTATTTCAGACAAATAACAGTTGTGTACTAATCTGCATCGAATTCCGTGTTGTGATTCATGTGCTTATACTGATGACGAGTTCCATTATGTGGATGGAGTGCCATAGCGAACCCGGAACCGACTGCTTCGGGAGTGACCCGCGGTCGCGCTGTTTCATTCCTGCTGCGTCATGTGGTGCGGTGCCGCCGCCGGGTAGAGCGCTCGGGAGGTGCTGCAGCAGGGTGCCACAGGACCGGCTCCCACCAGCAGCCGCAGCCGTAGCATACTCTTGTCGGTCTGCGCTTCATCCGGACGCAAGACGTATCAACAAACTTGGTGAGACCAAACCAATTATTTTATTACGTCATCACGTGTTGCGATGAAACTAATAGGTACTTATTAGAACTGCAGAACCTAAGATCAAATCTGGTACAGCTGAGATGACTGAGATAAACGCATTAATCCATCAAGCGAATTCAAACTTCACGTTATTCGCTAATTATTTGTACAACCTATGTGTGAGCGCATACACATATTTTGTATGCTGTACAGTGTGTGATGCGCATGTCAGTTTCGAAACTGACTTAACTTTCTGCCTTCTTAGATTTTGACTGGATTGTATAGATGAAAGACATAGCTTCAGGTTATTTTTATTTGTTGATGTTCAGAGCCTTTCTTCTGCAGGTTCTGATGAAAAATGAAGAGATGATGCCTGTGCAGCTACTTCGAGTCACGTGGCTTGGTCAGGTCAAAAGCCATCGAGGACGCTGGCATGTCAGGAGAGGCCGTGTTAGCTGCAACCACCACGCAGCGCTGGCCACACCAACCGACCTCGCCTATATAAGCGGGCTGGACACCCGATGGGCCTCTCACTCGCTGCTCAACTGTTGGAACGATCGGACGTCTTAGGAGCGTTATAGTTACCCGTTGTTCCTAGGTTGTACCTAGCCCTTTTAGTTTTCCTGAATATTGTCCTTGTTGTGCTAATTTATTAGAAGTTCGGTTTAATTATCAAATGTGGTGTTATTTCAATAAAATGTTGGTTAGGTCTATCTGTGCCTCATTTCCTAAGAACCCCTTACCTTCTGGTTTGTAAAACTAGCATATTTTGTTAATTACTGCAAAGAACCAAAAGGACATGTTTCCCAGATTACATAATTTACGCCCTTCTCGTGAGAGCAAGATATATAATCTTTACTGATAATTTTGGTTAAAGTAAGATAGTATCAATAGAACCTAAATCGGTCAAATCTAGGTCTGTTCCTGGTGAGCAAATTCCTTGGTAGTTCACCGAGAGAGTAGTAGCTAATTTATTATCTGACACGTTGATCCTAGAGTTGATCTAAAAGAATCTGAGCAAGGATATTCCGTCGGGAATTTTTTACAAATGCAGAATTGTTAAAGGGACCAACGAATCCATTGGAACTAGAAACTTAGACGAAACTGTGTACGTGCAGCAACCCGAAGGATACTTTGAAGAGAAGTCTAGAAATGTTTTTCTACTCGCAGCTGGAATGAAGAAGTCAAAAATGTTTCGACCTCCACCAGTTTGATAGGAAGCCTATATAATATGGTTTTTGTTTCTTATTATATTATTTAATTTTATTGATACATTATTAAATGTGGACAAATTTATTTGTTATACCTTTACTACTAAGATATATGCCATTTGACGTAACTTGAATAATCGTAGAATGATACTTTTTTACATTTGTTTTATTTATTATATTTTGGTCTTTTTATCTTTTTATTTTTGAACCGTCTAAAAGTCACTAATTATTTTCGTTGACTCTGCACTTCTCATGTCGGTTCCCAGTTGTAGGGTTGTCTGGAAGAGATTTATTTAAGCAGTAAGGCCGCTTTTACGGGCGGGTATAAATTATTTGTATGGTATTCATTGTGAGTTTTTTGTGCAACAAGAGTTTATTTTATTTATAAGTTGAACTGACCTTGACATTTTTTCCTTTCCGTTTTTGCTGTTTTCATAGTATATTAATCCATATTTTATTGTCTAGGTGGGTTATTGTTGGATGAGATACTTTTTTATTTTAATAATGAAAATTAAATTAAGTTCAGTCTTAAATTTATTTATTGTTTTTAAACACAATTTTATATTATATTGTTCTTTTAAGATGAAATAAAAGAGTTTCTGCTACAACTTTTTATTTATATATGTAGTTATTTGATTCCAACAAAAATCTTATTGTTTCGTTGTTCCTAAATAAACGAAATAAATAAGTTCCTGTTCCAACTTCCAAAGTATCAAAGTCAAGTATATGGCCATGGAAGGCTCGTCGGAAATGTTGTTAACCTGGCACAAAATGGAAATATTCAGCATTTTCAATGTAAGTGTAGGTACTGAAAATCACTAGTTTGACAGCTAACTCATTGGCAAGATCATTCACTTATTAGAGCACTTTTTATTTAGCCTGTTACGACATTTCAGACGCTTTGAGTCTTTTATCACAATATAACTCAAGTACATTGTAAAGCAGCAAGCAGATTTCTGTTTATTGCCGAAAAGCCACCAAGTAGTACTGAATAGGGTAAATATCAAAGACAGAAAGTCTTATTTATGCAATATTCTTTTCGGTTATTATTATTTTTTCTTTTTCTTAAGCTACGAAATAGCCCCATTTCTCGGGAAGGTAAGTATTAAAATTGCGTAACACTACTTGAGACATTTAGGTTTTCTTGAAAGAAGTTTCTTTAGTTTGAAAAGTGTATGTCTAGTTGAACATCTCGGTTTGTTGTTTGATAGACTAACTTACCAATACTCATCATCTTGTGAGGGTTGCAAGGTCCATGACCATCCTCACAACCCTGGTGTCAGAGCTGTTGAGCCGCCAAAGGCGCCTGAAATGGCTCATCAACGACTACGTCCGTACACATAGTGGTCGGGAGCCACGGCCCCACGCCCCTTCCGAAGCACGGAATCATCCAATCTTTTGGACAATCAGGTGATCAGGTGAATACTACGAAGATCTTAACACTGTCACAGAAGCTTCGTAAACGCTTTGAGCACTACATTTTACTTATCGCAAATGGTTGACCGCAATATATATACTACTTTGTTCAATAAAATGCCACATCTACATGATTTTCGATTATGTATCAAAATTATAAAACGAATTAACGATTATGTCTCAAATTATATGTAAACAATGAATTATTTTCCTACCGTCGACGTTGAACAGTTTTTTCCACAAACAACGTAGCATGGTTGTCGACTGTAAACAACCAAATTAATTTTCTACCGTCAACGTGGGACTATTTTTGACTATTTAGTAACCTATGAGATGTTGGCGAATAAAAATTGATAGACGTTTTTCGTTACAACAAAAGCTATAGCAAACTTTAAGTCATTACTTTTCTTTCATAGTTGTAAATAAGAGGGTGGCGCAGTCGGTGTAAAAAGTTACACCAAGTTTCTGTATGTTTGATGCTAACAGGAGCATTTCTAGACCTCGTTTTTGTATATTCAAAATTTCCAGCGCAGTCTCAGTGACATGGGGTCGCCTTCACATTGCAACTATACACTATGTATTGTTTTCACCCTTGGTGTTTTCATGAAACTTAGGTGTTTCCATCGGTTTCACTTGTACACATTTAGACGAAACTATGACTAAAAAAGTGATTAGTTTTGTAGAATAAAATAACGAAGGTAGGTAGGTAATTATTTTTTTTTCGACGGAGCAGCACTTTTCTTTTTTTTTTAAACGATAGTCATATTTTTTAACTTCAATTATTTGGTAGATTCTGTCTTTTTGTTTTTTTTCGTTGTCCGTTTCTGTTCTTTTCAGGTAAGTACGTTACTACTAATCTGTACTATATAGACACCTGGATCATATAGTCTAATTGTAAAGCAACACTTTAAGAACATGTTACTACTTGGAATAAAAATCAACAATTATTTGTACAGTAAACTCCCATTAAGTTAAATTATTAATTTACTTAATTTTATTGAAGTGATTTCATTACTTACAATTATTCACTCATTCATTTTGCTGCTGCGCAAGAATGATGCATTGTTTTACCTTAATTATGTGCAATTGATTGTGATCCATGGCATGAGCACCTTTGTACTATGATAAATTATGCTCCTAGGCAAAATTGTGCACTGTACATCATGACACTACTATTCCTAGACGCGTGTTCCTTGGCACCATAATAAATTATGCTTCGTGGCAAAATTATGCATTGTACCCCTTGGTACTCCTTTTTAAGACTTTTGCTCCTTGGCACCATAATAAATTATGCTCCTTGGCAAAATTGTACCTATGGTACTGTTTTCTAGACTTGTGCTCCCTAGCACCATAATAAATTATGCTCCTTGGCAAGATCGTACACCTTGGTACTATTTGTCTAGACTTGCGCTCCTTGGCACCATAATAGATTATGCTCCTTGGCAAGATTGTACTTCTTGCTACTATTTTTCTAGACTTGTCCTCTCTGGCGCCATAATAAATTATGCTCCTTGGCAAGATTGTACACCTTGGTACTGTTTTTAGACTTGTGCTCCCTGGCACTTTGATAAAGTATGCTACTGGGAAAATTGTGCATTGTACCCTTAGTACTATTTTTTTAGACTTTTACAGCTTGACATCACAATAAGTAATGGTCCTTGGCTAAATTGTGCGCTGTACCCCTTGGTTGTATTTTTACTAGGCTTCCCCATTTCTTATTCGTTTGTTACAGCCCAAGGCACCAAAGAACACCGTACCAGCTCACCCGTGTGGATAAAACTTTGATTTAAAGTAGATAACTACAAGGTAGGTAATCATGTTTAGTTGTACAGTCATTTTTTGTACTCTTTTTACTCGGCTTCTACATTCTTGTCTATTTACTACAGGCATCAACTAGCACGTATAGACACAAAATATAATTTGTTAGTAGATGACTACAAGGTAGTGCAGTGTAATAAAGTTAATTAAATTAAAAATGTACTGCAATTACCTAAAATAGAGTAAGAGTTAACTTACCTTAAACTAATCAAGCAAACAAAGAAATATAACACACAATATTTTAATAAAAACAGATTGACCACAGTTTTGTTGTATAATTTCACTAATATATAACCAACGTAATAAAGTTTAAATTTGATTGTACGATCCGAGATTAAATTTAAGTATATAATATTGTTTTAAATATTAAAAATCAACGATAGACATTAAAAATAAGACAAATAATTTTTGAAAGGAATCCGCGATGCGTGCATCAGGTAAAACGCTCCGTCTATAGCTACTAGATACTATCGCTTGGAAAAGTCTAGTGATAACTTTAAGTGGCCACCTAACTTATTACTATAGCGACTAGTTAAATATGGTCATAGTCGTACCTTCCGCAAAGTATCGCAGATAAATGTCCTAAAAGTTTAAAATCACAGCCAAAGATTCGAATCTAAATAAATCATGGCGCGTCTGGAGGCGCTTTTAGAATTTTGGAAAGTAACTTAAAACTAATAATATAAATGGTTTAAATATCTGGTATTTGGTTTTTGTTGGTTATGCGCAGTTCGTGGCGTCCTCCCGTGCTGCTAGGAATCCCGCAGTTGAAGAGGTGCAGCGGCAGAGAGCACGGTGCAAACTGCAGATGTCAAATAGTCTCTCTGGAGACTTGGCTAGGCTGTGTTGCTGGTGCTAGCCGGAACCTACTGTCCGTAACCGGGCAGCTTTAGCTGCACGAATAAAAATGCGTCATAAGAGAGTGACAACCTCTCAGAAACAAATATAACGTAAAGACAAAAATACTTACAAAATTGAGGAGTTCATATCGAGATAAATTCCTTAGCTTCTATAAGCATGTACACAAATGAAACTATAACTTCAGCAGCAAAAAAGCTGCATTAAAACAGGCTTTATTTATAGCACAGTAGAAATATATGCACGATTTTAAAAATATTTTGCTAGGAAATTAAAAAATTAGTTTTTCTGTCCAATGCCAAACAAATAATGAGCACAGAAAAATGAAAACCAAAATTTTGAATCCACTGTCAATGAATACAAACAGCCAGTCAATACATCGAGAAAGAAGCAAAAAGTATCGAACACGAAAAAGGAATATGAGCGATAACGCTACAGCCATCCAACTTCCCAAAAAAAAAAAAAAAAAAATTAGAAGCTCATTAATTAGAAATATTTTTTACAGTGGGCTCCTAGTCTATAATTATTTTTACAGTGGGCTCCTAGACTATAATTATTTCTAAAAAATTAAGGGCTGTGGGCTCCTAGACTAACAATCCAAAATACTAAGACAAAAAAAATCTAACCAACCAAAAGCAAAAAGACTAATTAAAAGAGGGTCCGACAGGTAACAGGAATCCTATCGAACAAAAGCAGAAGCAAGAAAAAATAACCAAAGAAAATTATATAACAAATTAAAATAAGAGACTAAGAGGTAAAATTAAATTAAAAACTAACTTATGCTTCTGACCTCACATCGGTGACCGGCAACCGTTAGATAACGTAGCATTGCGTACAGAGCCCTTTACGAACGAGGCTTGTTCGAAAAACCAGCGATCCGGAGCTGACAGTAAACGTTGTGCCTATCAGGACATAAGAAGAGACTACAAACTAGCTAACCTAATCTTACAACCTAGTTAGCCTAACACTATAACCTAGCTAGCCTAACTAATCCAAAAAAACACCCACAATTAAATAAATTAACCTAACAATACAACAACAAGTAGTTGAAACGCAAAGATAAAAGTTGAAAGTACTTTGCAATCAACTTGAAAACTTCAAAAAAAGAAAACGAGATGGGCGAGAGCCGACAAAAGACGAACGATCTCGGAAACCACCGAATATTTCAAAGAACTTTTTCGCGGGCAAACGTGAAAAAATGGCAACTGCTCACCATATGATTTATGTCAGCATCAACATTATGACAAGACATCATGACAACATCAAAATGCTATGGTGTTTGACGCTATACGTCATAACACTAGTTGCGTCATACTTGTTTGTTAGAGTACGCAAAAAAAAGGTTTGCGAATGAGAAAGGAGACTTCAATCTAGGGTCTAGAGCGAAACAAAAACTGTGTGAATGGCGAAAACGCGGACGAAAAGACGCGCCGTCCACACACACCAAAAAAAAGCCTATAGTTAAATAAAAGTAAAGAGTGATACTTTTAAAAAAAAGGTGTGGTTCAGTACATTTTTATATGAATTAAAATGGTAAATATATGAAGAGGTATTCCAGAGGGAAATTTATTTCAGGACATCGTTAGTATGACTGGAGTTAAAATCAGCACAAAATGAACACACAAATGTGAACCTAAAAAATAAAAGAAATGAGCATTATATAGCACAAACGGACCATTGAAGTACGGTACCCTAAAAAATAGAAATTTAGTTTAGAAATAGTGTGGGAAGGAGGGGTTGAATATGAACATACCACGACGTGTATGACTATCAGTCAGGTACAACAAGGTGAACCACGAAGTACGGAACCCTAAAAAATTTGAAGCTGAGTTTAGAAGTGGAGAGTGAAAGAGGGAAAATTAGACCTGACTGCTGGATACAGGACCAACAGTCTGATTCGAAATAACTATTGAGGTAGGTGGAGTAGGCGCATCCCGACTCTCTAGCTACAGAGGCTAAAAATTCTGGATATGAGCGACCACTCTAAATTAGCATGAATAACTAAACCTCATGCGAACAATAAATGTTGTTTCGAATTATCAGACGTTAAACGCTATTTCAAAATATCCTTAATATGGTAAGTACCAACACGACCTGAATCATCTTGTAATTCATAAACTTGTTGAGAAATACAACGTAAAACACGAGCTTTTACAAAACGCGGAGCTAACTTGTTAGAAATAAAATCTCCAGCATGGGAGCGAGAAAAATTACGTCTCCAGACAATATCATTGACCTGTAAGGAAACTGTTTGACGATTCCTATTATAAGCATGAGCATTTCGCAAAAAAGCCAAAGACAGGTTATCAGCGACTCTAGCATATATGTTAGCCAATGAAGAAAGAGCTTCACCCCTAGAACTCCGACTATCGGTGACGTTTTGACCTCTAGTCTGAATTAAATCAGGGTGATAAAATTTTTTTATTTCACGACCGAACATCAAAAAGTTCGGTGTGTAAGAAGTGGCTAAATTAACGCAAGAGTTGAGATAACACTCGACCTTAGGTAGGTTTCTGGCCCACGTACGTTGATCTTGTTCAACTAAAATGCTAAGACAAATAATAACCGATTGATTGTAGCGTTCAACAGTGTTAGCATGTGGGGAATAAAACGGTGTAAAATAAGGTTGTACGCGATATGAGCGTAAAAAGTTTGCAAAATTAGAACTACGGAATACAGTAGCATTATCACAAATAATAGTTTTAGGAGTACCATGTGGAAGGAATATTTTTCCTTCAAGGATTTGAGAAATTATATTACAAGTGACCTTTTTCAGACTAGATAACCAAACATATTTAGTGAAAACATCAACAACAACTAAAATGTACTTAAAACCGTAGTAAGCCTCAGGTAGAGGACCGACAAGATCTATTGAGATTGTCTCAAGAGGTGCTGAAATATTGCGAGAAAAAAGCATTTCTCCACGAGGTTGGGTATTTGAAATTTTATAAGCTTTGCAAGTATTACATTCGCGAAGAGTCTCTGAAACATCCTTAAACATGTTAGGCCAGTAGTACGTTTCCCTAAGCTTAGAATAAGTTTTAGAAACACCAGGGTGGATTGAAGGAAAATTATTATGTGCTTCCCAAATAGCATCTCTAGTTTTTTCAGAGGCTAATACGATACGCCAAGGATCAGAAGAAAGAGGATTGTCGATAGACATACGACGCAAAAGAACACCATTTTGAATAGAATATGCTGGAAACATTTGTGGTGACTGTAACACACCAGAATAAATATTTCTGTACCAACGGTCATTTGTATGATTTACACCATGGTTATAAGTTATTGGGCAAGCATACATTCTGGACAGTGTATCGGGTACAATATTTTCTGAGCCTTTACGATGAACGATATCAAAAGTATATTGAGATATAATAGTAGCCCAACGAGCAAGACGACCAGAAGGGTTATTTAAAGTTAGTAACCACTTTAAAGCAATATGATCTGTTATAACTGTAAACTTCATACCATCAAGATATCCACGAAAATGAATAATCGAATCAAGAACGGCTAAAAGTTCACGCTCAGTAGTGCTATAGTTACGTTCGGCTTTAAAAAGAAGACGAGAGTAATAAGCTACTGGACGTTCATCACCATCTATATTTTGTGTTAATACGGAACCTATACCGACTGAAGATGCGTCGCATTGTAGAAGAAAGGGTTTAGAAAAATCTGGACAGGCTATAAGAGGAGTATCCATTAAGGCATTCTTAAGTTCCAAAAAGGCTGCTTGAGCTGAATCAGGCCAAGAAATTGGATCTTTTCCCTTTTTTTACCAATCAAAGAAGTAAGCGGAGCAATAATAGAAGAAAAGTTTTTGACAAAGCGTCTATAATATGAACACATTCCGATAAAACCACGGAGACCTTTCGCTGTTTCAGGGGTAGGATAGTTTTTAATAGCTTCAAGTTTAGCAGGGTCGGTTTGAAGACCATTTTCGTTAACAATATAACCCAAATACTTTAACTCGGGTTTGCAAAATTCACATTTCTTCAAATTGATGGAAAGTCATGCTTCCTTAAGACGATGGAGAACCTTGCGTAGTAAATCAAGGTGCTCATCAAAATCGCGTGAGACCAAAATCAAATCGTCGATATAACCAAAAACGCACCGTGTGGTGCCGGCAAAGAATAGTACCAACCCATACATACCCGTGGGTGTCGTAAGAGGCGACTAAGGGTTAACTGGAGGATGGGCAGCAGCATCCTCCTTTATTTGTTACATCTTGCTTACTGCGGTCACCTACAACCGCGGTCCATAGTGCCAGCCGTAACGCTAACAAGCGAGGTGACTATGGTACTTCCCCTCCACATTTTTCCAGCAAAAGCTAGAATTCTGGAGGGAGCTCCCTGTCCTGTAGTGGACGTTTCATGGGATGTTATGATGATGATGATGAACCAAAAACGCAGTTATTTCCTGAAGGAGTGAATTCGTAATTAACTAACATATCAGTGAGGCGTTGCATCTCTGAGGCGGCATTAGTTAAACCGAACGGCATGCGAACAAATTCAAAAAGACCACGCTGTGGTACAATAAAAGCAGTTTTCTGACAACTATCTTCATCAGCTAAAGTAATTTGCCAAAAAGCACTACGAAAATCAAGAGACGTGATATATTTAGCGCCTTTTAAGTTATCTAAAATATCTTGAATTCTAGGAAGAGGGTACGAATCTCTAATCGTAACGCTATTTAATTTACGACAATCTACGCAGAAGCGTACGGAACCATCTTTTTTAGTTACCATAATAACAGGACTAGCCCATGGTGAGCGAGATGGACGAATGACACCAGCTTCTAACATTTTATCTATCTCCTCGTTAAGGAGCTTTAGTTTAGCAGGCGACAAAGGATAATATCTTTGGCGAATAGGAGGTCCGTCGGTATTAATTTTATGACTCAGCCAAGTAGTTTTAACAAGACCGATTTTCTCAGAAGAAATATCACTATACTCTTCAATGACCTTCTGTAAACGAGTTTCCTGGTCAGCTGAAAGAGTGAAGCGAGGTTGGATATGGTTGGCTGAACACATCAAAGGTGAGTGTGGAGTGTCTGTTGGTACGAAAAGGTTACCTTTAAAAGAAGAATCAAAAGCTTTACAAAAAGAATCCGTAAGACCGAAATTATTCCAAAATTCCATACCCAAAATTATCTGAGAAGACATAGAACTAACAACACAAAAATGGTGGTTAAGAGTACGTCCATTAAAAGAGACAGGCAAAACGCAATGACCTAAGACAGACATTGGAGTGTTATTAGCAGAATAAATAGAAGGACGAGAAGAAGAATCATAAGGAAAATTATGTTTAGTCACAATAGTAGCCGAGATAAGAGAAGTCTGGGCACCTGAATCGAGTAAAGCCATGAAAGAATGATTTTGAATGAAAATTTCAAGAAAAAACCTATTATCTGGTGATTTAGCGTGAATCACCGGAGATACCGATTGAGGCGAAACAGGGTATCCACTGGAGTATTGTGAATTACATTTAGGACAGGAATACGTGACAAAACCAGGTGTTCTGCACTTAAAACAAATCTTACCTGAGATATTGGGACAGACCCTATAAAGGTGACCGGGTTGTTCACACTTTAAACAATTATAAGGGAAAGTAGAAGGATTGGAATCGGAAGAAACCACACAAACTTGGGGTTCAATGGGTCGTTCGTATAATTCGAAGTTCTTGGCTATTTGAAGTAAATCTGATAGACTATCAATAAGGTTAGTAGACAAGCACGGCCTATAGTGAGGATTCATATTGAATTTAATAATTGGTAGAAGGGCCTTGTCGGAAATTGGGGTACTTAATTTAGAATTAAGATTCTTGATGTTAATTAAAAATTGTGAGAAAGATTCATTTTGACTTTGCTTGAGACTTCTCAGTTTTTGTTCTGTAATGAACTCATATTCTGAACGATCAAAAGTACTAAAAAAAAGAGATTTCAAATCGTTATAAGAAAGAGTAGGACTCCTAATTGAGCGAAAGTATTTCAAAGCATTACCAGTTAAAAGCTCATGAAATCTGCGGACCAAGTATTCATTAGGAATATCAGATGCTTCTTGATTTTCCTCAACAGAAAGGAAAAAATCACGGACGCATGCATCGCCAGAGAAGGAAATCTTCCAGGATGTGAGGGATTTATCCTTTGATAACAATTTTTTAATTCTCTCTGTAGTTACAGAAAGAGAAGGTTGAGGAGAATCTTGGTAAGGATTCGACGTCATATCAAACCTATTCCTAGGATGATTTAAAATTGGACTAGGATTGAGTGGGGTCGTAGTAATTGGAATAGAAGTGTCGATAAGTAATGGCGTTTGATCCATTAACAGTGGAGGTTCCTGATTTGAAGCAGCACTAGTATCTCCAAACGGATTACCTTGATCAACAACTGGTGGAACCTGTTCTTCCATAATGAAGGGAATGGTTCAGCAGGTTAAGTATACGCGACGAAAAACTGAAAGTAACCTGAAAGAAGGTCTAACTCTCACAAAAAAAACTCGCATAAACTAACTTACCTTTAGTTCCCTACACAAGCATTCAGACTTACAAACAGAGTAACTACTACAAACTACTGAAATGAAATTCAGGGTAAAATTATATTTCTGGAGAAAATAAAAGACTTTTCCAGTTAAATTTATAGTCAATTTAACAATAAATGAAATTACAAGTTAAATTGCATTTGAAAAAAATTGTCTATACAAGTCGCGTTTATAAAAACGCACATCCACGCGGTCTAAAATGCAGTAAAATAAAGTAAATTATATTGTAAATGTACTGCAGTTAGATAGAAATAGAGTAAGAGTTAACTTACCTTAAACTAATCAAGCAAACAAAGAAATATATCACACAATATTTTAATAAAAACAGATTGACCACAGTTTTGTTGTATAATTTCACTAATATATAACCAACGTAATAAAGTTTAAATTTGATTGTACGATCCGAGATTAAATATAATATTGTTTTAAACATTAAAAATCAACGATAGACATTAAAAATAAGACAAATAATTTTCGAAAGGAATCCGCGATGCGTGCATCAGGTAAAACGCTCCGTCTATAGCTACTAGATACTATCGCTTGGAAAAGTCTAGTGATAACTTTAAGTGGCCACCTAACTTATTACTATAGCGACTAGTTAAATATGGTCATAGTCGTACCTTCCGCAAAGTATCGCGGATAAATGTCCTAAAAGTTTAAAATCACAGCCAAAGATTCGAATCTAAATAAATCATGGCGCGTCTGGAGGCGCTTTTAGAATTTTGGAAAGTAACTTAAAACTAATAATATAAATGGTTTAAATATCTGGTATTTGGTTTTTGTTGGTTATGCGCAGTTTGTGGCGTCCTCCCGTGCTGCTAGGAATCCCGCAGTTGAAGAGGTGCAGCGGCAGAGAGCACGGTGCAAACTGCAGATGTCAAATAGTCTCTCTGGAGACTGGGCTAGGCTGTGTTGCTGGTGCTAGCCGGAACCTACTGCCCGTAATCGGGCAGCTTTAGCTGCACGAATAAAAATGCGTCATAAGAGAGTGACAACCTCTCAGAAACAAATATAACGTAAAGACAAAAATACTTACAAAATTGAGGAGTTCATATCGAGATAAATTCCTTAGCTTCTATAAGCATGTACACAAATGAAACTATAACTTCAGCAGCAAAAAAGCTGCATTAAAACAGGCTTTATTTATAGCACAGTAGAAATATATGCACGATTTTAAAAATATTTTGCTAGGAAATTAAATTAGTTTTTCTGTCCAATGCCAAACAAATAATGAGCACAGAAAAATGAAAACCAAAATTTTGAATCCACTGTCAATGAATACAAACAGCCAGTCAATACATCGAGAAAGAAGCAAAAAGTATCGAACACGAAAAAGGAATATGAGCGATAACGCTACAGTAGGTAAGCACACTTACGTGCTAATCGTAAAGGTGAGAGCAAGCCTGATATTTGTAGTTGCTTGTAACATGAATTTAGCTCCTTCGACTGTTAAAAGGAATTGTACGAAGTCCAATGTGTAAAGCTTGATGTGTCCTTGACTGTATTATTTTTATAATTTTACAAGGAAAGTATTACAATCTTTTCTTTTTGACACGCAGTATCTGTCACGGTTAATAGTTATTTCGTCTGCAAGGCAGCAAGCTGTTATTTGGCTCGAGTAGCTTGTAACTTAGAACTGAGGAAGTAGGGGGTTCAAATATTCTGAGAGTAGCTTGGTTTTCGAGGCACGAGACGCATAATAACTTTGCTCTCGAGTGAAACACATAATTTGTTACCTCTGCGCAACTAGATTATCACGCGCTATGATTAGCGCAAATACTCGTATCATAATACTATGGTATATTATCCAGTTTTTGAACTACTATTTCCACGCCAGCTTACAATAAGAACTTATACACCCCGATTTCGAACACAAGTGCAAGCCTTTCCGGGCTGGCGAGATGAAAAAATGTAAGATTTTTATCAAGTACCTACAGGAAACTATTAATTGTAACAAGGATTCTGCACTCATTTGTTTGTTTACGCTATCGCGCGTTAACATTACAGTTATTTCGATAATTATGGAGAAGCCTCGTAATGTTTCTTTCACCATTACCTTCCCTTTTTTTTTTGGGGAACACCGAATGTATTCGTATTTTCATACGTTTTCCACTTACCTTTTAGGTCTTGTCGCCACGTGTGGTGTTCAGCGTCTCCTATTCAGGGTCGGGTAAAGGTGATATATTAATTAAAAACAGATTTATTTGTGAGCCTGTCCCGCACACCCACTTGCCTCGATTCTCTCGTCAGCAGTGTTGCCAGCAAGCAAGTTCGCGGTCGAGCAACTTTATTCAAATACATTACAGTATACATGGGGACTTCGTAGGTAGGTGAGCTAGTCAGTTGACGTAGGTTACGAGATCTATTATATCTCACTAACAATTCAATATTATTTTTATATTCTGAAGCATTTGCTAACTTTAATTTATCAAAGACATTTAAGATTTTACAGTGCTTAAAGAGGCCTTCTTAGTTGTTTTTATATTTGTACTTAACTTTTAATGGAACAATGGTTTTTAATATTCTTAACTGTAATTGATAAATATTTTTTAAATAGCTTTTATAAGTTCTACCGTAGCTGGATAAACCATAGTTTATAACAGAATCTGCCAGCGCCATGTATAGTAATCTTAGAGTATTATATGGTAGTTTCGACTTTAGTATTTTAAATTTAGCTAATATTGCTCTGAGTTTACTACACACAAGGTCTACATGGTTGGCCCAGTTAAATTTGTTATCAATACAAAGACCAAGGTAAGTGTGGCATTGAACAACCTCCAAAGGTTTACAAGCACAGAAGTTATAGCTGTTTGTATGCATACAGTTATGTTCATGGGCAATGATTTGGGGTGCCTGACCAGTGGACTTTAGGTAAGGGGAATCAACGTGCATTACCTTCGTTTTTTCATAGTTTATTGACAACCCAACATCATGTGCCCATTTACACAGCTGGTTAAAATCTACCTGCAGCATTTTTTGTGTTTCTTTTAAGTTCTGATTGGCAACGATAAGACAAGTGTCGTCAGCAAACTGATATACAGAGCAGTGCTGGAATATGTTACACATATCGTTAACATGGAGCAGATATTCAGTTGGACCCAACATTGAGCCTTGGGCCGTTCCATATAAGATTGGTATAGGGTCACTATATTCACTATGTATGCTTACCATGTTATATCTGTTTGTATGATAGTTTCTGAACCATTCCAGCACTGGACCCTGTATACCATTCTGCTGTAACTTCTTATACAGAATATCAAATTTTAACGTGTCGAATGCTTTACTAAAATCAATCATTACAACTAATACATTATTTTTGTTATTTAAATATTCATTTATTTCGTCAGTAAATTGCGACAACAGTTGCGTAGTGCTCTTTCCTCTTTGAAACCCAAACTGTTTATCATGAATTTTATCATTGCTGGATAGAAAATCATTAATAGACCAACCATAGTATTTTTCTATAATTTTGTCTAGGCATGACAGAATAGTAATAGGCATGTAGTTGTTTGTGTCTGTGTAGGTACCTTTTTTATGTATAGGTCTTATTATTCCAATTTTTAGAATGTCAGGATGAGTGGAGGTAGATATAAAAGTATTGATTAGGTGCGATAGTACAGGAGTAATCTCACTATTGATGTATTTAACATCCTTTGCTCCAATTTTATCAATCAATTTGTCTTATAATTTTAGAAAGAGTCTGATTATTTTTTTTTTCATATTTAATGATACTAGGGGTGTATTATGATATGATTTCTCATCCAGCAATGGCAGATCACAAGTACTTAAGACATTTTTGACATTTGTTTCAAAATCATTAGCAAACTTTTTTGACAGTTTATCAGCACTAATTCCAAATGATCTCAATAGCACATCATCTATCGCTTTTACCAGTCTACCCGTCAGTCTGTTAATTAATTTTTTTAATATTTTCATGGTGAAGAAACGTAACGCATATATTTAGTTCACTTTAATCATTCATGAAACCCATCAATCGTATTCAACCCAACTGATAGTTACATGCTACCGTTTTGTTCAACACGATTACGACTCAATGGGAATCATGATACCGATTCAAATCGTTAACGATTGAGTTTCAATTCTAGCGCTGCCGTTCAGAATTAAATCTAGTTAAGACTAGTATTACAAATTTAGAAAATAAACTCCAAGGTCAAATGTCTGATGTTAATGAATCCGTTCAGCAGTGTGTGGATAGAGTTTCTACGCTGGAAACTGAAAATAGAGGCTTGAAAAACGAATTATAACAACTTAAATCTAAATCAGCCAAATTTGAGCAGCAGGCCCGTAACTGCAATATCGAAATCCAAAATTTGCCAGAATTTGAAAACGAGAATTTAGAAAACATCGTCACACAGCTAGGCACCGTTGTTGGCGTACCAATCAGCCTAGACTTCGTACGGGCTGTCCACCGTGTCGCTCACAACACCAGAGCGGACACCACCGTCGGTGCCAGTTCAGCAGGACGGCCAAAAAGTATTGTCGTCCAGTTCACCACACGTCGCCTGCGCAACAACGTTCTCGCGGCGGCACGTGCGCGCCGCAACCTGCAATCATACTGTTTGCTCGAGCTCAAGGGGAAGCCGCCGCAGCCATTCTACGTCAGTGAACATCTCACCTTGCAAAATAAAATCCTGTTCTCCAAGTTACGTGCTTTTAAAAAGCATGGCTATAACTGGGTGTGGGCCAAAGATGGCAACATCATGGCACGCAAAGGCGATGCTACCCCAGTTATACATATCCGCTCTGAAAGTGACATCTCTAAAATAATTGATGACTCATGACTCTTATTTTTTTATATCTGTGTTTTAAGTTTTTTAACGACATTTATTTTGTCTTTGTTTATATTTGCTCACATCATATTTGATAAGCACGCGTTTAAACCACTCACAACCATGATATTTTATCATCTCCTTATAATTATTCTAGATGTATCTTAACGACCATATCTATCAGAACTGTGGTGGCTTAAAAACTAAATTAACTGACATACGTCTGAACATACTATCTCAACACTATGATATTATAATCCTAACTGAAACCTGGTTACAACCCAATATTTATAACTCTGAGCTTTTTGATAATAGGTATTTAGTTCTGTGGCGCGAAAGAGACCTTCTTTTAACCGGAAAAAGAGACGGCGGTGGTGTTTTAGTAGCCATCAATAAATCCCTAAAATGTACTCGACGATCGGATTGGGAAAACAAAGACCTAGAAGAAATTTACGTCACACCCTTTCAAAAATAAAAACTTAATTATTAACGCAGTTTATATTCCTCCAGCTGCATCCTTGAATGTCTATGAAAAATACTTCTGTCACCTTCAAACTATCTATCTGTCTCATCCAGACTCGACATTTTGTGTAGTAGGTGATTATAATATTCCGGATATCTTATGGACCTTTGATGTTAATAATAATCCAACCGGTATTTCTGACACCTCATCGTCCTGTGTGGGTGTAGTTTCTATACTACGTGATAGCATGGCGCTTATGAATATACAACAATATAATTATTTAACCAACATCAACGACCGATGCTTGGATCTCGTGTTTTCAAGCATCGACTGCTCCCTCAGCTCTCCTCGTCATGTTTTGTTACCCTCGGATAGACACCATCCCCCGCTTGAATTTTCCCTTACTTTAAAAAAGGAACATAAACTGCCTACCACAGCTACAAAAAAATATAATTTCCCCAAAGGAGACTTTGTTGCAATCTGCAACGCACTCGCGCAAATTGACTGGCAGGCCGAATTATGTGCTTTAGACCCGGTCCAAGTTCTTGACAGGTTTTATGATCTACTTTACGATATAGTTGATAAATATGTACCTTTAAAGAAAATTCGATCCCACAGGTATCCCATTTCGTTCTCGAAACCGCTTATATCTACTTTAAAACGCAAGTATAAAGTATGGGTTAAATGGAAAACTTATAACTCCCTTGCCGCGTACAATGAGTTCTCCTTTCTTCGTGCCCGATGCAAAAGGCTTTTAGCTAACAATTTCCTTGATTACCTGAATAACGTCCAAGCTTCGATTAAGGATAACCCTAAGGTATTCTTCCAGTACATATCTAACCTAAAAAGTAACAATAGTGACTATCCGGACATTATGACATATGGTGACGACGCCTCCAAGGATCCGTCTGAAATCTGCAACATGTTCTCCTCCTTTCTTAGCTCGCTGTTCGAACCTATTAGTACAATTCTTGATACTAACCTTCAGAGCATAGAACCGCTACCTATATCCCCTTTAATAACTAATGTAGTACTTTCCGAGTCTGATGTACGTCGATGTCTCAAAACTTTGGATATAAACAAAGGTCCTGGCCCTGACAAGATTAGTCCTTTTTTCGTAAAACGTACGCACAAAGTAATATCTAAATCACTCACATTACTGTACAATAAATGTCTCAATAGCGGAGTTGTCCCAAACCGGTGGAAACTGGCCTACATCACACCCATACATAAGTCTGGGTCTAGACATAAAATCGAAAACTATAGACCAATTTCCATCCTCTCCAAAATTCTCGAAAGACTTATCCATAATCACATATATCCACTTCTAGAAAACTGTCTTCTTCTCGAGCAACATGGTTTTGTAAAGCACCGCTCTACACTGACCAATCTATTAGTTTATTTGAATTACCTTTACGAAGGTCTGGATAGACGAAATCAAATTGATGCCGTCTATACAGACTTTCGTAAAGCGTTCGATAAAGTCGATCATAAAATCCTCCTCACAAAGTTAGCACGTATCGGAGTAAAGGGTGCCCTACTAAGTTTCTTCAAATCTTACCAGTCCGACAGAACACAAGTAGTCATACTTAATGGTTTTAACTCTAACCCTGTTCAGATCACCTCCGGTGTACCTCAGGGTTCTATTTTAGGCCCTCTCCTGTATGTGATCTTTATAAATGATATAAGTGTATGCTTTCAAAACTGTAAATACCTTTTGTATGCTGACGATTTAAAAATATATAGCCTATCGTGGTTCGCAAAAATGTCGTGTACTGTAAAGTGCAATAGTTGCAATATAGTTATTGACGAGTTATTATCTTACATACAGAATAAAGTTTCGATAATTGACGAAGGAAGTTTGGTTAAAATATGTGCGTCGTGTTTCACGAGTGAAGAGATTGAACATTCAAATACGTTGCTGTTTGAATCGGTGTCATCTGACCTACGAAAAACAATACGTAAGGGCAAAGGAAAGGAGAACCGCATATTACATGATATGCTGAGTTTCTTCAAGGTTACAGATGTGGATAAGTTACCTGTGTTTGTGGCTCGTGACCCAAACAAACTACCACCTATAACTTTCGACCACTTGGATGTTTCTAAAATGTTAAAAGATCTATTTCTTGTACAGGAAGAAATTAAATCTATTAAGTCCTCTTACGTGACTATCGAGCAGCTGGAAGAAATGAAGAAAGAGTGTTATGGGCACAGGCATTCATCACCACCTTTTTCAACTATGAAAGTTAATATGAAAAAGGGTGCTTATCGCAATAGCGGCCCCTTGGGGCTTTCGGTTTTCTCACAAATGAACGAAACAGTAAGTGATAGTCAAGACGATTTAATAAACAAATCTTCATCCGAGAAAAATAACAGCCTATTGTATAGAGAAATGAGCATAAATTTTTCTGAGGGTAACGACACAATCGTAGATGCAACAGCTTATCGCGCGACCGCCGGCAACAGCGGCGAGAAACCGGTCACAGCTGACTGTGGCGATGACTCATATTTGTCGCCGCGCGTATCTGTTCCAAACGGGACGAGCGATGCACGATCGGAAGGCGCTGAGAAAAAATCGTCTTATGCGAATACAGCTCGTTCGAATACTGAATGGACGGAAGTGCAGAGTAAAGGAAAAAGACGTAAATTGAAAAACCGTATGGAAGGAAAATCAGGAATATCTTCGATTGACTGTAATGACAAGTTTAAAGCGGCGGAAAGACATACACCTGTTTTTATTACGAATGTACACAAAAATACGTTAGATTCGGATATTGTGGATTACATTCACAAAAAAACACAGGAATCTATAAAATTAGAGAAAATATCTATCAAACGGAAATGTGAATACAATGCATTTAAATTTTTCGTGCCATAGAGTAAATTGTCTTTGTTTTTGGATGAGAAACTATGGCCAAAGGGCATTATATTTCATCGACTCATAAATTTTAAGATAAAGCGTAATAATAGCAATACTCCTGGTTCATGAAACGGCCCTTTAACAAACAAAAATGGATGAAAGCCTATACAGATTTGTCACCTTCAACTGTAAAAATGTAAAACGTTCCGTGAATAATATCCGTGACCTATGTAAAACAGCAGACGTCCTAGCGTTACAGGAAACTTGGTTGTTGCCGGATGAGATACCGTTCCTTAACACTATAAGTACCGATTTTTGTAGTACGGGCATATCGGCAGTAGAAACGGCGGCTGGTATTTTGCGTGGAAGACCATACGGAGGAATAGCGCTACTATGGAGACGGAGTGTTTTTCATAACGTAGCCATTGTAGAGTGCAACAATCCACGCGTATGTGCTATAAAAGTAGTGATACGTGATAAATCATTCCTAGTGATGAGTGTATATATGCCGACGGACTCAGCAGTGAATTTGACAGATTTTACAGATGTACTGAGCTCGGTAAGTGCTATAATCGATAGTTGTGGCGTAGACTGTGTTTATGTACTGGGGGACTTTAATGCGCACCCGTCAGAAAGGTTTTACCGAGAGTTGACAAGCTTTTGTGTTGATCAGGAGTGGACATGCATAGATGTGAAAATGTTAGGTCTAACATCGAATACCTACACTTTCATAAGTGAAGCGCATGGTTCCAAGCGTTGGCTCGATCACTGTCTAGGTTCGAAAGCGGCGGAACTTTCGGTTAGGAATGTAGAAGTTATTCATGATGTTTTCTGGTCGGACCACTTTCCGATTATGACAGAATGTAATTTAGATGTTATATTACCAAAAATATTTGACACAGCTGTTTATCGTAGCCAAGTCGTGTGGGGGGAGAGAAGTCAAGAACAGATTGATATCTATCAAAGAGAATGTCATGATAGATTAAAACTAATCGACTTTCCACACGAACTTGGTGGTTGCTGTGACGGTGTTTGTAACAACCGAAGTCATAGAAAAGTTATAGATAAGTTGTATTCTGATATTGTGTCAGCTATCAGCAAGTCTGCTGTCGTTGGCCGTCAAACAAGTAAATTTTGTAAGAAAAAGACCATTGTAGGATGGAATAAACATGTTGCTGAAGCTCACACGGAGGCAAGGCTAAAGTTTCACCTATGGTTGTGGTATGGTAGGCCCATGTCTGGAAACATTTATGCGGAAATGTGTGAGGCTAGGAAAATATTTAAATCACGGTTGAAATGGTGCCAAGATCACGAGAACCAGATCAAAATGGACATCCTGGCATCAAATCAAGCGAGCAATGATTTCAGATCGTGTTGGAAAAACACAAATAGGCTGCAATGTAAACCAGGCCTCCCTGTGAGCGTCAGCGGAGTGAGTAAACCAGATGAAATAGCCGACGTATTTTAAGACCACTTTTTTGTCAAGTCACCTTTAGGACCCTCGCTGTCAGAGCCTGATACTGAGGTCGTTGTGGAAAGGAGCGTTAAATTTACATGTAAAGAGATAGAGTCAGTAATTAAAAAGATGTCTTGAGGAAAATCTCCTGGCCACGACGGGCTCAGTATTAAGCATCTTAAATTTGCTGGCCCGCATCTCCCTAGAGTACTATTTTTACTGTTTAACGTTTGCATAGGACACGGTTACATGCCTAGTGAAATGATGCGGACAATAGTGGTGCCTATAGTGAAAAATAAAACAGGTGACCTGGCCGACAAGAATAACGATAGGCCTATTTCACTAGCAACTGCAATATCAAAAGTGTTTGATAGCCTGCTTAACACACAGTTAAACAGGGTCTTCTCACCGCATGATAACCAGTTTGGTTTCCGACCGGGGTTGTCGACGGAGAGTGCTGTTCTGTGTCTTAAGCATGCTATCACATACTACACTACACGTGATACACCAGTATATGCCAGCTTTTTGGATCTTTCGAAGGCATTTGACCTGGTTTCCTACGATATTCTCTGGGAAAAGCTAAAAGCAGTGAAACTACCAGTTGAGCTAATTAATACCTCCAAATATTGGTACGGAAACCAGGTCAACAACGTAAGATGGGAAAGAGCGTTGTCGAGACCATACAGGTTGGAATGCGGGGTGAGGCAGGGGGGGTTGAGCTCACCTACGCTTTTCAACCTTTATGTCAATGAACTAATAGCCGAGCTCAGCAGCACTAGGGTCGGCTGTCACATAGACGGAGTATGTGTTAACAACATAAGTTATGCGGATGACATGGTGCTGCTGAGCGCGTCTGTATGTGGACTTAGAAAGCTTGTAACTATATGTGAGGCATATGCTTTGAGACATGGATTAGTTTACAACGTGAAAAAGATTAAACTCATGGTCTTTGAGGCCGAGAGAAATCGACTAGGTACGATACCTACTCTTGAACTAAATAAATGCAAAGTGGAAAGAGTTTTTGACTTCAAGTATCTTGGTCATGTATTGACTCCAGACCTCAAAGACGATGAGGATATCGAAAGAGAGCGAAGGGCTTTGTCGGTGAGGGCGAACATGCTAGCTCGCAGGTTTGCACGTTGCTCAACCGAAGTTAAAATAACTCTTTTCAGAGCATATTGTTCTTCATTCTATACGTGCAGCCTGTGGGCTAGATATATTTAAAAATCCTACAACGCCCTTCGAGTTCAGTATAATAACGCATTCAGGGTGCTATTGGGGTTGCCCCGTTACTGTAGCGCATCAGGGATGTTCGCGGATGCGAAAGTAGATTGCTTCTATGCAATAATGCACAAGAGAAGTGGATCCCTGGTGCGCGGCGGGCCGGCTAGACTGTTGCTACGTAAATAATTGCTGCGCCATTTCAAATGGGATGGGGCAGCGATGATTTACGTTTTTCAACTTTATTATTGACATCCTTTTGTTTTTGTCATATTTTGTTTTACTAACATAGTTGTAAGCTTACTAACCTCATGAGTTTTGGTTACTTGAATAAAAAATATACAATAATAATAATAATAAAGTACTACAATAAGTACTAAAGTGTCTGATGACATACGCTTTGGAATGTCAAATCAACAGGTCCATAACCCTAGTGCTGCTAGACTTTAGTAATGCCTTCAACAGAGTTGATTTTGACATTCTACTAGCAATGTTAAAATCTCTCTCTGTCTCGGACTCTGCAGTAGAGTGGTTCCGCAGTTACCTCGTTGGACGCCGACAGCGTATCCGCGTAGACAACAAATTATCTTCCTACTGCGATGTAGTTGCCGGTGTTCCCCAGGGCGGTGTCCTCTCCCCTCTCCTATTTTCTATTTTCATTAATTTCCTGACTCCCTTCCTATCCTGTCATTACCACCTGTATGCTGACGACCTGCAAATCTATTCTCGAGCCTCCACTGATGATATCGACGTCTTGATTTCCAAACTTAACGATGACCTAGCTACTGTATATAGATGGAGTCAATCGCATGGCCTTATCGTCAATCCTGATAAGTCACAAGTTATCATCATTGGAGGCTCAAAACAGATTTCACGGCTCAACTTCGATCTGATTCGACCTGTTACTTTCAGTGGTGTCACTTTGCCTTTTAGCAAAGTGGTTAAAAATCTTGGGGTTCTTTTCGATAGCACTCTCTCTTGGGCTCCGCACATTACCCAAACCAGCAGAAAAGCCTTTGCTGCTGCTGGATCGCTAAAAAGGTGGAAAAACTTGCTCCCCGAGAAGACTAAAATCGAACTTGTGCAATCCCTACTTTTTCCGATTCTGGACTACGCAGATGTATGCCTCATTGACCTCAATGCGAACCTGCTCAATAAGCTACAACGCTTGCAAAATATGTGCATCAGATTTATATATGGGTTGCGTAAGTTCGACCATGTGTCTGAATACAGGAGCAAGTTAAAATGGCTTCATATTAGGTTGCGCCGTGAAGAACACGTCCTGACGCTTCTGTACAATGTTCTGTATGACCCACGCACTCCTTCCTACCTTAAGGAGAGTTTCCAGTACCTAGGTGCTGACAGCTCGCGTGTCTTTCGATCGAAGTCTGACAACATTTTGCGGGCTACATTAACACGGTCGGGCTACTACAAGGAGTCTTTTGCTTTAAAATCTGCTCAACTGTGGAATAATTTGCCCTCTGAAGTTCGTCACTCCGAGTCGCTTGCTATTTTCAAAACAAAACTTGCCCACTATAACCTTAAGTGTTATTCTTTGTGTGTTCTTATGTTTATGTGTGCAATAAAGAATTTATTCATTTATTCATTCAATAATAAATTTCTCAGAACAGAGGAACTAAGCAGCAGTATCCTAACAAATGTGAAGAGAGATGAGAGACACCTTTATGTAATATTTCAAAACAGAGCCAATTCGCAGAAGTAATTGAGAAAAACTGAAACCCTCTCCCTCTCTCTCCCACTCCCCCCTTTCTCTACCCCTTCCCGTCCCTCTGTCTCTCCCCCTCCCCCTCCTCCTTCTCCCCCTGCCCTACCCTCTCCCCTCCCTCTCCCTCACTCCCTCCCTCTCCCCCTTCCCCTTCTCCTCCCTCTCCCTCTACCTCTCTACGTCTCTACCTCTACCTCTCTACCTCCCCCTCCCTCTCCCTCACCCCCTCCCCTCCCTCTCTCCCTCCCTCTCCCCCTCTCCTCCTTCTCCCTCTCTCTCTCTACCTCTCTACCTCTCTACGTCTCTACGTTTCTACCTCTCTACCTCTCTACCACTCTACCTCTCTACCTCTCTACATCTCTATCTCTCTACTTCTCTACCTATCTACCTCTCTACCTCTCTACCTCTCTACCTCTCTACCTCTCTACCTCTCTACCCCTCTACCTCTCAACCTCTCTACCTCTCTACCTCTCTACCTCTCTACCTCTCTACCTCTCTACCTCTCTACCTCTCTACCTCTCTACCTCTCTACCTCTCTACCTCTCTACCTGTCTACCTCTCTACCTGTCTACCTCTCTACCTGTCTACATCCCTACCTCTCTACCTCTCTACCTCTCTACCTCTCTACCTCTCTACCTCTCTACCTCTCTATCTCTCTACCTCTCTACCTCTCTACCTCTCTACCTCTCTACCTCTCTACCTCTCTACCTCTCTACCTCTCTACCTCTCTACCTCTCTACCTCTCTACCTCTCTACCTCTCTACCTCTCTACCTCTCTACCTCTCTACCTCTCTACCTCTCTCGCTCTCTGCCTCTCTGCCTCTCTACCTCTCTACCTCTCTACCTCTCTACCTCTCTACCTCTCTACCTCTCTACCTCTCTACCTCTCTACCTCTCTACCTCTCTACCTCTCTACCACTCTACCACTCTACCTTTCTACCTCTCTACCTCTCTACCCCTCTACCTCTCTTCCTCTACCTGTCCCTATCCCTACCCCTTACGCCAATTTAACCGCTATCTCGAACATAGAAATGACACCCATATTTATTTTTAGACATTTCAAACCTATCGCACCCCAACCCCATCCCCAGGGGACGATGGTATTTCACGTTCACCACGTTGGATTTCAAAGTTTTTGTAGCTTTCGTAATCAGCGACCCGATAAACCATACAAACGACACCCATATTGATTTTAAGACATTTCAAATCTATCGCACCCCAACTCCATCCCCAGGGGGATGATGGTATTTCACGTCCACCACGTTGGATTTCAAAATTGTTGTAGTTTTCGTAATCAGCAACCCGATAAACCATACAAACGACACCCATATTGATTTTTAGACATTTCAAACCTATCGCAACCCAACTCCATCCCCAGGGGGATGATGGTATTTTACGTCCACCACGTTGGTAATTTTAAACTAAGGAAAAACAGGACTAACCCTGCGCAAATCAATGAGTATAATTCAAGATCCAGCTGAATTTTATATAATATACAGACGTTACTCATAAATTACTCAGAACAGAGGAATTTAGAAGCAGTATCCTAACAAATGTAAAGAGAGAGATGAGAGACACCTTTATGTAATATTTCAAAACAGAGCCAATTCGCAGAAGTAATTGAGAAAAACTAAAACCCCCTCCCTCTCTCTCCCTCTCCCCTCTCCCTCTCCCCCTCCCTCTCCCTTTTCATCACCCCCTCCCCCTCCCTCACTCCCTCCCTCTCCCCCTTCTTCTCCTTCTCTCTCTCCCTGTACCTCTAACTGTACCCCTCTACCTCTCTACCTCTCTACCTTTACCTCTACCTGTCCCTATCCCTACCCCTTACGCCAATTTAACCGCTATCTCTTACATAGAAATGACACCCATATTTATTTTTAGACATTTCAAACCTATCGCACCCCAACTCCATCCCCAGGGGACGATGGTATTTCACGTTCACCACGTTGGATTTCAAAGTTGTTGTAGCTTTCGTAATCAGCGACCCGATAAACCATACAAACGACACCCATATTTATTTTTAGACATTTCAAACCTATCGCACCCCAACTCCATCCCCAGGGGGATGATGGTATTTCACATCCACCACGTTGGATTTCAAAGTTGTTGTAGTTTTCGTAATCAGCGACCCGAAAAACCATAAAAACGACACCTATATTGATTTTTAGACATTTCAAACCTATCGCACCCCAACTCCATCCCCAGGGGGATGATGGTATTTCACGTCCACCACGTTGCATTTCAACATTGTTGTAGTTTTCGTAATCAGCGACCCGATAAACCATACAAACGACACCCATATTGATTTTTAGACATTTCAAACCTATCGCACCCCAACTCCATCCAAAGGGGGATGATGGTATTTCACGTCCACCACGTTTGATTTCAAAATTGTTCTAGTTTTCGTAATCAGCGACCCGATAAACCATACAAACGATACCCATATTGGTTTTTAGACTTTTTCACCCCATTTCCCTCTTTTAGGGGTTGAATTTGGGGTGGAATTTCAATAACAGTGATGAACGTTGCATAGAATTACATCATTAATGCCTAAATAATAAATTATGTGGATTTTATTTTAAGAATAAAGAATTTTCAACTTCATCCCCCTTTTCACCCTTAAGGGTGTCGAATTTTCAAAAACCATGAGACACGTAATCATTAATTTTTAGTCGTCAGCCTAAATACAAATTTTGAAGATCCTAACTTCAAAAATGACGGACTTTCATACAAACTTTCATCCCCTATTTTACCCCCTTAGGGGTGGAATTTTGTAAAACTCTTTCTTAGTGCACCCCTAGGCCTCATAAGGAACCTACATGCCAAATTTGGAATCTCTAGACCCAGTGGTTTGGGCTGTGCGTTGATATGTCAGTCAGTCAGTCAGTCAGTCAGTCAGTCAGTCAGTCATTCAGTCAGTCACCTTCTTCTTTTATATATATATATATATTAATGATACATAGTTTTGTGTCTGGGCGCGTGCTTTTATTTGATCCTGACTGAAGACTCCGTTGTAGGGCTAGCCAGGTTATCCAGATTATCATGGTTTTTACACACTTTCTTTCTTCTGTTTTTGCTACACCAATTTCTGATTGTTTCTTAACACTTTTATTAGGAACCTTAAATATCTAAGTGTGTTTATCGCGTGCCTTTTTTAATTTATCTTTGCAATGTGTGCGGAGTTGTAGTCACCCGCATAACACTTTACATTACGTAACACTCAATACTAAGTTTTAACTCACTTTTTCCTTGTTTTAAGCTAAGTATGTTTCTTACTTTAGCCTTCGATAAGCCTATTTGTTATTTTTCTGCGAGAAATGTTTATAGACGTAGTGATAAGTCTTTTTTTTACATTATCACTATCTGTATCTCATGTACATTACTGTTCTGTTTTTTCTCCAAATAAATAAAATAAAAATAAAATAAAAGATATGGCTTGTTATGTCTTCACCTCCATACATATATGCAAAAAAGCAAAACCTACAGGGTACTTCCCGTTGACCTAAAATTATGAAACTTGGCAAGAAGCTAGGTCTCACAGTTAAAATAAAAGGAAAAGCCTAAAATCATCAAATATTAAAAATTTTCTCACAACTAATAGTAACTAATTAAGGTGTCCCTTTTCAAGAACTTTTCTATAAAAGGGGGGTCAAGTTGGATGGTCGCTGAGTTTTTAAAATCAAAGAGCAAAAGCTTTTAGTATGTCATATGGTAGATAGGTACGGAACCCTCAGGGCGCGAGTCCGACTCGCACTTGGCCGGTTTTTTTTTTCAGACAATGGCCTTCTGAACACCAGGCTTCGGTCTGGAACTTCTTAAGGCTAGGCAGTCCTACTTGACCCTAAAATAAAGTAACTTTGTAACCACTTTTAGATTTTGACAAAAATAAAATCTAGTAATCTATAAGATATGACAAGTGATGTGGTCGGCCTCAAAAATTTATTTATTGAATATAACTCAAGCAAAAACAATCCAAAATGACCCCTAGTTTTTCCACTTGTAACCACTTTACTGCTGCAATTCTTATCAAAAATATACGAAAATTTATAACATTATTTACAAAACCACGTTTATTGATGTGGTCGGCTTTTTTTTTTAAATTTTTTAAATATTTATCTAATTCCTTAAAAAGCCGACTAAATTCCCACCCTTACCCAGCACATGCCCCGCTCTCGTCTAGAAGTCAGTGCGGGGCGAGTCGTCATGCTAGACGGACATGTGCTGCGTTGCGTAGTGCGAGCTGTGCGAGCAAGCAAAATTAAACCCTGTGCACCCTGAGTTACGTACCTCTAATTTAACTACACTTTTGCGGGTTCAGCGGGGAGAGGGTATAAGCTCCGCCCACACGGCAAGGTCATTGGCGTAGGTAGTAGCCTTAAATAGTTTTTCGTGATCCACTCATCAGGACCCATCTACTGAGACCTCTCTTTGTCGCCCTGATTATCACGTGAAAAATCCTTGTCGGCTCCTCTAATACGACCCCGTTGAGAAAGAGGTGTGATGTTTTGTATGTATGTATTGATTTTATTTTTGTTTTCAGTATCGCAGTTTGCTTTAGTGGTTCTTTTAGCACCATTATACCCATTAGCACCACTATGCGCATTGATAGTTAATATATGGGACATAAGGTGAGCTTCTATACACTAAAAAACCTTAATTTTTAGGGTTCCGTTCCGAAACGATGAGAAACGGGACTCTGTTTATTCGCCTCCTATGTCCGACGGTCTGTTTGTCAGTCAGTGGGCTGTATGTCTTGAATCGTAATACGTTGATTGTCAACATTTTCACAGATTATGTATTTCTGCTGGCATTACAACAAGAAATAATAAAATGAAAAATATAAAAATTAAAGGGAAAGGGATTGTCATGATTATGGTTTATACATTTTTGACTACTTATTGATTGGTCATCAGAAGCCCAACACAAACTAAATTCTTTTTAAAGCGTGCAAGGAGGATTCACATTTTGTCGGATGATGGTTGAATGTCGTTTTGGTTTCTATCAGACAATTTGATATATCGTGTAAAGTAGGGGTAGATTTAAAAAAGAAAAACCGCCACCGCCTCACGATCTCTTCCCCAAACCCCTCTGAAGCTAGCGGCGAGCGTAGACATTTGGAATGATAAATTTGGATTCCCAGTCAGTCCGTTACGGATGGACGCTCGGCTCGGCAAATTGCTACTTTATTATCTATGCGGAATCACCAACGGCTTTTTAAATGGGTTTGATAAAAATTCGGTATAAACTTACTAAATGTGTCATCTTATTATTATAATTGTGATGGAAGCATAACACATTTTTTGCTCTCGTACGGTCAACCGCACGTCGGTAGAAACTTTTTCAACTCTTTTACCACGTCATAAGTTCCAAAAGTGTTTCTACTGACGTGCTGTTGAGTGTACATGAAAAACGCGTTCGTAAATCTAGCCAATATACCATGTGTCAGGTGACTGATTGCACAAACTAAAACGGTACATTCTAACCATGAAACTGAACATCTCTTCCCAAGGTTGGTACGTAGGTCAAATAAAAAAATAATCCTGCCATACAAAATGTGCTATCAAATGATGCAGTTTGTATGGGTATCCGATTCTTTTTTCGTATTTCGACCTATGTTCCTTGCGAAGAGTCCTTCAGTTTCATAGTATCTACCGTTTAAATTTGTGCAGTCGGTCACCGGACACATTGTATACAGCCTTTATGATAATTCGCGTACTGAACACGTTGTTGCGAAAAACCTCTCGGGTAGAAGCTCTAAACATTTTGCTTCAATTTTTAGGGTTCCGTACCTCAAAATAAAAAAACGGACCCCTTATAGGATCACTTTGTTGTCTGTCTGTCTGTCAAGACCCTTTTTGTCACGAACGAGAAGAGGTATCAGATTGAAATTGATAACGAATATTAAGGGCTATAAACCACACAAGATCTGAAAATTAATATTTTTTACAACGAGGCAATCAAAAGATATGGCTTCTATGTCCTCATCTCCATACATTATGCAAAACCTAAAGGGTACTTCCCGTGGACCTAAAATTATGAAATTTGGCAAGAAGCTAGGTCTCACAGTACAAATAAAGGGAAAAGTCTAAAATAATTAAATATTTAAATTTTTCTCACAATTAATAGTAACTAATTAAGGTGAGCTCCCGTTTCAAGAACTTTTTTATAAAAGAGGGGTCAAGTTGGGTTGTCGTAGAGTTTTTAAAATCAAAGAGCAAAAGCTTTGAGTACTTATATCATATGTGGTAGATAGACCCTTAACCCGGAACCCTTAGGGCGCGAGTCCGACTCGCACTGGGCCGGTTTTTTTATCGATCAGGTGACCGAGCCAGTTTGCCTGAAAAACCTTTTTTTTGCAAATTTACAAAAGTCGTACAGCAAAATAATGTTGTTCAGATAATGTAATTTTTTTTTGGTATTTTGAAGTCAAATATTTTTTTATTTACCTACTCAGTATCTTGACGTGATTTTCAGGTTTGTGTTTCTTGACCATTCATGTGATAATATCGCTAAGAATAAAACACGATTAGTGAAAATCGGATCGAAAAAGTTAAAATCCAAAGTTGCGTCTTCAATTTTCATTATTTTTTTCTTTTAATGGAATCTGAGGTGTTTAAAGTAGTGAAATTAAGAATACAGACAGAAATGTATACGTAGTTGCTATCATATGAGTAAACTAAAATTTTATTTTATAAGTTAGTTTTTACATAAAGTCGATATTTTATATCAGGCGCTTACGTCATTTAGTTTTAGTAACACGCAATCTGTTGCGTTGCGGTTCGCGCACTTTATCCCTTTATTTCAAGCAAAAAGACTGCGCCCACTATCAATCCAATCCTATTCTGTTCTACTATTCGAAAGGTTTTGCGCTATTTAAAGAACACCCTTTTGAAGAAGAAGAATAAAATAACAATCTATAGTTAAATTATATGAATAATTCCAGAATCCAGGCACACAATTTTCTGGTGCATAGTCGACGATCGATATTCCACCGATCTGGCGGCATTGGGACCTGGAACGTTATATTCAAGCTGATCTGTATGGTTGTACCATTATTTCATGTAAGGAGATTATTATTTCATGTTTGCACAAAATTTCAACAGGATGGTGATAGGACCATCCTGTTGAAATTTTGTGCAAAATCCGAAAATCCACCTGGGATGAACCATTTCTTGTCTGCTTACCCGCCTACGGTGAATCTTATAAGGAAGGTTATGTGTTTTACCCACGGAGTAAGGAAGGGGAGAGGAGCTGCCCCTACGAAATTTTTGTACGACACGAAGCGTGAGAGTGCGCGGGGGTGAAGATCGAGTCACGGGTTGGCGGGACAAAACTCGCCGTGCCGTGCTCCGGTGCGGCGCCGGACTACGGCACGGCGCCGTGCCGTAAAAACTCACGGCGCGCGCCGTGGAAATCTACGGCACGGCGCCGTGCCGTACTCCGGTGCGGCGCCGTGCCGTGGAAATAGCAGTGTGGCCAGTCATATGCTAGTTTCTGCGATTTTAGCAGGATTCGGTCTCTGATTATTTTGACGTTTACATATGAAAATGACTGAATGTTAGAATAGAATGGATTGCAGCTGCAAGTTTACCTAGTATAAACTTAACTGAAATAATTTCTAATTTGTATTGAATCTGAATCAAATGGAAATTAATAACAATTATATTGAGATTGAATTGGAATAGGATATAATTTAATTTCAATTGAAGTAGAATTAAATTGGATCGGAATTAAATGTAAACGATTAAAAATTTAATTGGAACAGTGTTGGAATTGAAATGGAACAAAATTGGAACTAAATCAGAACTGAATAAAAATTTTATTGGAATTGAATTATTGAAACTTCTTTAGCGGCGCTTAGAAAATTTCATATGGGAAAAAATGATAGATTCAGATGGCGCGTCAGAACTCAGATCAAGTATAGAAATGGATTTGCAACTAATCATACCAAGTTAGAGCAGGCTCAATATATACAAAAGTTCTAAAGTGTGATAAAAACCAAAACATCTTTTTTGTCTTTATCGCGTCAGATCTCAGATGAAGTATAGAAACGGATTTGCAACTAATCATACCAAGTTAGAGCAGGCTCAATATATACAAAAGTTCTAGTGTGATAAAGACCAAAAGGACTTTTTTGTCTTTGTCATAGTCTCGGCTTTTTTAGTTGTGCACAAGCTGTCAAACTAAAAATCGCTATTACTCGTAAACTACTGACCCTAGACTACTCGTGTGCTGAGACAAATGATAGGTCTCGATGAAATCTACATTTCAAATGACAGCTGTCAAACTAAAAATCGCTATAACTCGAAAACTACTGACCCTAGACTACTCGTGTGCTAAGACAAATGATAGGTCTCGATGAGATCTACATTTCGGATGACAGCTGTCAAACTAAAAATCCCTATAACTCGAAAACTACTGACCCTAGACTACTCGTGTGCTGAGACAAATGATAGGTCTTGATGAGATCTACATTTCGGATGACAGCTGTCAAACAAAAAATCGCTATAACTCGTAAACTACTGCCCCAAACTACTCGTGTGCTGAGACAAATGATAGGTCTCGATGAGGTCTACATTTCGGATGAGAGCTGTCAAACTAAATATCGCTATAACTCGAAAACTACTGACCCTAGAAAATGGCAGACATTGCATTGCCAGATAGACAGCTAAGTATCCCTATAAGTTTTCATTTTTTCTTTTTGAGGTACGGAACCTTACCTTTGACAGCTGTCATCTGAAATGTAGATCTCATCGAGACCTATCATTTGTCTCAGAACACGAGTAGTCTAGGGTCAGTAGTTTACGAGTTATAGCGATTTTTAGTTTGACAGCTGTCATCCGAAATGTAGATCTCATCGAGACCTATCATTTATCTCAGCACACGAGTAGTCTAGGGTCAGTAGTTTTCGAGTTATAGTGATTTTTAGTTTGACAGCTTGTGCACAACTAAAAAAGCCGAGACTATGACAAACACAAAAAAGATGTTTTGGTCTTTATCACACTTTAGAACTTTCGTATATATGAGCCTGCTCTAACTTGGTATGATTAGTTGCAAATCCATTTTTATACTTATCTATCATTTTTTCCCTCTATAAAATTTTCTAAGCGCCGCTAAAGAAGTTTTCACTTAAAAAAAAATTACCTCATTCAAAATTTGAATGTTTATAAATACTTCAAAATTATTGTATAACTTAACAATGTGGGTAAACCATAGAATACATGAAACAGAGTTAGAAAGGCAATGCTGACAATTTTGTACGGGAACCGGTGTCGCCAGTTTGCACACATTTACACGATAAATTATATTTTCACTACATAAAAAAACCGCTAGCTATTTGTCGTCTACTGGTGAATCGAAAAAGTCAAAAGAGCCAAATCCAAGCAATCAAAAATTTACCGTATTACATTACATTATAACATTATTTTCAAAAACGTCAAAAGTCTGACGTTTTTGGGTGAGAAAGAGACAAAGATAAAATGTGGCCATACTAATAAAGTTTGCACAAAACGGTTCAAAAAGTATCCATTGGATCTTTCTTTGTTTTAACTTTCCTTTTAAATATTTCCCTAACAATATATTTATAAATATGTGCAACATTATGCATAATACTTTAAAAAATAATTTAGATTTTTCTTTACTGGAAATAGAAAGTTAGCGATTTTGAAATATTAAATTGTTGTGTTATACTGGTATCATTATTGTGCAAATGCTAGGGATGTATGTTTCATTGGGCAAATTATCGATAAAATGGATTATTGTACTCTGGATTACAACTTTTCCACGAAACGTAGGTTTGTTTTAGATTCGTACAGCTTGCAATAACTAACTCTAGCGATGGCGGTTAATGCGCAGAACACAAAAAACGAGTCGCGGGGGTGCGCGGGGTATGGTGGGGGGAGGACTGCTAAGCGTTCATTGGCTCTCCGCGTGTCACCATGTGCAGAAACTAATCGTCACGCTAATGTTAGGTTGTGCAAGCTGTTTTATTTTTTATATCTCACTAAAATCACAGATTAAATAATACTAAACTAACGTTTACAGATTCGATTCTCAGGCGGCGGGGTGAAGAAGGACGTACCTGATGATAGGGAATCCAGGCGCTGGTTCTTATTAGAGGTCACACTGCATCAATCAATCTTTACACAAAACATTGTAAATTCAAAGTCACTTTGTATTATACACAGGTGTTTTTGTCGTTTTAGATATTATTTTCATGAGAACAGAATTGCGCGCGCGGCCATTGCTTTTTCATTGATGTTTCAGGCAGGTACGGGGGGGGGGAAGAGAGGGAAGGAAAGGATGCGTTCTTAATTAGTTTTATTGTGTTGTGTATTGCCTGGAAACGCATCATAATAACTTTTGTTTGAGAAGCCAAGTATTTACTTACACCTTGTATACGAGTTTTAGTTTTATACTCATTCTTTATTAGGGTTTCGTACCGAAAGGGTGAAAAACGGGACCTATTGATATGCCTCCGATGTCTGTCTGACTGTCAGTGGGCTGTATCTCATGAACCGTAATAGGTAGAAATTCGAAATTTTCACAAATTGTGTATATCTGTTGCCGCTACAACAACACAATTTTGTTTGAGCTGTATCTCATGAACAGTAATAAATATATAAATTAAGTGTGGCTCCGATACTTAAGACTTTTTTAGGCGATTTTTGTTTATGCTCTATCTTAAAAACGGGAACACTTGAAAACAAGAAAATTGCAATGTTTATAGTGCATCCATACTTAATATTATAAATGCGAAAGTAACTCTGTCTGTCTGTCTGTCTGTTTGTTTGTTGCTCTTTCACGCCTAAACGGCTGAACGGATTTTGATGAAATTTGGTATGGTGATAGATGGTAACTTGGAGACGGACATAGGCTACTTTTTACCCCGGGAAAATATCTCATTCCCGTGGGAATCTACACATACAATAATACTCTAGCGGGGTTGTATCTGCTACAGCACACCGAAACTACTTAACCGATTTTGATGGGACTTTTTTTATTCAACTAAGTATCGCTGATTACGAAAACTACTACAATTTTGAAATCCAACGTGGTAGACGTAAACTACCATTATCCCCTGGGGATAAGGTTGGGGTGCGATAGAGTTGATATGTCTAAAAATCAATATGGGTGTCGTTCGTATGGTTTATCGGGTCGCTGATTACGAAAACTACAATGATTTTGAAATCCAACGTGGTGGACGTGAAATACCACCACCCCTGGGATGGGGTTGATAGGTTTGAAATGTCTAAAAATCAATATGAGTGTCAGTTGTATGTTTATATAAGGATAGAGATAGCGGTTAAGATGGCGTCAGGGGTAGAAGCAGGGA